>CAUEEP010000876.1:0-422500 GCA_958450365.1 Mesorhabditis belari
AGTTGTCCAAGAGGTTTGTGAAATTGGCAAAGTATAAAAATTTTTGTAAAAAGTTTAGGACTCAATTAGTACTTGAGATTGGTTTTCTCTTATGTCCTTTCTATTTGCTGGTACCCGGCACTTGTTTCTGTTTGTCGATCAATCGAAGCGAGCTTGCGATTCTCGAGTTTAATCAGGTCACATCACTTCTCATAAAACTTTGGGAATTGCTAAAAATTCTAACTAGGAAAATACTTGAGCCTGAACGCAAACTTGACAAAATGTTTTTCAGTCTTTTAGCTCTCTGCGTTTTTTAGAGTTTTGCTAGATCAGAACTAAGCTGGATTCAGATTCTAGCCTCAAAAACTACCGGAGAAAGTTTCCAGATAGATCGCCTTGTTCAAAACTCGCTTCACCATGAACGTGTTCAATCTTTAGACCTATCCAGAGCTTTTGCAATTCTACGAAAACCCGTATTTTTTCGGTTTTCAATCAACTCCACGATCGATTTTCATTTGGGGTGTCATCGTTCTATATGGCGCCTTTTTCACGGGCATTGGCGAGGGTCAGTACAGAGATTTATAGCTTTTTACAGAGAGAGAAAAATCCATCAAATCAATTCATTCCATGTTTACTGGATATTAAAAACTTTAGCTTTGGTTGTTCTAATTGCGCTCACTTTCCATCAACTCCGACATGTGATGAGTCCAAAAACCCTGAAATTACAATGGAAATTAGCTCGTGGGTTGTTCATACAGGTAGATTAAACGACGCAAAAATATTCAAGAACCATTTTCTAGTTTCTTGCATCGGCTGTAATGTTTCTCGTGCCGGGTACCTGGTTTGGACTTGTCTACTTGTCGGGAACGGTGATGGGGACTCGTGGGTGGACTTTGCACAATTGAAACTTTTCCATTGATTTAAAATTTGACTTCATAAGATCGCAAATACTCTAGTTGAAGAAAATTTTAGAAAACTCTCCTATTAGTCAAAATGTAGTATAGAAAATCGAAAATTGAAAACAATTTTTTCATGGGACAAAAGGAAAGGTCAACATTTAGCTTTCCTCATAACATTTCTTTTAGTTAAGCTTGAAGGAAAGTTTTTGTTGAATGAAACACCATTTCAGGCTACAACATCTTCCCGACAATGTTCATCGGAATGCATTCTGTGGCTAGCACAATTGTTCTGCTCACATGCTATGAAAACTATCGAAGATATGTGCTGAAGATATTTCTTCTCTTTGGCACTTCAATCCAAGCAATGGAAATGTCAACGAATTTCCGGATAAAACAAAGGGAATTAAAGAAACCATCTCATGATATGGCTTGGACAAAGAAATAAATTGAAAATTAAGTTGTAGAGCTAACAAACCAAGTTGTAAGCAAAGTTTTTTTTCGCTTTTTTTTCGCTACAAACCATTAGAATTTGAGTTTATTACTTTTGTATTAGCTTGATGCATAAGTCTTTTCATTCTTTTTTGTACTTCCGTTAAAAAATATCAAATTCACCAATTAACCTATAGTTTGCTCTAAATAAAAAGTGTTGATTGTTCAATTTCTCATTTTTAAAAGTCAATTTAGGTCCACTTTCAAGCAAATTCGAGAGTGAAAACGTGTTTTTTCGTAAAAATCTATAAAAGCCTCTACGAAGAAATTGGCTGAATGAATTTCTTTGAAAATTTGGCTATTTATCTAACCTTTATCGATTGACATGAAGATAGGTTTCCTTTAGCTAAAATGTCTAAACCGCATCATCGAGCCGTCGCCATTTTTGACTACCTAACTTCATGCTCCCAAAAAAAAATCCAGACACAAGACATTTTTAAACCCGTTTTAACGTTATTTTGCAGAAAAATAATTGACTTTTCTAGTGAAACAAATCGTAGTTCAATTGGTGCATTTGTTGGTTTTAAACGGAAGACGAAAAGAAACGAAAAGACTTATGCATCAACCTAATATGCTAAAAGATGAGAAATAAGATGAGCCTCATGGATATCGTCCAGTTGTCCTCGATAGTGCGGAGTTGCTGGAGATTGTCGAGTCGGATCCAATTCAAACTTTGCCCGAATTAGCCGAATACTTTAAATGTGATCCGAACACAATTTCTCAACACCTTTAGTTCATTGGAAAAAGGAATCGTTGTGGCCAATGGGTCCCACATGAATTTGCCCTGAAAACAAAGCCAATCGAGTTTTAATGTCTCGGATTCTATTGAAAAAGGCTACGGGTCGTGCTTTTTTTGAAAGCATGTTGACGATGGAAAAAAAGTGGACATATTTCAATAGTACAACACGCAAAAGACAATGGTTGAGCAAAGGAGAACGGCCGATTTCGACACCACATCCAGATCTTCACGGAAAGAAAGTGATACTGTCGGTCTTTTGGAGATATGAAAGGAATCGTTTATTTTGAATTACGAAAATCTTTAAAAACTATAACGTCTCAAATCTACGCCCAACAACTGAAGAAAGTTGATGAAATTCTACGAGAAAGAGGTGTTAATCCAAGGACAATCCATTTTCTCGCTGACAATGCCCGGGTACACACATCAAACTTGGCTCAAAACACCATAGAAGAATTAGGCTGGAAACTTGTGCCTCATCCGCCATATTCGCCTGATATTGCTCCCTCAAATTACCACTTGTTCCGGTCTATGCAACACTCTCTTGCAGATCAAAAGTTTAACAATCCTGAAAAAGTCGAAATTTGGGTGCAAGACTACTTTGCGTCGCGGGACCCCAAATTTTTCGAATCAGGCATCCGAAATCTACGCAAAAAATGGAAGAAAAAAGTTGATAATAATGGTGAATATCTTTTGGAATAAAGTTGTTTTCTTATTGATTTTTGGGTTCTTCGAATGTTGATTATAATCCGCAGTTTCTTTTGCAAGTACCTAATATTTTTGTCCTGTCAAAAAGTTCATTAAACGTATTGTGAGCTACGTAATAGCAAATGATCTCGATTTCTCTATTCATTGAAAAGATTCTCGTATCAAAATTGTGTTTTGTGTCCACTCAGAGATGGGTGCTCCTTGTTTTAAAGCTCTCCGGCAATACTCATGAATCAAATGCGGATACTTTGGTTCTCCTGCTGTCAACGTTTCCACTCCCATGGAAATCTATTTTAAAGTTTTTGATTATGATTGTGAAATCAGAATTGAATTGAATGAATTGCGCCAATCATGCATTTATGTCTTGTGCTCCGTGCGATATAAAGTTAAGTTTTTTCCATTTTATCGATGACTGTCATAGTTACTATGTTTTCTTATTGTCTTTATTTGGGAATTATTATTGTAAGAGTGTAAAAAACTATAAAGTGTCACAACAAGTAATATGTTGTGTGTCAACAAAGAACACTAGTCGGAACTTCTTGAAAAAAAAAGCAAAAGAAAAATCCGAACATCCGAAGTCTACACAAAAAATGGAAAAGCATAGTTGATAATAATGGCGAATATCTTGTGGAATAAAGTTGTTTTCTTATTGATTTTTGGGTTCTTCGAATGTTGGTTATAATCCGCATTTTCTTTTGCAAATACCTAATAATTTGAGCGTAGCTATTAGCAGTTTCATGTTCACTTTGTTGTGTAGTTCTAAACTATGTAGGGCTTTCTGGATGAAAAGGTTTAGTTCTACAGTTTCGTGAATTTCAAATCTCTAAATAAGCCATATGTGAATAGTATATGAGTATACTGTTGTTGTTTATTGTTGTCTTGATTTGGCTGCATTCTGGTTGGATGGTAAAGTCTTTATGAAGTCTTTATCCTGCACAAGAATAATAAAATTAACTAACATTGATTCAGAACAAGACAACTTCAGAAAGTCACACGAATGCTATTTGAGATCATTTTACAATTTGCTAGGAACTGTGTAAAGGGAAAATTGAGACAAACCGTAAATACGGTAATAGGACCCCAGTCGCGTAGTCGCAAAAGTTTTTTAGTATTTCATTTTTGCAAAGCTCCCGTACTTTCACAAAAGGCGCCTTTGGTATCAAAAATAGCCCTGAATTTCAGCTATTTATTTGATACCTAGGCGCGCATTGTAGCATGAACCAATGTCAAGAGAAACGGTTCAAAGTCAGACTACGCAACACTCCACGCCATCATTATGGGGGTGGGGTACTATTACAGTATTTACGGAGGAGCGTGGCTGTTAGAAAACAAGAAAAAAATTTCTGAGCTAGACTATGATCAGTTTTCTAAAAACCAAACACTTATAAATATTTGAAAACAACGAGAGAACTCGAGAAGAACGCACCAACAATGATCAGAACTCGTCGATTCTCACATCGAAGATAGGCGAGCATTCCAGGACTGTGCCTTGCAAGATCCATATTTGGTAACTCTGTGATCCACTTTGTGACCTCATTCTCGATTTGTGGGAATTGAGAGAAACGGGCACACACGCTTCTTTATGTTGTTCTGGTTGAAAATGTCGAATCGAGCGTTCCTCCCCAGTTTGTGCCGAAATCCAAACAAGCAAATCGTCAAGTTCTGCCAAATGACGAACAATTGAGCTCAAATGTTCTCCGACAAACTCTATTCGACTTTTATTTTGTACAAGAAGTTGAGTATATGATCCATATAACATTACTGTTGATATTCGACCATTGAATGTTGGTGGCCTGGACCAGAGATTGGTCATCGACTCCAATAAGGGACATTTATTTTCAAGACATTTAAAGGCATAGAAATTTCCTTGAGTAGCCGAGAAAACGGAATAATTTGTGAAGAGATTTTCAAATATAAAGCATTTAGTGGCTTTCAATTCTTCTCGTTTGAATAGAGCTTCAAGAGTTAGTGAATCTGTTTGATTTCCTCTTAGGGAAAATCCAAGGTCAACTGAAGGAAACCAATGATCGAATAGAAGCTGATTAGCACCAATAAGTGATCCATCATTTGTGAGTTGAAAATTTCGGACAAGTCGCACTTTTTCTAGTATCCTGTTCTTTTTACAAAGCCAAATAAAACGCTGAAAATCGTTTTTTTTCGATTGATCAAGATCAATACTAAGATCACGGCAAGAGCGAATTGTTGCCAAGATTTTCAACGGAAAATTGAGAATTTTTGTTGTGTTTAGCCCATCCATATTTAGTTCGAGAACTTCTCTACTTTGCAGCTCCAAAGAGAAAAGCCATTGCTCTGGATGATCGCAAGTTGGCCGGAACTTGGTCCAACTCCTTTTTCGATCTTCCAGCTCTAGATCGTTAAGAAAAAAAGAAGCTGAAGTCGAAAATCGGAGCTGGAGTCGAAGAATATATTTTGGGAAAAGCCCATGAATCAAATAATATTTTCTCAAACTTTTAGTGGTTTGAAATAGTTTTTGAGATACATCAGTGGTAGTATGCTCGAGAACTGAGACTTTCAGCTCATTTGGTAGCGTATTTAGGGAAAACATTGATCGATTGAGACGATCTGGGGTGAAGGGACGATTTGGGGTGAAGGGTGAAGAGACTTCGAAAAGGCGCCAATTTGCTTAAGCACAGAAATTGTGTGTAAAGAGGAGCGTGGGGGCACATTTGAGGACTTTGGAAAAACATAAGCAGTCAGTTCAAGAGAAAACATTCAAATTAGGAAAGTCGAGTTAGGAAGGGAAGTAAATATTCATTTATGAAACTAGTAATATGTCTCGTATTCTCCAAAATAGTAGTGCGTACTACTATTCCCTTAAAACCCCTTAAAATTGATCGGCCAAAAAAAAGTAGGTAAGAGACACATAAATCAAAAATCAAAATTTGTTAAAAACTATTTTAAATTATATGGCTGGGATACTTTTGTGTTATCTCGGGGGGGGCAGGCCCGTACCCTGGAGGGACAAGGGAGGCATTTGCCCCCCCACATCCGCGTGAAATGGTGTTCTCTATCAGAATTTCACGTTTGAATATCCATTCGACGCAGAAAATTGTGCTGAATCGAATGGTGAAGAAATTATCGAAATCCGTCTGACTCGATTTTTTTAAAACGCCTTTTATCGAAAAAACCGCACTTTTACCATAAACTCGTTCGCCGCGACCAACTTTTGGTGGCTCGTTCTCAGCGTGGTCGAAAGATTGCGCCCTCAAAACCAATAACTTTTGTGTGGACGTGTGCAAAGATCATTTTGATACCAAAAAAATAAAAATTGATTAACTCTGCGAAGACTTGATACCTTTTTAAGTTGCCATTTTCAGCCATTTTCAACTTCAAAATTCTGATAGAGAACGTTTTTTTGCCTTATTTCGCGCGGATGTGCCCCCCCGTATTAAAGAGAATACGGTAAACCCAAAACGCCAAAGTTGTATGACGAGAATCACTTCATTTGGCCTTTTGAGGTGAAAATATTGGAAACTTGAATCAATTGAGTTTGCGGTGTGGTCTTTTGTGCGGATTCTCGATTTGGTTTCTTCAATAATATCATGTTGGCGAAGCTGAAATTTGATGTACTCAGAAGGAGAATATCTAAACCGAATAAACAAAACATGGGATTCACTAAACTTTTGTGTCAATAACTTGTCCTCGACTCAAAGTAGTTTTAGAGAAAATAATTCAATAGTCATTCGCCTAATCTTTGTACACAATTGAGTTTTTCTGATAAGACTACCTATACTTGCCTATAACTTTAGCCTTTCTGGGTAGAAAATCGAAAAAGGCTGTTGAAAGTTGTATAACTGTACTTTTGCAACCAGTTTGGAGTCTTGGACGCGCTAACGCCAAAACTATTTCTACATCCTGTCAAAATAGTTTGCCTCTATATTCTTTACGCATTTATGTGACCCCACAGTTTTATACAAGAAAAGTCATGATTTTGTTTTTGTACTTATTTTTAAAATTTTTTATTTTGTCCAACAACTATGAGGTTACCAAACCCAAAAAAATTTTTGATAGTCATTGTCCGAACTTCGGTTCTGATCATTGCTCATCATTGCTGATAAACTAAGCGCCAAAGGAATCAATTCATGCGACGAGTTAGACCTCTGTTTATATGGCGATATTAAACGAGCATGGGATCAACCAATGTGTAGAAAGTTGTTAGGCCAGTTGAAATCCGTCGGGCAACTCTGGTTAGGTGTTGACACGGAGGAAAGTTGTTTGAAGTTTCTGACGAATTTTTGTGGATCGGTCAAAAAGAACGCAACACTGTACATCTACGGCTCATTGGAGCGAGATAGACCAAGGCAAGAGCGACTTACCAAATTCATCGAAAACCACTTGAACAGTTGCGAGAAGTTCACTCTCCATGGCGGCTTCGGGAGTTACCTCTATTTCTACTTGGAGGCCATGATGAAAACGCAAATCAAAATGATTTCAATGGCTTGTCAAGCGAGTTTTGCTTGTGTCGTCGACTGGATTGTCAATGAAGGAATTCCAAGTCAGAATTCTGAAGCTGTGATTCACTTTTCATTGCGATACGGCTACCAGATGGATGTGATTCGTGCCCGGGTCGGTGATTTGCTTTCACAGGTGCAAGGACTTCAACGAGTCGATGACGGGGAAAATCACTCCGCACTCGTTTCTCGTGTAAACGAGCTTCTCAGCGAAAACGACGACGACGACGACGACGACGACAGTGACGACAACGACGAATTTGGTTTGTTCGATGAAAATAGTTCGTGTTTCCGCCGCCGAATCAACTCAAGGACGAGTTGCATCTACCTGTTTCACGCGCATATCCGATACCCACAATTTTTGGCCTTCTATATGCAGTCTCAATGAAATGATCTATAAACGAATTGGATCTTGTAGCCATACCAAATCTGCCCTTTATTTAAATCATTTTGAATTTGTATTTCCTATTTGTGGTTTTACTGTACTATTTTGAGTTTTTCTTTTCTGGCAATATGTTATGTGCGTTTATGATTATCTGAATCGCTTTTATTTGCCCTCTGAATAAAGCATGTTTATACAAAAAAAAGAGTCGGTAGAATTTGGAATTGGTTGCCAAAGCATATCTGTAAATCCAACTCTTGTTATACTTTTTAAAGTCATACAAATTTTTCGGAGTGATGTGTTCACTTCCTAAGCAAAAATCCTGAATTTAGGCGACGAGTTTGCCTGCTTCTGTTCCTAGGTAATTTAATTTCTGATAACATTATCATCACATTACATCATTTTCCGTGTAATTTCTGAGAGAAAAGAGTGCTCACCGATGTAGATTTTTTCCTTTATATGTCACTGTAAAAATTATAGAGCACCCCCATTTTTTCGCAATATTCTCATTTTTGAGAAGAACTCACTGAAACGTGTCTATGTTATCAAAAATAAGAAATAAATAATATTTAGCAAAAAAATTTATAAGGAAAATCCGGTTTTGAAGCTGTGTAAAGATCATAGAGCGCCTTTTATTGCAAAAAAGACGGCTGGGCATTGAAGAAACCAGTGTTTGGAGAAAATTGCCATCCAGGTTGTTCAAGGCTTTCGCGATGGCGTCCCGGAGCTCTTTCACATTTGAATATTGGTTGTTATTTTTGTAGACGTCTCGGACTAGCATTCCCCAAAGGTTCTCGATAGGGTTCAAGTCAGGCGAACACACTGGCCACTTCAAAACATTCTTTGCTGCCAACCACCCAATCGTAGAGCCACTTGCATTAATTGAAGCGTTATCTTGCATAAAAGTTGAGTTATTGCCCGGATATCGATGCAAATAGGTGACTAGGTGTTTCTGCAAGACTTTTTGATAAGCATTAGAGTCCATTTTTGTTGAAATAAATTCCAATCCCATTGGCTCCTCGTCTCGGAATGCCCCCCAAACCATCACGGTATCGCCACCAAAATTTCGCTTGCTGAAGACGATCGACTCGGCCCTCAAATCCCTCCAATGACCACGAAAACCATCAGGACCGTCTAGGCTGAATTTCTTTTCATCACTCCAGATCACCTAAACAGCAAAAATTATTAGTAACACGGCTATAATCTACTTCTTTCCAGAAGGTCTTCTGGTTCCTCTTTGCGAATTTAATTCGGGCGACTTGGTCCTCCTTTTTCAGCTTTCGGGCATATGAGCTGATGGAAAAGGCCCAAAAGCTCGGCGAAGAACATTGTGAACGGTTTTGCGGAAACTTCAACTCCTACATCGCTCAGATCTTTGCGAACATCCTCAAGCGACGCCCCCCTCTTGGATAACTTCTTTGTTGCAGATCGTTCGGGACGTTCGGTGAGTTTTTTCTTTCTTCCTTGAGTTTCTTTCGGCTTTCGGGCCGTCAGTTCAGCTCGAGGTTCGCTAGTCCATCTCCGAACCAAATACCCTTCACCTCAAAGAGATCATTCACTGACAAAAAGAAATTATTGACGTCAATAATTGTTGACCAGAGATCATCGGCGCATCTAAAACAGTGGATAAGTTGAACAATCAACTCACTTACTGAAATCGCCACATGTCGAGACCGCAAAAACGATTTACAGAGTAGAAGAGAGCGTACACGAATTTGTTCGTGTTTTCGGCAGCGGCGAGGAGCCTGTGTTTTATGCATGTTGTATGATATTTAAAATAGAGATAGTTTCCGAGGTTGCGCTGCGGGTCCAAGCTTTGACCCAGCCAAAAAGATGGGCCGAACCTCGAAATTAAGAGACGGAGCCTTGGCCAGGTCGAGCCGGGCCAGGTCTGAAATTTTGGACTCGGCACAACCCTGACGGTTTCAATTTTATTCTGGTCCAGTTTAAGATTTAAAGTTGACCGAGTTAAATGAATGAGTCATTGAATTCTACTTGTTATCTCTCATCCAACTCACCGCAACGGGAACAAAATTCGTCGTTTGTCGCCACGAAGATCACGGCCAAAACAGTGGTGATCAGACTTAGGCATATTGCCTGAAAACCTTGCATTAAAATCAAAATTTCTCCACTGAATACCCAATCGATGTAAGTAAGTCTATTACCTTCTCTGACAATTTGTAGCTGATATCAGGTGGATGTTTGAATAGAGTTCACCAAGCACCGTATGTATTCAATCCAATCACATACAGGGTGGCTGAAAAGCTCCCGGCCCTCGGTCAGACACGCTTTTGACTTTGAAAAAAACTCATATATTTACGTAACAAAAAGTTAACAAAGAAGACATAAATATGTAACTAAAGATAATAACAAAAAAGAACTAAAGTAAATACTCAAAATGATCTCCTAAACTGTAAACTGTCCCGGTTGCTGTCATGATCTGATCATGACTGTCATGATCCCAATGACGACAAAGAAATCGTGAAGCTTCTCCCAGAGTTCGGATCGGTAAAGCGTTCGGAAAACGGAAGCCAGTTCTGACAAAGTGATTTTAAACTGTTCATATGCTTAACTCCTTCAAGTTGGGATCATAATTTGATCCTAGATTTTCTGATTGTCTATCATTCGTCGCGAAAACATTGGGAAATTGGATTTCAGCCGGTCAGCATAGAAAAGCTCAGGTAGGTGTTGCTGTGGGGAGTGACCTTTGGTTTTCAGAGGAAGGGAACTCATTCAGTAAATTAAATTCAGGTTCAATACACAGAAACATACCTGAGAACAATTCATATGCATGTCAAAAACTTGATTATTCATAAAATGAGCAAATTTAATAAGATATTTCTTTTCGACTAGTGAATTCTCGACAATTCAGTTGCATTGCATTCTACATTGAGCGATCTCAACATTTAAAACACTTTATCTCACTTGTTACAAAGGGTTTATTTTCAATAAAATGTTCTCTGAAAAATAATTACATTCAATTACAAAAATAATTATACTCTTGACTCCATCCAACAAAAATTCTCAATGATCTTTCGATATCACTTGAATTCTTCTCTCTTTTGCTGATTTTTCCTTTTGTTTGCGAAGAAACAATAAATTTATGATGCTAAAGCAAAAGTGATAAGCTAAATAAAGAAAAAACCTTGCTAGACAATAGTAAACGAAGACATCAAGGAAGGCGAGTAAGGTGAGAATGAGAGCGAGGAGATTCGGGCCAAAACATAGCTGAATCAAATCCATGAACAACCAGAAAATCACCGAATTGAATAGGTTGATAAACGAGATGACAAGTTGCTGAAAACATAAGAGGTAAACATTTGGATCACAACTTACTTGAATCATCAAAAGTGACTCGGCTCTTGTCACGTTTCCCTTCTTTCTCCACTGAAATCAAAACAGTCTTTTTTGTTTTTCTTGTGCAGGTACAATTTTTTGACTGTATCTAGTTGTTAGGCACATTTTTATGTTGGGTCAATGCATATGAAATCGTCAAATTTTTCCAAAGAGCGGCAAGCCCTAGCACTATGGGGATTGTTTATACCAAAGTACCCCCATTGCTACACAAAAATATTTGCTTCACATTTTCATATTCTACCTTTATTTATTATTTTTTTGCGGCTTTTATTCTTTCAATCGAAAATTTACCACCCGGGCATGTTCGACGTGTACTTTTGTACGAGTTCCTCTAGAAGCACACATCAAACTTATGTCATGCTATATTCAGGTTGTATATGGGGACGAGTTAATTAGCGAACACAAATGCCAACGATGGTTCACAAAGTTTCGATCTGGCAATTATTCTCTCGAAGATAAACAGCGGGGCAGTCCCGAGACAAAGTTAAAAGGTGTTGATCTTCTAGCACTTCTTCAAAACGATAGCCCGGCTTACTTCATACGAATTAGCAAAGCACCTAAAGGTTGACCAATCAACGGTAGTCAGACATCGACATGACCTTGGGTTTACATCGAAATTGGGGAGTTGGATACCCCATACCCTGACCGACGCCGAGAAATTGAACCGGATCACTGCTGCCCACCTTATGAGCAATATTCTTTTCTCCCCCGTATTATTACAGGGGATGAGAAGTGGGTGCTTACTGTAAAATTTCGGAGGAAACGCCCATGGGCGGCACTTCGGCACGGGGCAACGCCGAACCAGATCCGAAGCCTGAATTGCACCAGAAGAAGTTCATGCTCTCGGTTTTCTGGGATATGGAAGGAGTGGTCGATTGGGAGTTGCTGGATAGTAAGACAATACTTAACTGTGTTAAATACACAGAGCAGCTTGAAAAACTATCCACAGCTTTGATGAGGGACAGACCAAAAAAAGACAAAAATCATCCTCCTCCATGATAACGCCCCCCCCTCATCTTTCTTCGATGACTCGGGATCAACTGAAGAGTCTAGGTTGGCAAGTGATGGCCCATCCCCCGGATTTTGCTCCAAGTGATTATCATCTATTCCGGTCGATGAGCAACGAGCTAGTTGGGCAGCGTTTCGATTCTGAAGATGACGTCAAAAAGTGACTGACCGACTTTTTTGAAGGAAAATCGAAGGACTTTTAAGATAAGGGCATCCGAGAACCGGCAAAAAATGGGAAAATATTATTGAAAATAATAGAAAATATTTAGATTGTTTTGATGGTTAATCGTGAATAAATGCTTTGTTGAACATTTAGCGATTTCATATGCATTGACCCAATATCTTAAATTAAGTGTTAACCTTTTTGATATTCCGATTCGTTACAAAGTCTAATCCACACATCAACAAATAGGTGTAGGCCAATGAATTGAACATGATGTCATAGCCGAGTTGTTGATAGAGAAAATAGCGAAGATGATAGATTGCAACAGTGAAAATATATGGGAGAAGCAATTGGAGGAGTGGTAACTTCAGAGTGATTCGAAAATATTGTCCTTTAAAGGAGAGTGCAAGGAAACGACTGGAATGGTGTTAAATGATGGAAATGATCACGAAGTCTTGCTAAACGTTATTCAACGATGAAAACTCTGAAACTGAAAACTATTTTTTAGAATCTAAGTTTGATTTTTAGTGTTACTTAAGTGTAAAAACGGACTAAAAAGTGCAACCTAGCCTATCCAAAACTGAGAAAGTTATGATCTTAAGTCGAAATATTTTAAGCAAATCGTAGAGTTCGTAAAGGGTTTGATCTAAAAATAAGCTAGCTCGCTGTGGTCTTTTTTACACTCACCTCACTGAAATGAGCAATTGTGCATAGACGGCTGCATCGACTAGGTTATACCTCGTTATGTAATCCTCCAAAATAGTTATGAAATTGATCTGATCATATGTGCAGCTAAACGAAAAATAAAAGAAAATAACTTATGTAAACAAACGTCAAGGAGAACGGTCGTGTGAAGCAAAACCATCCCGATGTTTTGACCGACATGATCACGAATTTGTTCACGCCTTCCGCGGTAGCCAGTAAACTGAGGCTGGTTTGTAATCTTTTAAAATAGATATTATTTATTGTATTTTTCTAAGAAAGTATTTTTATAAAACAAGGATTTACAAGATTTTAAGTTTCCCTACCGAATCGGTAGTGTCAATCGATCGTTCAAAGCGACAAAAATAGCGGCCACTGGGGCGGTGATGAGGCTGAGAATGAGGATCTGAATGCTTGTTGATAACTGATATTCAATCAACAGTTCCAATGTTTGACCCTATAATATTATTCAAACCAGTACTACAGTATAATTTTGAAAAGCTGCCTAGGTACATATGACCCCCATTTCAGGTTTACCAGTTGAATTGCCTGATACATGTAACTAGGGGTGATCGAGGATGGGGAACACGGCGAAGTAATCAGATGTTTGATTCGTAACGGTTTTATTGTTAAACTATACTTTTTAATTCTAAGAATGACAATAAAGCAAACAAACCACAGGAGTGGCCGATGTGATAAACCCGACAACCTCCAGGGTCAAAATCATATCAACATCCAATTTATTTTCGAAAATTTGCCAATTCCAGTGAAAAATCAATTGAATTAGTCCAAGTAATGCTAAAAATTAAAAAGTTTAACAAAAAAATATTTTTAACCAATAAGGCCTCCAGTAATTAGAGGCACCAAAAAGAGATCGTCGTATTTTGTCCAAATCGATCGAAAAGTTAAAAGCATGAACAAAATGACATAAAAGCAAGAGTTTTTTGATGCTTTCAAGTATTGTTTACATCTGATTTGCTATTTTTTTGCGAGTAATTCATTTGGTAAAAGCTTCGCGCCGAGAATTTGATTACAATACACTCCCAAACTAACCAAAATTACTTACTATTCGAGACATCAAGAAAAAGTGAGCTCATAGCTGCAATTTCTCGTACATATCAGAGATTTTCAAGTTTTTTAGCAATCAACAGTTTATTATTCTCAATTTATCGCCTTATTTTTAAAGGAGTGACCAATTTGTGTGTTTGTATTATACAATGGCTCGATTTTTTGGTAAAAACAGTTCTTAAAAATGGCCATTCTACGCGCTTCTACAAGCGTCTGTAATCGTCTGTAATTGTAGTTTGCAGCGCCCCTGTCTAATACGAATTGACTGTCGTCAGACCATTTTCAAATTTCTTTCTTTGGATTCTGAAGTTAGCTTACGCTTGAAGATAGTTTGAAGCGGTTTGAAGCGATTGGCTTCAAAGCTGCGCAGTGCGCTTTCTAAAGCATGGATCCGTTACCGTACCCCGTACAAATTCTCCTTCCCCACTCTTTTCATTTGACCATTCCATGATCGAATCGAAAACTTTGTCCGGTTTTTATGCCGTGTCCCGCTAGGCTTTTTCCCCCTCGTAAAATCTATTACGTTTTTGTAACGCGTTTTTAAAGTACTCTTCCTCCCCTGGTTCGTTCTTTGTATATATTGCTTGCCCATAGTTTGTTGTTTAGAATTCTAATACGGTTTTTATTTCGTTTTCTTTCCGGCTCCTTCCACTCCATTGTTTTGTATTCATTCACACGTGCTTATAGACTCAACTTGACCAATTCCTTTTAACGAAAAGGCAAATCTAAATAATTTTAAGCTATTAGGTAGCTTTGATTGATAAACTGGAAAGATGAAGCCGTAAGGGATTTTTTGGATAAAATTTAGCTTTATCTACGTTTGATCCCTTCTAATTTGTTTTTTTACACGTTTTTCGTTGGTTTTATGGTTTATTGGAGTCATTTTCAGTAACAGAAACAATTTATTAGATTGCTTGATATGATTTTTGCAATGAAAAATGATTACTGCTCTAGATAAACCTAAAAAAGTGGTTTTGGTCACAAAAGTGACTTCAGTAAATCATACAAATGTCGATTCCAATCACGTTTTCTACTTTCAGATACGAGAATGCCGGTTGAAACCCGCGCTCAAAGACGGAAGCGAGAGCTGGGACCAAAGAAGATTGAAGATTTGCCTCTGGAGCTGGAATCAAAGAAGATTGAGGATTTGCCTGTGGAGCTGGAGCCAAAGAAGATTGAGGATTTGCCTCTGGAGCTGGTTGAGAAGCTCGTAGGCCAGCTTGATGCGAAAGACGTGCTGAAATTGATGATGGTGAACAAGAAGCTCTACTCGAGGTATGCAATGAATCGATGGATCATTTTCGGAAGGCATGCCGCTGCGGTTACCTTCGGACAGAGCTCCGAACCGAATAATTGGATCAAGAAGTTCGTCGATTCTCCGCCCCTTGAACTGAGTGCAACTCTTGTTCCTTGCACCAAACGAATCAATTCATGCGACGAGTTAGATCTCTATTTATATGACAATGTCAGACGAGAATGGGATCAACCAATGTGTAGAAAGTTCTTAGGCCAGTTGAAATCCGTCGACCAACTCTGGTTAGGTGTTGGCACGGAGAAAAGTTGCTTGGAGCTTCTCACGAATTTTTGTGGATCGGTCAAAAAGATCGCAACACTGAGCATCCACGGGTCATTGGAGCGAGATATAGAAAGGAGAACGCTACTTACCAAATTTATCGAAAACCACCTGAACAGTTGCGAGAAGATCTCTCTGCATGGCAGCTTCAGGAATTACGTCCAATTCTACTTGGAGGCCATGATGAAAACGCAAATCAAGAGGATTTCAATCGAGCTTTGTTCTGGGAGTTTTGATGGAGTCGTCGGCTGGATTGTCAATGAAGGAATTCCAAGTCAGAATTCTGAGGCTGTGATTCGCTTTGCATTGCGATACGGCTACGAGAGGGATTGGATTCGTGCACGGGTCGGTGGTGAGATTCGTGCCCGGGTCGGTGATGTATTTTCAGAGGTGCAAGAACTTCAACGAGTCGATGACGGGAAAAATCTCTCGGCACTCGTTTTGCGTGCAAATGCGCTTCTCCGAGAAAACGAGGATGACGACGACTACGACGACATTGATTTGTTCGATGAAAATAGTTCGTGTTTCCGCCGCCGAATCGACTCAAGAACGAGTTGCATCTACCTGTTTCATGCGTCGTCCGGATATGCTCGCTTTTTGGCCTTCTACATGACGTCTCATTGAAGTAATTCGTGAGCAAATTAGATCTTGTAGCCATACCAAATCTGCCCTTTGTTGAAATCATTTTGAATCTGTATTTCCTATTTCTAGTTTTACTGTACTATTTTTAGTTTTTCTATTCTGGCAATATGTTATGTGCGCCTCTGATTTTCGCCCTCTGAATAAAGCATATTTATATGAAAATAGAGTTTGTAGAATTTGGAATTGGTTGCCAAAGCTTATCGCCTAAGCTAACTTCAGAATACAAAGAAAGAAGTTTAGAAATGTTCTGGTGACATTCGATTCGTATTAGACAGGGGCGCTGCAAACTACAAGTTTCAAAACTGCTGATTGTCTTTAGACCAAGTTGGCTCGATATCAAAAACTTCTGCCCGTAGCCAATCGCAAGGGATTTGGCGAAGAAATCATGGTAAGTTTTTGTTTACTGAGTTAATAAGTTGATCTTGGTGTCATTCGAAAGCCCAAAGTTGGGTCGATTTTTTGGTGAAAACAGTTTTTAAAAAGGGTTAGTCTACGCGTTTCTACAATCTGACCGTTACTATAATCTGACCTTGTAGTTTGCAGCGCCCCAGCTAATACGAATTGATTGTCGTCAG
Organism: Mesorhabditis belari; assembly: GCA_958450365.1. Classification (NCBI taxonomy): domain Eukaryota; kingdom Metazoa; phylum Nematoda; class Chromadorea; order Rhabditida; family Rhabditidae; genus Mesorhabditis; species Mesorhabditis belari. The sequence continues at coordinate 16,754 of CAUEEP010000876.1, forward strand.
AACATTGCCAAATTTCTTTCTTTGGATTCTGAAGTTAGCTTACGCTTGAAGATAGTTTGAAGCGGTTTGAAGCGAAAGCTTTCTAAGCGGGGCGCTTTCTAAAGCATGGATCCGCTACCGTACCCCGGACAAAAATTGTGCCCGGGTCGGTGATGTGCTTTCACAGGTGCAAGAATTTCAACGGGTCGATGACGCGGAAAATCCCTCGGTACTTGTTTCTTGTGCAAACGTGCGTCACGGAGAAAACGACGACGACGAATTCGATCTGTTCGATGAAAATAGTTCGCGTTTCAGCCGCCGAATCGACCCAGCGACGAGTTGGATCTACGTGTTTCACGCGCATATCCGATACCCAGGATGTGCTTCGTCACTCCCGTCAAGGATCAAAAAATTTATGGATCATGACGGGTTTACAAGCCATTTTTATAAATTTCTTTTGATTTCATAAAGTGTAAGGTGAAGGAAAGACAAAGACAGGTCAGGGAAAATCGGATTCGAAACATCCCTAGCCTAGGTTGGCTGGTTCATCTGAAATTCTATCTGAAACATCATCTGAAACATCATCCTAGCATGGCTGGCTACGAGCAGAGTGGGCGCCTTTTGGTTAAACAAATTAATTCTTTAAAAATCCGCATTTCAAAATTAATCAATTAACCAAGAACTAACCAGACAAAACGTTGGTCAAAAGATCGATGAATAGATTTGTAGGCAGATCACTGAATATCTTAGGTTTTCTCTTGTGGTCCAATAATTTGGAGACTATATTAAAAGAGCGCCGTCAAATTTCTCACAATCCAAAAAACCAAAAACCTTAAAAAGCCTGAAAGTTAATTTGAATTTAAAATTCAATTTAGAAAGCCTTTTTAAAAAAACTGTTTCACCCATAATGTAGCCAGGAACGCAAGGAATTTTTTGATATAAAACTTGAACTGGCTTGGTTTTTTGGATTGTGAGACATTTGACGGCGCTCTTTTGATATAGTCTCCAAATTATTGGATCACAAGAGAAAACCTAAGATATCCAGTGATCTGCCTACAAATCTATTAATAAGTATTAATTAATATTTAAAAATATTTATACTTATTTTTAATATTTGCTTTCAATCGTTGACTTTTATTCATAGTTTGGTATCGTTAATTTTATTTTTTATTTTTTTTGGTTATTTCAACTCATAAATCTTTATGATTGTTCTAAAAAAGAATATTTGGAGGTAATTATAAAATAGAATACGTTCAAATGGTTGAAGATAGATGAAGGTGAGGTGTAGGAGAAATCAGCACCGCATAACTTGTACTCCCCAAAGCTAATTCCATTCTGCTTAATCTATTTAATATAAAATAGCAGTGTCTGTCCGTCCGTCCAAACGCAACTTTCATCTCCAGAACGGGAGAAGTTAAAGCTTCAAAAACAACCCCCTTACAGGTTTTCGGGGTCGGGGAGTTGCCCGTGGTCCAATGGGGCCTACCATTAGCTTGGGAATCTGACCCGAATGCATACGGAAGATAGTATTTAAATGAGCTCTTGTTAGAGCATCTAAGCTCTGGATATGTTTTAAACTTCCTCAATACATCTCTAAATAGTTGTATGCTTTTAAGGGTATCTTTCATTGTTAATCTGGAACGTTTAAGCCGTGAAGGATTTTTTGGATAAAATTTGACTTTATCTACGTTTGATAACTTCTAATTCCTTTCTTATACATTTTTCGTTGGTTTTATGGGTAAATAAATCTTTGATAGAGACAATTTTGCAATAAAAGCAGATCTCGTTTCATTTGACTCACCTTGTCAAATCATCATTAAGCAGTTGTTCCTCAAGTCAGTCCATCCAAAACAAAAAAACAACGAAAATATTGAAACTCTTTCGACATTTAACCGCTAACATGAAGCAATGAATGGGTTTTTTACGTAAAATTGACGGCTTTTTATAAGATTTTACCAATACTTAAGTTCCCGAGCCTTTACTAGAGCACAATTGGCAATGCTTTTGCTTAAAATGTACATTCTTCTACATTTTTAATTGACTTTCTTAAATCATTCAACACATGTATCAATCTGCTTATTAATTATATACTTTTTACATCATCTCTTCATATAAGACTTTATTCTTTTGTTTTATGGTCACTTTCCGACCGATGATAGATAATATTGGCTTGATTTCACTTGAGAAGCTCCAAATTTTCAGATTTGCAATTGGTTATTGGAGATTGTTGTTTTCAATTTAGCCCGAGCTCTTCTTTCCAGCGTTAACCGATCGAATTTTCGGCATTTGGGATTCGATTTTCGGATTAGGAGCCAAACATGCGGGGCTAAAGCAAGCAAACGCTTATCATATTCAAAACTTTCCTAAAAATTAGCTTCATTTTTACACTCCCTAACAACTAGTTTTCAAGTAAATCACTCTTTTGAAAGCAAGTTTTTGAGAGAGATAAGAATTGACAAACACTTTGCAACTAACAATTTTCAGCGACTCATATAATTTGCGAAAGTTTGTGCAAAAAATTTAGCTCTTTCTTTGAAACTAACTTTTTTTGATCGTACTTAGTCAAAAAATCTTTTTTGGAAGGAAACTTGGGCCAGCAATCGGTAGAATGTTGTTTTCTGAACCGAAGTCCTTCATCAGGCAAAGAAAAGGGAGCTTTTAAAGATCAAGCCTCAAGAGTACAACAAAATGTTGACGATAAATAAATAATCCGAAAATTAAGATGTGTTCCAACTAAGCAAAGTGCAAAGTTTCATTAGAATCTATCGATTTGGCTCAAAAATCGGTGACCTCGAATTCTAGCGACAACTTTTTGGAAAAGTATCTGGAAAATGTTTAATTTATTTTATTAGGTTGATGCATAAGTCTTTTCGTTTTTTTCGTACTTCTGTTAAAAAGTAACAAATTCACCAATTAACCTATGCTTTTCTCTAAATAAAAAGTGTTTTTTTGTTCAATTTCCATCTTTTTAAATCAATTTCGGTTCACTTTCAAGCAAATTCGAGAGTGAAAAACGCCTTTTTCGTAAAAATCTATAAAAAACTCTACGGAAAAATTGGCTGAATGAATTTCTCTGAAATTTTGGCGAAATATCAAACTTTTTTTTCTCTATCTTTTATCTATTGACACGAAGATAGGTTTTCTTTAGCTAAGGTGTCTAAACCGCATCATCGAGTTAGCCCTTTTTGACCACCCGACTTCATACTCTCAAGAAAATCCAGGCATAAAATATTTTTAAACCCGTTTTAATGTTATTTTGCAGAAAAATAATTGGTTTTTCTAATGAAATCAACCGTAGTTTAATTGGTGCATTTGTTGGCTTGAAACGGCAGACGAAAAAAATGAAAAAGACTTTTGCATCAACCTAATAGAAGTGTCAAATGTTATATAGAGAATTGTAGCACTAATTCTTGGCAACATTTACCTACCAAAAACGTCCCGATTCGACTGGTACAACTCATTTAACAAGCGCTTGAATGAGTGCTAGTTGATATCTCTCTGGCGATTCTGTTATTTGGCCGCTTTTCAATATTTCTTGAATGCAAAAATAGCGCCTAATCTCACTTAATAACATTAAGGATCACGCTTAACCGTTTTAGCTGAACTGGCATAACTAACGAAAACAACAAAACGATAACATAATAAAAAACATTTTTTGACTAAATACAATCATCGTATTTTTACAAGCCTTGGCTTTGTTTGACAAAACCCAAATAAATCAAAATCCGTTTTGTTTTACAAGCCTTGATGTTGCCTTGGTTTTTAAAAGCAAACTCACTTAGTAGAAAAAGAGAATGAAAATTGCTCAGCGGATTGAAAAGTTAGGCGCTATTAGGTTGTCCCATAAAAACCCAGAGATTTTTTTGTTTTGATCAGTACTCGCTCACAACACAACGTTTTGTATTTTTCTTTTTTTCTTTTTTATGCTAAAACTTTCTTCTTTCTTGCACTAGCATTCATTTTTTAGGAGTCGACACGAGAAGAGAGTCGATCGAATGAAGCCAACTCGAGAAGAAATTCACGCCCAACTGCTCCAACGATTTTCGAGAGGGATTTCAGCGGCCAAAGCAGCACAAGAAATCAATCAATTTTATGGCAACAAAATCGTTGGAACGAGTACTGCATAGGAATGGTTTCACAGATTCAAGACGGGCAACACAAGAATCAAACGGAAGAGGAGAAGCGGTCCACCCCTGGAAAGTGGATCGATCGATTCTGAGGCGCCGATTCCTGCGAAACCCCGATGGATCAACCGGGAAATTGGTTGGAAGTTACTGTGTATGGATGACTGTGTAGTGATGACTACGAAAAGTGGAAAGAGATCGTAGAAAACAACGCTAAATTCCATACGAAAGATCGGAAACAATCCAAGTCAAAAGAAAGCGGATATGCAGCCATTTGTGGAGCGAATACCGGCATGGTCGGCTTCCTCTTTCGAACATCATCACTCACGCTCAAACGTGGGTTTTCTACTATGGTCGAGTGTTACAACGGCAGTGATTGAAGAAAGGGCAAGCATGTAAAATGCTGCCAAAACGGAAGATCCACGAAAAGAAGCGAATCTTGTTTGTCGACTGGTGTTTAATAATTTCAGACCAAGCACTGGAATGGCTATAGAGTTAGACAAGTTACAAGCATAGTAATTTCTTTTGTCTAAGTTTAAGTACATTATGGTCATCTGTTTCGATATTTTTTAAATGGTTTTGAATCAGGTACAAGCAAATTGGAAAGCATCTAAACGTAATAGTCCAGGATTTTTGAAAAGAACCCATTTTAGTAAACTTTTATATTATCTAGATCAACTTTCATATTAATAATATTATCTAGATCAATGCTCAAAAAGTGCATTGTATCAGCATTGTATCAAAACAATTAGGAAGTCTCAGTTTTGAAAGAAAGTTCGAATAGCAAGCTAACGCAAAAGAAGCCAAAACTTGGCAACTACTGTAACCGTTAGAATTGAAAGTGTTGACTGAGAGTACCGGGAGAAGGGGAATCGTGACTGCTTTTAAAAAAAGTCATTCAGAAAGAACCATCACTATTAAGAAACATGAAACGTCAGATCGTTGAATTGATCACGTTTTCTCTGCCCTTATCTTTTTTGATGCGTCAGCCTTCATTTCATCGTTTTTTCTAAAAACTTCTCCTATCAAAATGGGTCAACAACACAGCAACAATAAAGCTACAACCGGATTTCCATTTCTCTGGCTTCCTAACGAACTTTCTGGCTTAATTTTGAATAAGATCGAGCCAAGATTGGCTATTCGGCTTCTGCGAGTCAATCACTATTTTCGAGGATATTTTCTCACGAATGGACCTTTCCCGATCCATGTCGAATATCTAGAATTTAATCTATTCGATTGTAAAATTGGAATCGTGTTGGCAGATCCATTCCAAATCAATGACATCAATGTTGCGACTGAGCTGCGGTACACATTCACTAAAATCCCACTGAATATATTCGAGCGGATCACTACATGTCGTTTTTTGTCATTTGTTGCCAATTCAAGACATGTTTTGAAGGGAAATCGGGACGAGATTTCTCAATTGATGATAAGTTCCTTAAAGAATCTTCGTTTGGTACAAAATCTCAGTCTCTCCTCGAGGTCGATCGAGAATCTTCAAAAGTTCGTCTCAAACATAGACTTTGAAATCGGCAATTCTGTCACACTCGCATCACTAGGAGCATTTGATAACGAGCCGATAATCGATTTCATTGAATCAGACCTCAATCAAAGCGATTTCATCATTCTACGCACTTGCAAAATGGAACATTCCGAGTTGGTTCGATTGTTGTCAATCAGTAGCCTCAAAAGGTTGAGAATCGATCTGATTGATACATTTTTCGAGAGATTCCCAATAATTGTCAATAAGATCCTCGATAGAGGTTTACCCATTGAGAGAAAGGATTTCACATTGAATCTTTACAAAGTCGATATGTCATCGAACAGACGAGGTCCTCCATTCAATTTGATCTTCAAAACTTTTGGAAATCGAGCTAATTTGTTGAGAGGCGATGATCTTGAAGGAATTTCATTTCAATTTGACTCTCATCGAAAAAAACGAATGAGAAAAGTGAAAAAAGTTAAAGAAGCTGGCTATCGTCAGAAGGTTTCCTACGAATTGACATTACTCTATTTCGTGTCGTGGACAAAAGTGGAGTACAAAGAATCATCGAATGTCACCCGTGCTAATCACCTCAATATCTATGTAAAGTATGAATAAAGATTTTTGAAGAATTGTTTGAGAAGAGCGTGGAAGCTAGAAGTTCTTTTGATTTTATTTGTTCGAACTTATAAAGTCTATCAATCAAAACAAGCAAATAATTACACACATTTTAGCAGTTTCAACTTCTCTAAATTGCGTCAATCGAAAGAATTCTGCTGAAAGAGGTCAATGCGGGAAAGAGTCTCTTCGTTTGATGAACCCTTCAAAAGCTCATTTCAATTTGACATTTCAATTAAGCAAAGCGATAAGAATTCGATTTTGGTTGACTCGACAAAAGCTTTATTTTTTTGTTTTTTTCTCATTCCACTCAACTTGCAAATATCTTGTCCCGATGGTTATATTTACGAATCTGGTATTGAGACATGTCTTGGACGAGCCTCCGTTGAGAGTATGTCCATTAGGGTGTATTCCTCAATCATTTTTGAACGAAACGTTCATAAACGCATAAGCCTGATTCCGACACGTTATCCGCCACAGTAACCCTTTCTTTGACGCGCGCGCGCAAGCGTTGTAGGAGATGCCAAAAAATTGTTTGCCAAATTCCTTGCGATTTCGACCTATCTTGCAAAAACGGACAGCAGATTCAGAGCCGGCGTCAAATTCTGCATCGGATGGTCTAGGTCTCATTTCTATTGGCCACCTTGATTTCATGACCTTCCTTTGTTAACAAAATAATTGTCTTTATGCCATAACTAATTTTAATTTTTATATCAAATTTTCCTCCACAATGGAACTTATAGACCGACCTGAAATTAGTTTTTTGCAATAATAATATTAATATTTATTAAATTAATATTTAAATTAATATTAGCAATTAGTATTATGTTTTAAATTTTTAACAAAATAACTGTTTAAGGCGATAGAAAATGGCGGCCATTTGCGGCCAGGCGTCGGCTTTAACCATCGAGCCCCCTGGATTGATTGGACCTGAAATGTTATCTAAATAAAATTGAAATGGGAAAATTAACCCCTGGAAGGATTGATAGACAGGCAAATAGCAGCAAAATATGCTGTTTGCACATTATTAGGTTTCTTAAATGAACAAAAAATAAACTGAGGACTCCTGATTAGGGCCACTGCACGAAATGTATGGAATTTATGGGCAGATTTTCTTGAAGGAGATGAGAGCTTGGAAGATGAGCCGCATGGATATCGTCCAGTTGTCCTCGATAGTGCGGAGTTGCTGGAGATTGTCGAGTCGGATCCAACTGAAACTTTTCCCGAATTAGCCGAATACTTTAAATGTGATCCGAGCACAATTTATCGACACCTTTCGCTCATTGGAAAAAGGAATCGTTGTAGCCAATGGGTCCCACATGAATTGTCCCCTGAAAACAAAGCCAATCGAGTTTTATTGTCTTGGATCTTATTGAAAAAGGCTAGGGATAGTGCTTTTTTTGAAAGCATGTTGACTCGTCTCCTTTAATTCAATTGTCGGTTCATGTGAAAATTGCTCAACTGTGAGCTCAAAATTCCGAGTCGGTCGGCTATTTGAATAAGGAGTGTGTTTTTAGTTGAAGAGGGTTAGAATCAAAGGGGATCAGATACCTCAAACAAGAAATAACTTGTCTTAAGTAAGGAGTACCAAGCACGCAAATAATATTTCTTTGAAATTTTTTTTAAGGCAACCACCTTTTTTATATTTTAATACTTCTAATTTTATTATAAAAAGAATAAAACTTTTGACGTTTTAGTTCAAAACGTGCTTTTAGTTCAAAAAGTTTGACATTCAGAGCGATGAAAATCATGAAAACATTTGCATACTTTGCAAAACTAGAACTACAAAAATTGATCTCGTAGGGTAATTTATTACACAAGTTCTGACTTTTATATTTATTTGAAATTCAAGATGTTCAACTTGTAGTGATTTAGTTCCATTGCTGAACTCTGATAACGACTTTCCGCTTTCACTTTCGGTTGGTAGGTCGAAATGAAGCTCAAATGAAAATGAACAGATGGAAATTATTTTTAAATAAACATTTAAAAAAGATTGAAATGTTTTATTCTTTGATTTAAAGCTAAGCTATTCAAAATGCTCTTTTCCTTTCTATTGTGAACAAAGATGGGTTCACTTTTGAGCTCTAAATGACGGTCGATTAGGAAATTTTGTAAATATGTTTTAAAAAGTCAAAAAATGTATTGTTGCATTGTTTGTATTGTTTTTAAAAGGAAATCCTTAGTGAAATGCAAATCATTTTAAAGTTTGACTGAAAAATTTACATTAAAAGTGGTCACCAAAATATTCACAAGTACCCAAAATAGTGTTACTCAAAAATCTGGTCAATATTTGAATGAAACCTTTCAATTGCTCACCAATTCTCGGGCATCAGTTGTAGACGTTGATCTATTTCAACTATAGGTACAATTTAAGTCAAAGTGATGTGAAGACATCAGAAGTTTATCTCCGAAGTACAAAAAATGGTACTTTAAAAGAAACTGTCGAATTTGTGACCAACAAAAAACTGAATTGAAGCAATAAAATTGGGTTCAGTGATTAATGAAGTGTTAAAAGAGACGAAAAAGGAACAACTGTTTCTTTTTCGCTTTTCGAAAGCCAGAGGAGCTTGTGTTACGAAACAAAAGAAAACCATATTCGACCACAAATGGAAAAAAAGATCTACCGTAAAAGCTGCAATAGTAGTTCGGGGGGGGGGGGTCCATTATATTTTCGTCCATTAGAGGGGGGCCATTATATTTTCGATAGTACTTTTTGTCATTCATTTGTATTGAAAGCAATGAAAAAGTAACAACTGTTTCTTTTTCGCTTTCTTTTCTCCTTAACGCGATATATGAAACAACTTTTACTGCTCATTTTAAAACAATAAAAGAGTACAAGCTAAAATACAATACTTTAGCAATAAAATAAACCCGGTGAATCTAGTCCAAATAGTGTCTTTTTGGCAAATCCCGAAAAAAATGTCATTTTCTCGTAATTCTTGTTCAAGGACTTTCATATGGTGTCACTATTTGATCTTTTCCTCAAAAGAAACAATAAAGAATTACGAAACAGACGAGTTAAGTATACACCGTATAATGTTAATGTTTGAGTAATCGTCATCAGCTTTTATTGTGTAAGAATCGATCAATTACATATAAAGCAATAAAAAAGTAATTTGGTCATAAAATAATTAATTAAACTGAGATTATTTATTCATTGGCGTCTTTCTTGCAAACGAATCTCGCATTAACATCGTCAGGCTCTTCCGAAACGTAGAGTTCATTGGCTGAAGGGACATTCGAGATATCGTTGCACATCTGAAAATGGAATTGAATTAAAATAGACGCTATCTTTTTATTTTAACGTTAATTATAGAAAAATTTCCATCAACAGATCTGTAGCAGTATACCAAACTACCAAGATGTTAGGAACACATCACTTGGAACATAGGTTCCAAGTGATGTGTCGTGGCCCATTCTCACGAAATAGAAAACAGAACTTGGTTGAATATCTTTATTTTCTCATATTAAGCCAAAAATATTCAGGGAACCTATGTTTTCTATTTTGAAATAGAAAATGGGCTCGATGACGTCTTCTGGACCAATCCTGCTAAGCAAGTTTACATTTTCTTATGGGCACTCCAGTCCTGTCAAGGCTGGATTCAAAGCTGGACTCATCTTGAGCCATGACTCTCACAAAAACGATAACTAACCATGTAGTAGAGAGTGTTCTTCGATCGATCTTGCCCAATATAATCATCCGGTGTCCCATCACTCCATTTTCTTCTCCCATTCACAAAATGGAGACCATTCCACGCATAGAAGTCTGATCCATAACAAGCATTGCTCTCCGTAGCGTCTTCATTTAATGATTTTACATCGAATTGGATTAGATCTAAAAATCATGATATTGGTCAAATGTCGGTCGTTAGTAAACTATTGAAGAGACCTTGAAAAATACAAGGCTCATTTGTTGCGAGATTCATTTATCATTCAACCCTCAACTGGCGGTTTTAAAACTTTGTTACTATAGAAATTAGTTCACTATTAATTACTATAGTGAACTAACCTACTGTGCTTACTAACGATATTTTATTGTATTTTTGTTACCGAAACCAAAATATTCAATTTTTACTCATTGAGATACAGGAAAGTCCGTTCGTTATCGAGCTTTGAAACTATTACAGGCAGAGTCTACGTTGAACAATTGGAACGAGTTAATCGAGCTCTGCGTGATCAAGGCACCGAGCCCTCAATTTTCAAGTACCTTATGGTCAATGCTCGTCCGCACCGGCAAAGATCACTCAAAAATCATTAAGAAGTTGGGATGGGAATCTCTCCCAGATCCGCCATATAGCTCGAGCTTAGCTCCATCAGATTTCCATTTGTTTCGTTCCATACAACATCAATCGGCAGACAAGAAGCTTAAGAACCTCAATGAGAACAAAATTTGGGTGACGCAGTATTTCAACTCGCAGCCGCGCACTTTCTTCGACAAGGGGCTCCGAGATTTAAAGATGGAGAAAGGTCATTGACAATAATGGTGAATATATTTTGGATTGATTGCGTTTTACGTTGAAAATAAATTGTTAACAAAGTTTGTTTAAAACGGACATTTCATGGTTGTCAACCTAATATTTGCTTGTTTTAAGACAAACCATTCACGAATTCGAACTCCTCCTTTGAGTGAATCGACACCAAATGTCCTCCCCAGTACACACAATTGTCTTCGGCGTTTTTCCAACGATATTTCACCACTTCCCCTTGGGCATCCTTTGTGAAACCCTATAATTTTAAGTAGATTAATTTGATTTATAAGTAACTTGATGATAATAGCACGAATCGGTTTCCTTCAAATAACTCCATCCGGAATCACATTTTGATGCGGTGGCCAAGCATTCCGTAAATCTTGCTTCCGATGAGGTTCTAGATTTAACGGTTGTAGATTTTGAAAAGTTTTGTTTTTGTAGAAATAAAACCCCATTTTCGCTTTACTTTGCTTCTTCCAAAACGTCTTTCGCGGCACGACAGCTTTCCAGAGTTCCATTGAGGATTTCCAAAGATTTACTCTCCGATGATCTGAATGATCAGCGTTGAATCTATTAAAAGTGCCTGAGAGCTTTTTTGTTTAATTGAAACGCTTTTGCTAAAAGTTTCTTTCAAATACAATTTTCTCCACTTACTTCTCCTCTTGTAGCACTTTGTTGTTCGCTTCACATGTTGTCAGCTTTGCTTTGAAAATTTCCGAAGCATTCCTTAACAAAAGAAATTTTTAGCTATTTTTATTGAAATGCTTTACTTCGCTTCTTCCAAAACGTCCTTCTCGGCACGACAGCTTTCCAGAGTTCCGTTGAGGATTTCCAAAGATTGACTCTCCGATGACCTGAATGATCAGCGTTGAATTTATTAAAAGTGCCTGAGAGCTTTTTTTTAATTGAAACAATTTTGCTGAAAGTTTTATTCAAATTCTACAGTTGTGATCCGATTTTAATAAAGCTTTGAAAAGAAACTTTCTGTACTCACCTGCCCTCTTTCAACGCTTTGTTTTTGGCATCACAGGTGGCTAGATTTGTCTTGATAGCCTCGAAAGCATCTCTCAAAAAAAAGTGATCACAAAACGACTAAAAACAAACTTTTCCTCTTCCAGCTTCGTGTTCGCTGTTGTCCTGAAAGAAAAAAATCTTTTCAATTGTCTTCAACGAAAAACTCACAAATTCGCTCGACAAAGCGTCAGCATTGGCGAATCGTCCGTTTTGGATGAGTTTCTAGAGAATTTTAATATTGAAAACTCTTGAATATTTCTTGGCATATGGGGCATATTCATGGCATATTGAAAACTCTTGAATATTTCTGACAACGCTCTGATCAATCGTCTTTTGTGGCAGATTCTGTGATCCAGATCCACCACGTTGTGAGCTATTCGGTTGGAAAGAAAGTTCTCGGAAGAAGACTGTACTGTAATTTCTTAAAAACGAATCCACCAATTCAAGAACATTTTGTTCTATTATTTACAAGTCGAGTCCAAGAAATTACTAGTAAAAGATGAGTGCAACTTTCCCTTGAAATTTTAGAGATTTTTGAAAAATTATTATTTTCCAGCTTAAATGCAGCTCACTTTTTGCACGACAAAAACGATTCCTTATGAGGTAAAGCTAGCATAAATGAGCAATACGCTCAATAATCTCTATTTTTGGCCAAGACATTTTTTACAGAGAAGCTGTATTTCAAAAAATAACTTTTTAGTGTCATCTTCTTGGCACTAAGTCTTTGCTAAAACAAATCATTCTGAAAAGTTAAAGCATTAGATTGCCTTAAGCAAAATTTGCCTTAATCACAAATTTTCCCTATTTTAAGTACTTCATTTTAGGCTTTGAACGGAACCCATTGCCTATCCAGTAACCCATTAAAAGCTTATCTAAAGGCTGGTCACTCCAAAAGTGACCAAGTCACTTCAGCTGAAGAAATCTCTTATTTTTTTACTTAAAGCCTACTCTGATTTTTTATTGTTAAAAACTTTTTGAAATATAGTCAATTTTATCAAAAAATCTGAGAAGGATTCATGGCTTGTTTTTTGAGAAATCACCTTTTGAGAAACCTTTTTTGAGAAAAACTTTTTCCGAGAACTTTCTTTCCAACCTAAGATTTTAAAGCCGTTTTTCTCTACAACTGTACTGGCACTTTTACGCAACACTGTACCTTATTGTAATAAAAGCTGGTGTTTTACGTAATTTATGTGGATCAACTAAATACATTTCGTAAATCGCTGTAACGGCCAAGACTCCGATCACGATTCCAAAAAGCAACAGTAGAATTCCTCTGATGATGTTCAATCGACCGTTGGCGTGCTTGGTGCTGGAAAACTTGATACTATAGTTGATAACACCAGACATTTAAAAATCTAATTTGTTTCAAGTTTAACAAACAAGCTTCTAAACAGCTTCTACGATATGAGAACTGATTGTGAAAACTAACCTGTTTTCTGGCATCACCTCGACACGGTGCTCCATTCTTGATCGAGCCGGAGTTCAGCCTAAACATGATTAGCTAAAAACATTTAATAAAACAAAAGAATTGTGAAGTGATAATGTAGAAAGTATATGATTAATAAGCAGATTAATAAATGTGTTGAAGGATTTAAAAAGGTCAACTAAAATGAAATAAAATGTACATTTTAACCAAAAGTCTAGCGAATTGTGCTCTAGTAAAGGCCCTGGAGCTTAAGTATTGATAAAATCTTATAAAAACCTGCAAATTTTTAAGCAACGAATCCCATTAATTGTTGCATGTTAGTGGTTAAATGTCGAAAGAGTTTCAATGTTGAACATTGTTTTGAAGTTTTGAAGGGACTACTTGAGGGACAACTGCTTAAAGGTGAGTCAAAGATGAATCAAATGCAACGAGATCTGTTTTGGTTGCAAAATTGTTTCTGTAACTTTATAGAAATAATGCCTTCAGCAAGCATTTATTTAGTAAGTGTTTCAAATGTTGGCCACAATTTCATGACTTTACCGGTTTCTTGCAAACGATTCGCCATTTTTTATATCTGTTGAAAGAGATACACTGGTGGTCATATGTATGACAACACAAGACCCCAATCTCCTGTTGAAGAGCCCGTTCTATTTTACACTTGTCAGGTAAGATCGGTGATTAGATTTAGCCTCTCTAAACCGCTTTAACTTTTGAAAACTGCAGTAGTCTTGTCTCTAGTTTTACCCAATCTACACTGGTGGTCATATGTATTAGTACCCTCTTGCAAAAAATTTTCTCTCAACGATTGCCCCCCTTAAAAGGCAGCCAAATTCAAAGTGCTAAAAAGCATTTTTTTGCTAACAAGCTCTAGTCTCTAAAATCACAAAAAAAATTGATTCGAAATGTTTATTATCTTTTTAAAAAATAGCAAGGACGGAAAAGACACCTCAAAAATGGTGGACAAAAGTATTGACATCAACAAAAATGGTGGACAAAAGTATTGACAAAACAACAGTAAATTTAATAGTCTATTGGACCTCCTTTGGCTTGAATAACTTTTTCTATCCGTCTGGGCATCGAGTCGACCAAATTGTGCAAAACTGATGATTCAATTTGATTCCATACAAGACGTATTGAGGCCTTTTAAGGGGGGCAATCATTGAGAGAAAATTTTTTGCAAGAGGGTACTAATACATATGACCACCAGTGTATCTTTAATAGAGGCTTTGTCTCGCAGACCAAGGCTACAAACATTCCCTATCAAACGGTGTTCTTCTACTACTATTAGGTTGAGGAAAAAGTAATGTCGGTTTTTGTCACAAAATTGTTTATTGCTAATAACATAAAAAGACACACATCAATCAATGAGATATTCTCCATTATTATTGATGACTTGTTCCCATCTTTGTCGCAAGTCCCTGATCCCATCCTCAAAAAAATGGGAAGTTTTCGAGCCAAAATAAGTGTGGACTGCTTTTTTGATCTGTGCATGATTCTCGAACTTTTCTCCCATAAGAAAACTCTTCAACGACCGAAACAAAAAATAATCTGATGGAGCCAGGTCCGGACTATAAGGTGCGTGGGGCAGAAGTTCCCAACCAAGCTCGTCGATTTTTTGGTGAGTGATATTTGCAGTGTGAGTTTTTGCATTATCATGCAAAAATAGCACTTTTGATGTTTGAACGCCCAATTTCTTTAAAGCCTCGTTAACTCTCATCAACTGTTTTGAATAAAGATCCGCGGTGACAGTTTCTCTCGGATTCAACAACTCATAATACACCAAACCTTTTGTATTCCACCAATAAGAATAAGACTTTAAGGCTACTCAAATAATCGTAAAATAAAAAGTATTCTCTTTAAATTCTTTGTTCAGTGATCTGCGATGTTGTCGTTTGTGTGGGCGAGCCAGCTTCGTGGGATCTTGTGGGGTCATTTTTCGAAACTAAAATAAATTTATCACGCCACAACCCCCAATTTAATTGAGGAAATGCACAAGACGGGTAAAAAAATGTTTTCAAAAACTTCGCAATCACCTGGGAATTGAGTCAATTTGAGGCGGGGTTGCAATTATATTTTTGGAACCAAACTTGAATTTTTTATCGGGAAATCGACTAGTTGGTCTCAAAGTTTACAGCCAAATTCTTTTCAAAATGGATGCGCTCTCAATAATCCTCGATCTACACATTCTGACGACGATTCCCATTCAATGTCTTCTTATTTCGATCCTTTTATCTCATACTAAACATGATCGAATTTACGAGACGTGTTTGTTGAATATTTGTGGGTTAAAGACATATATGTCGTAGCTGATTTTAACTAAAAACGCTAAATGCTAATTTTCTATTTTTTTGAAATGCAAATCGGCTAGCTGATTTTAAACTAAATATCTCAATACTAACTTTCTCTTTTTAAATGCGAGTTCACTTTCACTGTTTTTCCACATGTTTGCTACTTCCCTTCGCACTTTCCCTAATAGGTTTTTTTGACTTTTGACTAACTTGAATGACTTAAAAAAAGAAAGAAAAAGACACTCGGGTCGGGATATTATGTGGAATGGACTTCGAGAATATCATGGAATCTCCAAAGAACTCATCGAAATTTTCATCATGTTATGCCCGGAATGCGAGCTCAAAAAAGAAACACAGAAAAAGGAAGTTATCGTGAAACCAATTGTTGCAAAAGAACAAAACGAACGATGCCAGGTGGATCTAATTGATTTGCAATCGATACCTGATGAAGACCAGGATCACTTAACGAAATTCATCAATTTGCGAGCTCTTAAGACGAAGACTGCTTTCGAAGTTGTTTGACGGAGATATTCGCAACTTTTGGTGCCCCACGAATCCTCCAATAGAATAATGGACGTGAATTCACTAACAAGCTATAGGCCATAGGCCGAATTGTCTTTTGTTTGATTTTTTCGTTTTGTTTTTATTCGTTAAATTTTTCTTATATATATCTTCTAATATATTCTTATATGAATTCAAATAAAAACCTTAAGTGAACTCCCATTTAAAAAGGGAAAGTTAGTATTGAGAAATTTAATTTTAAATCGGCTAGCCGATTTACATTTCAAAAAAATAGAAAATTAGCATTTAGCGATTTCAGTTAAAATCGGCTGAAAATCAAAATTGCCTACGAAATATATACTCTTGAATTTGAAACTATTTAAGTGCTAGCTAGACATGGGAAACAGCTAGACAGCTAGCTTACCATTACAGCCTCCTCCGTTTAGTAATCTGCGATCTGGTTGTCTGTCTGACCGAACTCTTAATGAAAGAACCCTCCCAATGGGGTTTTGTTTATCTATATCTACAAGGATTTATTCAAATCTTTGCCTGAATCTACTTTATCGTTCTTTTCTGTTTCACCTGTCAGGCGGTGCTATGGAATTTTGTGTTAGCCGTGTCAAGAATTGTCATGTTGTTGACATGGGATAGATTTAATGAGGTTATATGAAAAAATGGGGTGCTCTATAATTTTTACAGAGAGTGTATTAGAAAAAAGAACCAATAATCTAGCCGGTGGGATTGATGCATTTGGCGCATATTTTCGAAGCTGGGCCAGACCGGAAGTCCAGGTTCTGGCCGGGTTTCCGACCTGTTCTGACCTGTCGGGGTTTTATATCAGGCTTGGGCCTGGCTTTTCAATGACGTGGACCTGATTCGCTGGATCTAGGAGCCGGTTTGAACACTAGCCAACCTGTCACAACCAGGTTCGAGGTCAGACGGGCACATCTAGACTGATGGTCTGGTTCGAAGTGATATTCCGAGCCAAACCAGCCAGGCTAGAGCAAAACTGGTTTGGAAAAAGTACTTTCGTTGATCAGGAACTAGCCCTGGGCTTTTGACCTGGATCAGTATATCTTCAACCTGACTTGGCCGGACTTTGTAGTCAAAAAAGAAACCAGGCATATGCCCCATTTGGTTCCAGGACCTTTTTTGCCGAAAATCCACTTTTTGCTGCCATAACTTTCCGCTTACAGCCAATATTTTTTTGATCTGTTTTTCGGTGTAGAATCTACACAAAATTCTGCGTCTAATAGTACGAATTTGATCCAGTTTAGTCAAGTAACTTTTTAAGGTTGTAGAGTTAACGGTGTTTTTTCGAAAAACGCAACATATTTCCAAAGACGATTTGAAACCAAAAGATCGAGTTGAGCAAATGAGAGTGAATTAGTGCTGTTTGACGCAAAATTACACAGAGATTCCGACTCTGAAATCAGATTGGAATAATAATAGCTGTGGGGGAAAGTCATGGCAGCTCAAAGTGGGTTTTTCAGCGAACTGACAGTTACCTCGGACCCTGGCTTGTAACATTTCCTATTATTTTTTCGTCAAATCTTGGAACATGGAAAATCTTCAATTTTTTATTGTGAACTCACATTCGTTTACAGCTTCAGATTTCACTTATAGAAAAACAATAAACAGTTTTCGATTTGCTTTCATTTTTAGAGAAGCTTTTACGATTCTCGGTGTGTTTTAGAGATTAAAAATAAATAAAAGAGATCAAAGATTAGCAAAAAATTGCTAGAAATATCTACTATGAGCGAAATAAAAACCGATAAAAGTTTTGTTTTTTTGAAATTTGAAATGTTCAAATATTGTCTGGTATTTTTTCTTTAGCTCTTGTCTGGTTGCCAATCTAGATTCATATAAGGTTTGATTTATTCAAAAATCCCATTTTCTAGACTATTTTATATAAACTTTTAAAATAACTAGAAACCAACTTTAAACTATTTTCGCAAAGAACATTCAAACTTGCACAAATGAGAACTAAGATGGAAAGTGTCCACAGGGTCGCTTCTGTATTAATATCATTGGTGCAGTTCTCAATGAATTTCCTCTCGGTCGGCCTGCTTCGATCGCTCACCACTTCTTTCGTTTTCGATCTCTAAAAAAGAAACTTTAGTACATGGAACTAGAATGTTTAAGCAACATAATACAAAAAAAACAAAATAGAAAAATATTGATTCGCAACTGAATATGAAACAAAAGCAAAAAAAAGTTGGATGTTTATGGGACAACCTAATAAAAAGTGTCTTTCAGAGTGGATGTGAAACTATGCTGCTTGTGTGGAGGATAGCAACAATTGCATTTGAGCAAAATATATAATTTGGCAATTTATTGCTTTATTAAAATGTTGGAAAGGTTCTAAGAGAATAAGATGATCTCAAACATCAACATATCCTAGTTTTCACGCTTTTCAACGTTATTTGTTCATAAAGTTTTAAAGCCTTTAAAAAGTCGTGTCTTGATCTGATGAGTAGCTTGGTTAGCTTTGTACGTGTCTCCGTACATCCGTACATGTCTTTTTAAGATCTAAGAGCCTAAGCTTAAGATCATTTCATCATCCTGTTGACATACAAGATACAATATGTTATCAACTGTTTACTTGATTGGGTGAAAATTTTAAAGGAAAAATAGTAAAAGGCTTTTTTAGGCTCTAGCTCTTAGCATCTTTACAACATTAGCCCTTTTTTCTTCGCGCCCAAGAATGATCGTTTAACGGTGCTGATTCGGTCAGCTATTAAGAATATTTTCAAAAATAATAAGCTTAATGCAGAAAATACTTTACTAATAATTTTTCAAAAAAGATCCGTACATGTCTTTTTAAGATCTACCCAAAAAACCGATTTGGGGTCGATTCGAGACCGATTCGGAGTCGATTCCCTCAATTAATTGGTAATTACCCATAATTCTGGGCCACCCTGTACTATCCACTCGGCCACGGCAACATGCTTTAAAATAAAAGTGCATCTAAAATTTTTTGACAGCTGATAAAACGTTTTCTGTACGATAAAGTCCTTTGGATGAGTGAAATGACTTGAAATTTTGCATGGGTTGTTTTTTTACATTCAAGAAACTAAAAAATCCTTTTCACTGGGCTAGCACTTATATCCAGCTCTAAACTAGCAAAAAACAGGGTGCGTCTATAATTTTTACACCGTGATATATAAAGTGACCAGCAAAAAAAATTTACATCGGTGAGCACTCTTTTCTCTCCGAAATTACGCGGAAAATGATGTAATGTGATGATAATGTTATCAGAAATTAAATTGCCTCGAAACGGAAGCAGGCAAACTAGTCGCCTAAATTCAGGTTTTTGGCGTAGGAAGTGAACATTTCACTCCGAAAAATTTAGCTGGTTTGCATGACTTTAAAAAGTAAAACAAGAGTGGGTTTCACAGATATGCTTTGGCAACCAATTCCATATTCTACAATCTCTATTTTTATATAAATATGCTTTATTCAGAGGGCGAATAAAAGCGATTTAGATAATCAGAGGCGCACATAACATATTGCCAGAATAGAAAAACACAAAATAGTAAAGTAAAACTACAATTAGGAAATACAGATTCAAGATGATTTAAATAAAGGGCAGATTTGGTATGGTTACAAGATCTAATTTGCTCACGGATTACTTCACTGAAGCGTCATGTAGAAGGCCAAAAATCGCGGGTGTCGGATATGCACGTGAAACACGTAGATGCAACTCGTCCTTGAGTCGATTCGGCGGCGGAAACACGAACTATTTTCATCGAACAAACCAAAGTCGTCGTCTTCGCCCAATTTTTTGATCCTTGACGGGAGTGACGAAGCACATCGTGGGTATCGGATATGCGCGTGAAACACGTAGATCCAACTCGTCGTTGGGTCGATTCGACGGCGGAAAAGCAAACTATTTTCATCGAACAAATCGAAGACGTCGTCGTTTTCTCCGAGAAGCTCGTTTGCACAAGAAACAAGTGCCGAGGGATTCTCCGCGTCATCGACCCGTTGAAGTCCTTGCACCTGTGAAAACACATCACCGACCCGGGGACAATTTTTGTCCGGGGTACGGTAGCGGATCCATGCTTTAGAAAGCGCCCCGCTTTCGCACCGCTTAGAAAGCTTTCGCGCCAATGACTTCAAACCATCTTCAAGCCTAAGCTAGCTTAAAATAAAAAAATAATAATACATAAAAAGAAATTTGGAAATGTTCTGACGACAATCAATTCGTATTAGCTGGGGCGCTGCAAACTACAATTACAGGCGATTACAGACGCTTGTAGAAGCGCGTAGAATGACCATTTTTAAAAACTGTTTTCATCAAAAGATCGACCCAACTTTGGGCTTTCGAATGACACCAAGATCAATTTGTTAACTCACTAAACAAAAACTTACAATGATTTGTTTGCCAAATCCCTCGCGATTGGCTACGGGCAGAAGTTTTTGATATCTAGCCAACTTCGTCTAAAGACAATCAGCAGTTTTGAAACTTGTAGTTTGCAGCGCCCCTGTCTAATACGAATTGAATGTCGCCAGAACATTTCTAAATTTCTTTCTTTGTATTCTGAAGTTAGCTTAGGCGACTTTAAAAAGTCTAACAAGAGTTGAATTCACAGATATGCTTTGGCAACCAATTCCAAATTCTACAAACTCTATTTTCATATAAATATGCTTTATTCAGAGGGCGAAAACAAGCGAGTCAGCTAATCAGAGGCGCACATAACATAGTGCCAGAATAGAAAAACTAAAAATAGTACAGTAAAACTACAAAAGGAAATACAGATTCAAAATGATTTAAACAAAGGGCAGATTTGGTATGGCTCAAAGATCTAATTTGCTAACGGATTACTTCACTGAGACGTCATGTAGAAGGCCAAAAAGCGAGCATATCTGGACGACGCATGAAACAGGTAGATGCAACTCGTTCTTGAGTCGATTCGGCGGCGGTAACACGAACTATTTTCATCGAACAAACCAATGTCGTCGTAGTCGTCCTCGTCCTCGTTTTCTCGGAGAAGCGCGTTTGCACGAGAGACGAGTACCGAGAGATTTTCCCCGTCAGCGACCCGTTGAAGTTCTAGCACCTCTGCAAACTCATCACCGACCCTGGCACGAATCACATCCCTCCGGTCGCCGCATCGCAATGCAAAGCGAATCACAGCCTCAGAATTATGACCTGGAATTCCTTCATTGACAATCCATTCGACGACTTGAGCAAAACTCCCTAGACAAACATCCATTGAAATCATTTTGATTTGCGTTTTCATCATGGCCTCCAAGTACAATCTCACGTAACTCTTGTAGTTGCCATGCAGAGTGATCTTCTCGCAACGGTTCAAGTGGTTTTCGATGAATTTTGTAAGTCGCTCATGCCTTGCTAAATCTCGCTCCAATAAGCCAAAGATGTTCAGTGTTACCATCTTTTTGACCGATCCACAAAAATTGGTGAGAAACTGCAAGCAACTTTCCTCCTTGTCAACATCTAACCAGAGTTGGTCCACGGATTTCAACTGGCCTAACAACATTCTACACATTGGTTGATCCCATTCTCGTCTAACATTGTCAAATAAATGGAGGTCTAGCTCGTCGCATGAATTGATTCGTTTGGCGAAAGGAACAAGAGTTTCACTCAGTTGAAGGGGCGGAGAATCGACGAACTTCTTGATCCAATTATTCGGTTGGGACCTCTGTCCGAAGGCAACCGCAGCGACATGCCTTCCGAAAACGATCCATCGATTCATTGCATAGGTCGAGTAGAGCCTCTTGTTCATCATCATCAATTTCAGCACGTCTTTCGCAACAAGATGGCCTACGATCTTCTCAACCAGCTCCAGAGGCAAATCCTCAATCTCATTTGGTTCCAGCTCTCGCTTCCGTTTTTGCGCGCGCGTTTCAACCGGCATTCTCGTATCTGAAAGTAAAAAATGTCATTGGAATTAACATTTTTATGTTTTACTGAAGTCACTTTTGTCACCAAAACCAGTCTTTTAGGTGAATCTCGAGCAGTAATCATTTTTCATTGCAAAAAGCAATCTAATAAATTGTTTCTGCTACTGAGAATGACTCTAATAAGACATAAAGGAAAAACGTAAAATTGTAAAAGGAATTGGTTAAGTTGAGTCTATAACCACGTGTGAATGAATTCAAAACAATGGAGTGGAAGGAGCTGAAAAGGCAACGAAATAAAGCCGTATTAGAATTTTAAACAACAAAATATGGGCAAGCAATATAAAAAGGAGGGAACGAACGAGGGCAGGAAGAGTACTTTAAAAAGGCGTTACAAAAACGTAATAGATTTTACGAGGGGGAAAAAGCCTAGCAGGACACGGTATAAAAACCCGACAAAGTTTCCGATTCGATCATGGAATGAAGCCAAATGAAAACAGTGGGAACGGAGAGTTTGCGCGGGGTACGGTGGTGCATCCATTCTTTAGAAAGCGCACGGCGCCGCTTTAGCGCCAATCGCTTCATATCGCATTTTGTATTTTGCAATTTGTCGTTTTGAGGATTTCGGTGGAATCTTGAAATCTTATTACAATGTATCAATTATCGCAACAGATCAAAAATTTTCTTTTCAAAACTTCAATACAGTCAATTTTACAGATTCACCGTATTCTTTGGAAAAAAAACTTCAACTTCACTTCTTTGGGAACGAACGAGAGGAGGAAGAGTACTTTAAAAATGCGTTACAAAAACGTAATAGATTTTACGAGAAGAAAAAAAGCCTAGTCCGGCTTAAAAACCGGACAAAGTTTCCGATCCGATCATGGAATGAAGCCAAATGAAAAGAGTCGGGAAGGAGAATTTTTCCGGGGTACGGTAGCGGATCCATTCTTTAGAAAGCGCACAGCGCCGCTTTGGCGCCAATCGCTTCAAACCGCTTCTTCTCGAAAATTTGCCAATTCCGGTGAAAAATCAATGAATCAAATCAATTGAATTAGTCCAAGTAATGCTAAAAATTAAAAAGTTTAACAAATAAGGCCTCCAGTAATTAGAGACACCAAAAAGAGATCATCGTATTTTGTCCAAATCGATCGAAAAGTTAAAAGCATGAACAAAATGACATAGAAGCAAGAGTTTTTTGGTGCTTTCAATTATTGTTTACATCTGATTTGCTATTTTTTTTGCGAGTAATTCATTTGGTAAAAGTTTCGCGCCGAGAATTTGGCTACAATACGCTCTCAAACTAACCAAAATCACATACTATTCGAGACATCGAGGAAAAGTGAGCTCATATCTACAATTTCTCGTACATATCAGAGATTTTCAAGTTTTTTAACAATCAACAGTTTATTATTCTCAATTTAGCGCCTTGTTTGTAAAGGAATGACGAATTTGTGTGTTTCAGTTCTGATGATTGGATTCATCGATGGACGGACCTATTGTTTTTTGTAGCTTTCTGTCATTGAGGCATTTGTTCTTAAGAACCTAAGTTTGGTGAAGAGAGAGTTCATCCCAGAATCACTTTAACCTCTATTTCAAACATAATGATGTTAGTGGCCATAATTTGTTCGACGTTTAATGAATTCATCGGCATTTCATCAATCTTCCACCATTAGACTACTTTTAAAAAGAGTCATTCAGAAAGAACCATCACTATTAAGAAACATGAAACGTCAGATCGTTGAATTGATCACGTTTTCTCTGCCCTTATCTTTTTTGATGCGTCAGCCTTTATTTCATCGTTTTTTCTAAAATCTTCTCCTATCAAAATGGGTCAACAACATAGCAACAATAAAGCTACAACCGGATTTCCATTTCTCCGGTTTCCTAACGAACTTTCTGGCTTAATTTTGAATAAGATCGAGCCAAGATTGGCTATTCGGCTTCTGCGAGTCAATCACTATTTTCGAGAATATTTTCTCACGAATGGACCTTTCCCGTTCCATGTCGAATATCTAGAATTTAATCTATACAATTGTAAAATTGGAATCGTGTTGGCAGATCCATTCCAAATCAATGACATCGATGTTGCGACTGAGCTGCGGTACACATTCACTAAAATCTCACTGAATATAGTCGAGCGGATCACTACATGTCGTTTTTTGTCATTTGTTGCCAATTCAAGACAGGGTTTGAAGGGAAATCTGGACGAGATCTCTCAATTGATGATAAGTTCCTTAAAAAATCTTCGTTTCGTACAAAATCTCAGTCTCTCCTCGAGGTCGATCGAGAATCTTCAAAAGTTCGTCTCAAACATAAACTTTGAAATCGGCCATTCTGTCTCACTCACATCACTAGGAGCATTTGATAACGAGCCGATAATCGATCTCATCGAATCAGACCTCAATCAAAGCGATTTCATCATTCTACGCACTTGCAAAATCGAACAATCCGAGTTGGTTCGATTGTTGTCAATCAGTAGCCTCAAAAGGTTGAGAATCGATCTGATTGATACATTTTTTGAGAGATTCCCAATAATTGTCAATCAGATTCTCGACAGAGGTTTACCCATTGAGAGAAAAGATTTCACATTGAATCTTTACAAAGTCGATATGTCATCGAACAGACGAGGTCCTCCATTCAATTTGATCTTCAAAACTTTTGGAAATCGAGCTAATTTGTTAAGAAGCGATGATCTTGAAGGAATTTCGTTTCAATTTGACTCTCATCGAAAAAAACGAATGAGAAAAGTGAAAAAAGTTAAAGAAGCTAGCTATCGTCAGAAGGTTTCCTACGAATTGACATTACTCTATTTCGTGTCGTGTCGTGGACAAAAGTCGAGTACAAAGAATTATCGAATGTCACCCGTGCTAATCACCTCAACATCTATGTAAAGTATGAATAAAGTTTTTTGAAGAATTGTTTGAGAAGAGCGTGGAAGCTAGAAGTTCTTTTGATTTTATTTGTTCGAATTTATAAAGTCTATCAATCAAAACAAACAAATAATTAAGCATATTTTAGCAGTTTCAACTTCTCTAAATTGCGTTAATCGAAAGAATTTTCCTGAAAGAGGCCAATGCGGGTCTCTTCGTTTGATGAACCCTTCAAAAGCTCATTTCAATTTGACATTTCAATTAAGCAAAGCGATAAGAATTCGATTTTGGTTAACTTTAAAGCTTTATTTTTTGTTTTTTGTTTTTTTCTCGTTCCACTCACCTTGCAAATATCTTGTCCCGATGGTTATATTTACGAATCTGGTATTGAGACATGTCTTGAATGGGCCTCCGTTGAGAGTATGTCCATTAGAGTGTGTTTCTCTCGGCTAATGCGTTTCCTAAAACGCGTACTCAAAAAAAAACGTAGACGCGACGTAAATTTTACATTGAAAATTTCAAATTTATTATTCAAAAAAGCGTTGTTCAACACTAGCTTTATACAATAAAGCAAAAAAAAAACGTGTGCTGCCATTACTTTTAGTGATTGTTCTTATCAATTTTGAAGCCTTGTTTGATTTGATATTGTTTTTAGCAATTACGTTTCTTTTTTCTTTTCCAAAAAAGCAATTAACTCCGGTAGTTCTTTAAAAGTTTGAAACTTTACAGGAACGTTCAAAAAAGTCCGTTCAAAACATTCAATTTTGAACATGAACGCACAAGTTTGAAATTGATTAAGGGGTGGCCCGAGCCGGGGAGATGCGGCAAACTTTGTAGATCGATTACGTCGTCGGGACAGTCACAAATCACCATATCTAAAATAGAAGAAGAACGGCAGAAAGTAAGCAATGTATTTAAAACGAAAAGAGAGCTCGTAACAAGGAAACTTTCAAGTTAAATGATGGGGTGATGATAATTATCAAATGCTAAAGAATCATTGAAAAAGCTTGGTTGGAAGAAGGTTGGAAGTCTGATTCCGACACGTTATCCGCTACAGTAACCCTTTCTTTGACGCGCGCGCGCAAGCGTTATAAGAGATGCCAAAAAATTGTTTGCCAAATTCCTTGCGATTCCGACCTATCTTGCAAAAGCGGATGGCAGATTCGGAATCAGCGTCAAATTCTGCATCGGATGGTCTAGGTCTCATTTCTATTGGCCACCCTGATTTCATGACCTTCCTTTGTTAGTAAAATAATTGTCTTTATGCCATAACTAATTTTAATTTTTATATTAAATTTTCCTCCACAATGGAACTTATAGACCGACCTGAAATTAGTTTTGTGCAAAAATAATTTATTAAATTTATATTTAAATTAATAATAGCAGTTAGTATCATGTTTTAAATTTTTAATAAAATAACTGTTTTGGCGATAGAAAATGGCGACCATTTGCGGCCAGGCGTCGGCTTTAACCATCGAGCCTCCCTGGATTGATTGGACCTGAAGTGTTATCTAAATAAAATTGAAATTGGAAAATTGACCCCTGGAAGGATTGATAGACAGGCAAATAGCAGCAAAATATGCTGTTTCCACACTATTAGGTTTCTTAAATGAACAAAAAATAAGCTGAGGACTCCTGATTAGGGCCACTGCACGAAATGCATGGAATTTATGAGCAGATTTTCTCAATAGTTGAACTGAGAAGTGTTCTGATACAAAGGTGTCTCTTTTGGCATCAAATTACTCCTTTAGTTTCAGAGTAGCGAGTCACTCCAACAGTATCAGAATCTGACTCGATGCATTTCAAAATACAGCCGACTCTCTCTAGAACGGAATGGAAGGGACGAAAATTTTTTTCCGTTATATAGTAGTTTGTATCAGAACACTTCTTGAAGTTAAGAAATGAATTGAAGTTGAAATTTTTCAGCAATTGTTTGTTTGCTTTATAAACTGCAAGGACAGGCTCTTTATAAATTCTTTATAAATGCATTTATAAATTCTTCAGAAAACATTTAACCTTTCAACAAAAATTTTTTTACATAAATAGAAATATTAGAAGTTTTCTTTTCTTTTTTTTTCAGAAAAGAAAAAGAGAAACTGACTCAGAACCTTTTTCAGCTCTTTTAAAATTTAGCAAGCTTTTCAAATGAATCTTTTCAAATATTGAAGTTGAAATTTTTCAGCAATTGTTTGTTTGCTTTATAAACTGCAAGGACAGGCTCTTTAAAAAAAATTGAAATGTTTGCTTGTATTCCGATGGTAATATTGGTGCTCATTTGGTGCCCATTTGGTGTGCACACAGACCTGGTAAGATAAATAAAGTGACAAGAACTCACTTAGCCATTTGAAATTACAAGAATTTTTCAACATTTAACTGTTAAAGATTTTTAAACTAACTGCTTGTAAATTTGATTTATGACCAACTAGTGGATTTTTTTCAGAATCCTATCAAACGGTACACGGGATTAGAGCTGCCAAAAAACCGACGACATCTACTCTCACTCTCGGACTTCTATATACCATCGAAAGGATTGGTGGTAAAAATATGTGTCATACTTTTTGTTGAGGACACCAATTCAGCCACCAGAGAGTCTCGACCTACGGGACAAAGGACTGGTGACAGATGTAAAAGACCAAGGACATTGTAAAAGCTGTTACATCTTCTCGTGAGCTTTTTTTATTTACTTTTGGTATCAAAGATGATCGTAGTAATATTGAAATTCCTTTTTACTTTGGTAAAATCGGAAACTCTAAAGCTTTCGGTTTGCACCTAACTGTAAATTCTTACAAGGGGAATGATCCAAACTGGGGCTGACGTTTCATGATAAGCTCGGGGTGCAAACACCAATCGGATGTGGGCATTCCAAATATCCATTCAGTTTTTGCTCAAATTAGAATCCTAGCGAAAAAAAATGCAATTGAAGTTTCGACCATTTTTGAAAAATCGCCCATTAGCCTTTAGCCAATAAGAGCGCTCCATACGCCAGCGAAAGCAGTGGATCAGTGGCGGCCTAGGGACCAGTGTGGCGGACTACAGAACGCATGCCGGTTTTCGCGGTGGGTTCTAGTCCCGCCGCCGACAAACTTTTTTGCTTTTTTGAAAAACATACAAATACCATTTTTAAGACTATTAGAGTGCTCTTTACAGTACAGTTGCAGTATTCCAGGCTATTTTCAATATTAATCAAAAAAAACAATTAAAGACCAGTCAACAAAAAGCCTGTCACCAAGAAACAAAGACCAATTTTAAAAAGATCATACTGTTTATGCCAAAGGAAACTTTTTAAAGGGCCTTTTTTGACAGATTAATAGCTTTTCCTAGTGTCGATACGTTTGGATCATGCCCTTGTTAGGTTTTGACGTTGAATTGAACATTAAACCTAAAATTTTGTTTTTCAGTGTTCTTTTTGTAATATAATGACTATCCATAGACTTTTAAGATCGATCTAGTGCAGCAACATTCGAAGTTTTACTTGAGCAAACTTTTTCAAATTGATTTCCGCTAATTGAGCCATTTTATTTCGTTTTCTTTTTACGACTATGAATTAATGGGATTCAACACAAGGTAATGTACCCATTTTGATTGAAAGTCGATCAAAAGTATTTCGACGATTTCTTGAATTATTGGCAGTCTTTGGTGGACCTCGTCCTTTACGATCTTCATTGGAGCCTGTTTCTTT
Organism: Mesorhabditis belari; assembly: GCA_958450365.1. Lineage (NCBI taxonomy): Eukaryota > Metazoa > Nematoda > Chromadorea > Rhabditida > Rhabditidae > Mesorhabditis > Mesorhabditis belari. The sequence continues at coordinate 45,073 of CAUEEP010000876.1, forward strand.
GAAACGCTTCAGAGCGCGAAAAACATTCTGTTTCTTTTCCTGCAAGATGCAGAAAAAAAGAAAGACAGAAAGCAGTCAAACGTAGTAGTCGAGTATCTCTGCGAGTGTTTTTCCTTGCTGATGAAGAGTAATGGCTGGACGCAGCTCTTTCTTAGATTTCATACCTAAAAACAATCAAATCATCCAATTAATAAGAAGAAAAGAAAAAAAGAAAGACAGAAAGCAGTCAAACGTAGTAACATGCGCGTCACCATAATTGTAAGACACCCTGTTCATGGGCAAACTTTTGAAAAAACTGGGCTAGACGATTTTCATGGCCCATGCCTCTCGTTTATGTGAAAAGTTTATTAGAAACTTCGAGAATCAACGAAAGCGCTAGTAGCTAGCAAAATTTTACTATGTGCTTGATTTTGATTGACTAACAACTTGGGGCTGTTACGCAAAGATTGGGGGGAAAAAATTTCTCCTTGAAGAATATCTTTTAGAGCGGTGGCTTCTATCGAAGGACAATTCGCTAAAGCAACTGGCAAGCTTGTTACGCTAAGCGAACAAAAATATGTAAGTAAGATGCATATGAAGTGGTTAAATTTTCCAGATTTCCCCAACCAATCACCAGATTTCAAAAAGCTCTTTTATGATTTATTGCTAGTGAAAAGTGATATAATAATCAGCTTTTTGACCAAAGATTCCAACTGTGGAAAAAACTATTTGAAGCAATCATCATTTTCATAGGTGTTTTCAATAAAAAGCTAACTCATTAAAAAAATCCCAGGCTTTAATCGCATCAAATCATTTTCAAAACTTGAAAAACATATTGATAAAAATTTACTGAAATCTTTAAATAGAACAATGTTGAGCAATAAATACAGTGCGTTTCAAATTCTTAGCCGCACCCTCTAAATTAACGAGTTTTGCATTATGAACAACGCTGCTACTATTATTCCTTTTCTATTGGAAAGAGCATGTCTTAAACCTAGAAAACACTAAAAATAAGCATATTGTAAAAAGTTTAAATTTTCGAAATAGAAACTTTTTGGTAAATCAGCCGTTTCAAATTCTTAGCCGCACTACGAAAAAAATTTTTATTTATCGACAAATATTAACAATAAAAAATGAAAATCCAAAATAATAATCTGTACATGCACCAGAACGATTAATTACTTGAAAAATGCGGTTTGACATTGAATTGATGAGATTTTGAAGAGCAGATACGTCGAGATAGCTCCAGACCAAACGGATTGCTGCTTTAAGTGCAAGAACCTCTTGAAATTGACGATGATTCTTGTAGACAGCTTGGACAAGTATTCCCCATCAATTCTCTAACGGATTGAGGTCAGGAGATCGAGCGGGCCAGTCCAAAGTTGCAATGTTGTTGTTGTTCAGCCAGTTTCGGGTGTCTCCGGCTCAATGAATTGACGCGTTGTCGTGTTGAAACACATAGGGAATGTTTGAATTTAGGTGCAAAAACGGCAACAAGCAATTGCCAAAGATGTCTATATAGTCAAAACGATTCATACGATTCGAATTCCAGCAGTTCCATCAGGAAAAAAAGCGGCCCAAACCATGAAAGAACCACCGCCAAAGTTTTGAGTCCCGAACACCATCCGATCACGTCGAAGATCCCTCCCATAGTAGTCAACGCCATCATCCAAATTTCATTTCTTCTCATCGGAAAAGATCACCTAAACGCAAAACAACTAATAAAACATAAGCGGCTTTCTAACCTTAGACCAATCCTGATTCATATGAGCCTTGGCGAACTCCAATCGGGCTTTCTTGTGCAAAAGATCCACGACCGGTTGCTTGTTCAACAAGTGTCGATCAATATTTGGGTTTTCCGTGACGGCTCGCCAAATTGTCGACTTTGAAGCGTCGATGTTCCGTTCCGTTTTCACGTCATTGATCGTTTTTCCATGGGTGTTGTTCACAATATGGCGTCTAGCTCGTGGTGTAAGCTTTGGTTTTGGTCCTGACTTCTTCTTTGGTGCAGTAACGGCCTTTGACTTGATATAATTACGCACGACACGGTCGGATCGCTCCAAATCGTTTGCGATTTTTCTCATGGGTTTTACTTCCTCTTTTCCGCCAATGTTCAAACGCGCATCAATCTGGCCCTTCTCCTAACCCGTGGGCAGCTTTCCGTGTGCCATTTACCTGAAAATTAACAAACATTATAAATGTAATAATAGAATATGCACAACAAAAGGAAAACAATAGCAAACATGGTATAAACAAAGGTGCGGCTAAGAATTTGAAACGGCTGATTTACCAAAAAGTTTCTATTTCGAAAATTTTAACTTTTTACAATATTTTTTACATACTCTTTCCAATAGAAAAGGAATAATAGTTGCAGCATTGTTCAAAATGCAAAACTCTTTAATTTAGAGGGTGCGGCTAAGAATTTGAAACGCACTGTACAATGTTCTATTGTTGAACAAGAATAGAACAATAAAAACCATCAAGCTAATAGAACTTTAGTTCAAAAGAATATCAAAGTTGAGTGGGCTCCAATGATCAAAAAGTTTCTCGATAATTTTATGTCAAATAAAAAAGTTACCCGGCCGTTATTAGCTTAAGATTATAACTTTTCATTCTAACCAAACAGAAATTAGATAGCTGCTCTAGTGGAGAAATTCGCCTGGATTAGCCATTTCATATGCATTCATCCAATATAACAGATTTTTCCCAGCCTCCCACTAACACTTTTTTACATGAATTCTTTACACTGATAATTTCTCAATGTTTGAGACAATAAGTTTGTCATTTAGCTCGACTGTGTGTCACACAATTGCTCGAAAGGTGGGTGGCAAGGAGATGTTTTCAACTATGCAAGAACAGATGGTGGCCTTCCCAAAGACACGATATATCCATATGTTGGAAAGGTTGTGCTAACGAGCAAATTTGTGTTATAGCTATACCAGCTGAGCTGGGCATCCGCTATCTGCTTTGCTAAAATTTGCATTAAATCTCCCCTCTTAAATGCAAATTGGGTGGCTGTTGTAGATTTTAAAGTCGAATAACTCGGCGGGAAATACGTTTTTTTCAAATGGGCTTTAGGTTCGGAATCAGCGATTTTTTAAACTCTAAAATCGGAGTTTAAAGCTACAGCTCCCTAGGTCAATTTCCCGAACAAAAGCCTTGGACGGACAGACGAACAGACGAACGGCATTATACAGGGTGGCTACTAAGTATTGCGATAAATCAAAAGGATATACCCAAATGTTAAAAGGCTAAATAAATTAAAACTTTTTATTTTTATAACAAATAAAGTCAAAGAACTAAGTTCTACCACAAAGTTTCGAAATGACCGCCATCGGCTTTAATACAAGCGTCGATTCTTTTGGGCAGTGAGGCAACCGTGGGCGCAAGTAAGCTGGGTCTAAATCGTCTCATTCCTTGATGAGAGCTTTCTTCAAGATATCCAAATTGTTGATTTTCCGTGTCCTCAAACGTCCTTCCAAGTATCCCCAGACTGGAAAGTCCAATGGGTTAAGATTTGTTTGAAGGTCACTGATCCTTGGTCAGATATGATTTCACTTTGGTGTCAAGGTAAGCGATTGTTGTTGGGATGGAGTCGTGGGATGGAGCCGAATCTTGTTGTACGATCATATTTGGGTCTTTTTGTTTCCAAGGGAGGCACAGCTTTGTCCAAAATCTCTTTTTGATAAACGTTCCCGTTGATTTTGACGTTTTTGTCGATGAATTGATCGATTGATCAAATCAATTGAGTCTTCTCAGTTGCACTGATTCCCGTCCACACCATCCAACTTTTCGGAAACAAATTTGTTACAACTTTATGCTTTCACGTATTCTTGAGAGCTGGAAATATTGAAATAGTAGTGTGAAATTCAATTCTACAATGACCTTTTGATTTGGCGCAATACTTTGTAGCCACCCTGTATATATGTATTAGAAATAAGATAAGAAATAAGATTTTCCAGAGCAGTATCATTAATTTTTTTGAGTTTATGTGCATGTTTTTTCAAAAGCAAAAAGCTACTAGATAGTCGCTAAAAGTTGTAGACAGTTGCTAAGGATTCAACAAATGTGATATAATGTTTAGGAGCAGGAGTGTCACAATAATAAAAGTCAAAATATCGCCGCTGATTCTGGATACATGACTGTTTCAAGAGACGAACAAACAATAAAAGTTAGTTGTTAAAGTATGAACAAAATAAGAAAATTGTTGGTACTTTTGTTGGTAATGTAAGGTTCTTTTCGAAAATGTTAAAGTGTTTGTTTAAATTGATATAATGCTAGAAATTGCAGTCGGCTTTATTTGAAATCGGTCCACTTGCTGTAAGTCTTTTTGCGTCCAACCATTTCCGCTACAATTACACAAAAGGTCCGTTTTTAAAGTTTAACTATCATTATAATATGTTTTACGGAGTTTATCGAAAGCTATTCTAAATTGTATACAGAAATTTTTCAGATTCTGGTGTGTATCGAGATGATCCGTGCTCAGATCAAAAGGTCAATCATGGAGTCTTATTAGTAGGATATGGTGTGGATGAAAAAGAAGGCCCGTTTTGGCTCATCAAGAACTCGTAAGAATTTTTATTTTGAAACTTTGAATTTATCGCATTTAGTGCCAGGAAATAGCTTATCAAATATTTTGCAGATGGGGAGTCGAATGGGGAGAGCGAGGATACGTGAGACTTGAGAGATCGTCACGTAATGTCGCTTGTCTGATGAGTCAACAACCAATTTACCCAATAGTTGCTGCCCCGGCCAATTGAATGCTCTAATAAAAACCTTTTGATTTTCTGTGAGGTAATAAAGTTTTGTTGAATGCCAACTATTCAAAAGTAAAAGGATTTTTACTTTTGAAAATCTGTAAACATAAGAAGAAACACAAATTTGGGTGCAAGACTACTTTGCGAAAGAGGTATTAATCCAAGGACAATCCATTTTCTCGCTGACAATGCCCGGGTACACACATCAAACTTGGCTCAAAACACCATAGAAGAATTAGGCTGGAAACTCGTGCCTCATCCGCCATATTTGCCTGATATTGCTCCCTTAGATTATCATTTGTTCCGGTCTATGCAACACTCTCTTGCAAATCAAAAGTTTAACAATCCTGAAGAAGTCGAAATTTGGGTGCAAGACTACTTTGCGTCGCGGGACCCCAAATTTTTCGAATCAGGCATCCGAAGTTTACGCAAAAAATGGAAGAAAAAAGTTGATAATAATGGTGAATATCTTTTGGAATAAAGTTGTTTTCTTATTGATTTTGGGGTTGTTCAAATATTGGTTATAATCCGCAGTTTCTTTTGCAAATACCTAATATTATTGGGTTGGTGAATTGAAAACTGCCGGACTTTGAACTAAAATCTGCTGCTCTTGACAAGTAGAAAACTTTGCAAGAGCTTTTACTACTCTCACTAGGGAAAGCCAAGCACTTGTCGTGGCCTTTTGGAACGAGATAGGAAAAAGTCGATAGGAAAAACTTTTGCGACTTGATAACCAACATGTTGCTACCAGATGCAAGTGAACGTTTTAGTGCCGAGGAATGTCTCGAGCACGTTTTTCTTAAGGTAGGATTTTCACAGTGTTAGTACAAAGAAAAGTGTAGAAGATAAACAATTTTCAACATATTCAGTTGGCTTTGTTTCTCTGGTTTGCACTAATTTTGTCGACGAGTTATATCTAGTCTCCACAAAAAGATTTGCGAGTAGTTAACAATGTCAAAATCGATAAGCACCGTTTTATATGGCAAGAGCCTGGTCTCACTGTAGAAAGTTGGTTGCTCGTGCAAATGAATTTAAATCAGTAATTCACGTTTTTATTCAGGATCGTATCCCAGAGAAAACCCAAGAGCCGATTGAAAAAGCAACATTGAAGAACAGTGTTGTGCTGAAAGAGCTGGAGAACGGATGCACAAGACTTTTGTTAGAAGTCGATTTGCCTGATGAGGAGATATATGCTAATTAAATCTATCATTATCATCATTGTCTGTTGATTGAAAGAGTTTATAAATGTTTTGATATTCTTTCAGAAAAAGGGGCTTTTGATTCCTCCATTGACTGCAAAAATAGTGCAATTCAATGGATGCGAAGCATCAAAAAGAGAACAATTCAAACCATCTTTCATCCTTACATCTCCCCCTCAGACTTTATTGTTTTCATCCAAATATTGGCAAGAGTCCCAAGAGATAAAATACACTTATCTGAACCTTTTGAGATACTTTCCAAACCCGATCATAGTATGAGCGTCGAGATTTGTGCAATCTGCCAAGATCTCCGGACCCACGCTTGAAATCGTTATATCGAACAAATCGTTATATCGAATATCGTCATATCGAGGTTTTCAATTAGGTCAAGACCAAATTTTGAATAAAAATCGTTATATCGAATATACTTGTGGAAAATAAGAATAATTACATATTTGCTGTATTTTCCGTCGCTGGTAGTTCAGTGGTAGAATATATACTCGAAAACTGATTTATCTGCACAAAGAGATCTTATAGAGAAAGTGGAAGAGATTTACACACATAAAGCTCAATATAAGCTAGAGATTATGAATCTAAAGAAATATCAGAAATCCACTCTATAGATTTCTGCACAATACTGATAAATTCTCGCTCAAAACAAGCTAAAAAAGGCAAATTTGTTATCGGCTTTGTGTTCGTTATGAAAGAATTTGGTAAAGATAAGGATAAGTACCGCTCGATTCACTGCTTTGGGGACGTTGGCTTTGGCCGGAAGGAGAAGTCGGATGGTTCAACATCATTTTAAATCGAAGCCACGAATATGGAGTGTCTCCTTTCTTATGGTACTTCTACTCAGCAATTCCCCGTGTAATGCTTGACTCGCTTGGATTGCTGATTGATAGAAGGCTGCCACCTCTTGTCATTCCGCCGTTGATCTTCGTCCTTCTCTACTCGATTTTGCCACACAAAGAACTCCGGTTCATCCTCTACGTCTTTGCTCAATCTTCCAGCAGCTGTATTTTGCGCTAAAATGTGGATAAGTCGTCACAAGAACTTCATTCGCTTGCTACTCGCCTATGGTTTTGCAGCTCATTTGATTGTCAAAGGATAAGAGTCTCAAAAAGGGTTATCACTTGATAAGGTATTGAGAAACTCTTAAAATACTTGCTGAATTGAATCTTTCAAAATACTAGAAAATTTTGATTGAATACTTTTTCACATATCTAACGACAAGATGAAATTTGAATATTCCATCATTTTTTTTGTCAAAGATTGTACGATTTTAGAGGTTATACGTATGTTGATATTATATTGGGTTGGTAGAAAAGTCCTTTCAGACTTTTTGGGAGAGTACCTTAAGGAAAATCGAAGGAAAATCGCGAAAAGCGGCGGAAAGGCTATTGATCTGAGGGTCGCTGGTTCGACTTCCACCGGTGACAATATTTTTCAAAAATTTTTTGCTAAGGTTCTGAAAATTTGTGTCTAGGGGTTATTTTTGACGCTGATCACGAAACACATGTTTTTAGGCTAGGTTTCTGCACGGAAAACTAGTGAAACAGCCATTTTTTGGCTCTGCCGCCCTTTACTAAAATAGCTGTAAAAACTTTTAGAAAAGAGATATCTCAAAACGGTTTTTACCAATCGATCCGTCTTGAATTCAGCTTTAGGATGAGCTACAAAGCGTCAAAATTCGACAAATTTAAGGTACTCTCCCAAAAAATCCGAAAGGAATTTTCCACCAACCCAATATAAGATGGACTTGTTCTCGAGTCAAAAACGCCTTTTCCATGCATTTTTGGGATTTCAAACTTAGATTTGAATACTAAACCTCACCGCACAATTGCCCTGTTCCAGTGGCCATCACATTCAATCCCATCAATTGATGATCTCATCAATTCCCCCTTTTTTTTGTTGTTCCCGTCTTGAATTCAGCTTTAGGATGAACTATAAAACGTCAAAATTGGACAAATTTAAGGTACTCTCCCAAAATATCGGAAAGAACTTTTCCATTATCCCAATATTACGATATTATATTAAGTTTAATTTTTACTTATAAAACACTAGTATCAAAGCAATGAATAAAAATAATGCTGATTCGAGACACGAGAAAAACGACAGTGTAACGCACAATTGCTTCCTCTCACAAATTGAAACTTTTCGATGGCTAATAAGACTTTAAGGCTACTCAATTAATCGTAAAATAAAAAGTATTCTCTTTAAGTTCTTTGTTCAGTGAGCTGCGATGTTGTCGTTTGTGTGGGCGAGCCAGCTTTCTGGGGGTCTTGTGGGGTTTTTCGAAAATAAAATAAATTTATCACGCTACAACCCCCAATTTAATTGAGGAAATGCACAAGGCGGGTAAAAAAATGCTTTCAAAAACTTCACGATCACCTGGGAATTGAGTCAATTTGAGGCGGGGTTGCAATTATATTTTTGGAACCAAACTTGAACTTTTTATGGGGAAATCGACTAGTTGGTCTCAAATTTTACAGCCAAATTCTTTTCAAAATGGATGCGCTCTCAATAATCCTCGATCTACACATTCTGACGACGATTCCCATTCAATGTCTTCTTATTTCGATTCTTTTATCTCATACTAAACATGATCGAATTTACGAGACGTGTTTGTTGAATATTTGTGGGTTAAAGACATACCGTAAATACTGTAATAGTACTCCACCCCCATAATGACGGTGCGGAGTGTTGCGTGGTCTAGCTTTGAACGAGTGTTTCTCCACACTTGTTTATACTACAATATGCGCTTAGGTAACAAAAAATAGCCCTGAATTTCAGCTATTTTTGATACCAAAGACGCATTTTTGAAAGTACGGGCGCTTTGAAAAAATGAAATGCTAAAAAACTTTTGCGACTAACTTTTGGAATCTTCAACCCGACCCAATCCGATCCCCCCGATCCGACCCGACCCGATTTTCCATGTCTCCAGCTTACCACTACAGCTTTCTCCGTTTAGTAATCTGCGATCTGGTTGTCTGTCTGACCGAACTCTTAATGAAAGAACCCTCCCAATGGGGTTTTGTTTATCTATATCTACAAGGATTTATTCAAATCTTTGCCCGAATCTACTTTATCGTTCTTTTCTGTTTCACCTGTCAGGCGGTGCTATGGAATTTTGTGTTAGCCGTATCAAGAATTGTCATGTTGTTGAGATGGCATCGATTTAATGAGGTTATATGAATAAAAAACTAAACTTACCTACAAATAGAAGAACAGTTTTACTTTTACAGTTTTTATACTCATAGTAATTCGAAAGATTTCAGGAAAATTACAATAAGATTGTCTACTTTTTAATCGTTTCAATTTGGAGTTACAAAATCGGATTTGGCGTCTATATTTCGGCGTTTGTCCCGATGAGCTACACTCTAGATGGGAATTTTTCGATCAAGTATAAAAGTTGTAAAAATCAAAACCTTTTTTTAATTTAGCTATATTACGGTGGACCCGAACTTTTACATGAATTTTATTGGTGGCCAAGTGATTCCGTTATTTGTAATTCTGACCATACTGATCTACTTATCATTCTTTCTCATTTTATTCCTTCAAAGACTGTTGCTCAAAAACTCTAACCTCAAATCAAAAGTTCTACGAACTGTCATAGCAGCTATGCTTCAAAATTCAGGTTGGAAAGTTTTGTATTTTTAGTTTTTAAAGAAAAAAAGCAAACTTTCCCCTCCTTTTGGCAATCTTTTCTGCAGCCTTGTATTCTCTGTGCGCGCGTCACACCGTTTCTGGCACACTCCCTTTTCCTATATGGCCGCTATTTCCCTCTTTGCGCAATGGCAATAACGTCACCAATGAGACCTAGCCGAGGTGTGTTTATTGTTTTAAAACCGATACCAATTATCCGTCGCTATCCGCCCTGAAATATGGTTGCCCTGGAAATCCCTCGGGGGCCAAGATGACTTACAACTGAATAAAATAAAATCTGCCAGAGTTTTGGGCTCTCTTGCTTTTAAAATTATTTTGCTTTTCAAAAGAAGTTATTCGATATGATGAACAAAAAGTTAAGGGCTAGGCGGAACGTCAAAGAAATTCCGTTGAACCGTTGCAAAATTGGGGCACATCGGCCTTTTCGCTTGCCCTTCGCAGCAGCTGATAGTAATTGAGATTTGTTCTTCTTGTACGACTTCATTTTCAGCTTTTTCTTGATGATTGTGTTAACGGAGCTTCTCTTCAGACCCATTTTCTGTGCCGTTCCTCGAGCCGATTGGTTAGGGTTTAATCTTAGACGATCGCGCACTTTCGTGACGTTGGTCGGAGTAACCGCTGTTCGTTTTGCACCTCTCCCAGGGCGATCAGAAACTGTGCCCAGAGTTTCATAACGTTGAATGGTTCGAGAAACAAGGCTTCTGGGGACATTCAGGCGCTTTGAGATCTCGCTCGCCTGAACACGCTGCCGCTTGAGCTCAAGAATCGATTCTCGATGTGGAGACGCTTTCACCATTCCTGAAAACAACCATACTAATGTACTGAAAGTTAGTAATCATATCATAAAATAAGAAAAATACACAAAAACCATCAAAACAGGTAAGCAAAAAGTGAAATGGGGCTCATAATTCTTGGTCACCCTGTAGATTCAGCATTTTATTTTTCGACTTTTTTGTACTTTCGAGCTTTTTTTTGACGTTCCGTCTAGCCCCAAAAGTTCAAGTTTTGTGAAATTTTTAAAACTTTGCTTTCTGCCTGGTTTTTTTAAGGTGACTTCAAAAAATTCACCTTGTTCATCCGCACGGAAATCTGTAATACAAAGCGAAAGATTTTCTCGGTCAAATGAAGACAAATCGACATGAAATCAGAAGCCTAAGGAAACGGTGTGTACTAGAAAAGGTACAATTACGAGCGCACACAGAGAACATATAGAGAACAGCGACAAAAGCAAAAAAAGCCTGTTTAGCCGTTATGGTCACCTGCATTTTCACTCTCTATCAAACTCTTCTCTACGAATTTCCTTCTTGGGGACTCAAAAATGTTTCGATTGATACGTATTTGTTTATCATGAAGATTGGAACAAATCTATACGCGACTTTGTCGGCCTGGATCATGTTGATTTGTGTGAATGAGGTAGGTAAAGACAAGAAATCACATATTTTTAAATTAACCACCTGTAAAAACTGAATCCCAGAAAAACCTCAAACCAAGCCACATTTTAGTATCGAAGAGCTGCCTTGGCTAAGGTGAATCCTCTAATTTTTGGGCGACAAGACAATTCCCACCAAGAGACAACGAACAAAACGAGTCGCAGAAAGTTCTTCACGAAAACGCAGAAGCCTATTGGGAAAGAGAATGTCGGATCTTAAAAACTCATAGACGATAAAAGAGTTTCACCACTTCATGCAATAAAATTTGAATACGAATCAATAATTCGCATTTGTGAAAAACTAAAGCGAGCCCACAAAATATCTCCATTGTTGCGCTCGTCGGTCCGTCCCGCCTCCACTTGCTTGCTTGCTTACCGAAGCGAGTGAAGGCATCAAAAGGTTTCTTTTTTAAAAGTTACCAGTCTTCAAAGCATTATCGAAAAAAAGCAGTTTCTAAATCAAAAAAGAGAAAGTTCTCCGTTTTCCTGGTGAGAAAGTCTGTCGAAAAGGATGAATCATTCATCTTTCTTCCCGATATCTTTTAAACTTTGCTACTGTGAAAAAGAATCCGAATACAGCAAACTCTAGTGATCTTAAAAATCATTTAAAGTTAAACAAATAGCTTTTGATTTTAGAAATTATTAAACAAAATAAAACAAAATAAAGCAAAAACTCTTTTCAAAATGACAAATCGATTGTTGCTTAACGAAGATTGGTCTTAATTTTTGCAATCTAAATGTGAGTTTGAAGTATTAATTACAATTTCTGTTGTTCAAAACGTTCAAAAAAGACTCTAGAATTGTTTTAAGGAGATGTTTTAAAAAAGTTAGACGTAAATTGTATTCACTTTACCGTATGTTTTAAGATTTGCATCTGTCTAATACCATAAGTAGTGCTTTACTTTATGCTTTTTGAAAAGAAAGATCTATTATCGACCGTTCAAAAGTATAGCCAGAAAAATAAGAATAAATTCAAAAGATAATTGCTTAATCGGAAATAAGAACTTCTTTATTCATTTGTCTACTTATTCAACTAGAGTGCATGATTCTTAAAAAGATCACCAAAAAGCACATACATGGGTTTGCAATTTTAAAAAGTTTCGAACAAAATGACAGCATTCCATAAGCTAAAGAGCCTTAGCGATAGCCGGGTTTGCTCCGATAAAAGACGTGATCATCAATTCTATCCACATAATCACAAGTGCCCACCCAGGCCGGTCTCGCCTCTTTTTCCGGATTGTGGCAGTGATCGGAATCGTGAGTGGGATCGGCTTGGGAACTCCACGATTGATCGAAAATTTGATGGGTCACTCGACGAATCCTGGAATTGATAAGCACTTATTTCCCCAACTACAACACCATAAAACCTCGACTCTTTTCAATTACAGAATGACTTAAAAAAGACTTGTTTCATTTCAGAAAATTCAAAGTTTGATTATTCAGATATTCCAAATCCAAATTTGATTATCGAATCTGTAAATCAATCCCCATCCAAGCCTAACAGCGATTCTCATGAATTATTACCGTAAATACTGTAATAGTACCCCACCCCCCTCGTACAGTCGCGTAGTCACAAAAGTTTTTTAGTAATTCATTTTTTTCAAAGCGCCCGTACTTTCAAAAAATGTGTCTTTGGTATCAAAAAATAGCTGAAATTCAGGGCTATTTTTTGATACCTAAGCGCGCATTGTAGTATAAACAAGTGTGGAGAAACACTCGTTCAAAGCTAGACCACGCAACACTCCGCACCGTCATTATGGGGGTGGAGTTGGAGTACTATTACAGTATTTACGGTAGATACAAAAAGCAATTCTATACGTTTTAACATTTGGAATAACAATTGCTTTCAATAGGGACTTGTTGGGTAGAAAAAAAATCGAAATTTCCAAATGTTTCAAAGGAAATTTATTGTAGAAACGCATAGAATAGATATTTTTGAAAACTTTTTCTACCAAAACGTGAGGCTAACTTTAGGCTTTCGAATCACACAAAAATCAAACCAAATCATGTCCTCTGCACTGAGATATAGTTTTTTAAGGTTTGTAGTTAAGACGAGACTACAAACGGATATAAATAGCTCGTTCTCAGAGTAAAATTGGTTGAGTTTTAGTGTCAATCGAAAGCCTAAAGTTGGCTTGTTTTTTTAATAAAAAAGTTTAAAAAAATATCTATTCTATGCAATTCTATGAGGTTTGTAGTTTGATCTTGTCGTTTTTAGGGTCGATCTCTAATAAATACCGTAAATACTGTAATAGTACCCCACCGCCCTCGTACAGTCGCGTAGTCGCAAAAGTTTTTCAGTATTTCATTTTTTCAAAGCACCCCTACTTTCAAGAAATGCGTCTTTGGTATCAAAAAATAGCCCTAAATTCCAGCTATTTTTTGATACCTAAGCGCGCATTGTACCATAAATCAGTGTCGAGAAAAACGCGTCCAAAGCTAGACTACGCAACGCTCCGCACCGTCATTATCGGGGTGGGGTACTATTACAGTATTTACGGTAGGCTGTAAATTAAATAGCCAAACTTTTTGAAAAAAGTGGGTTTTAAAAATGATGGCTGAACCAATTGAGATTTAATTTGTATCATACAAAAGATATCTCTTTTCTCAAATGTCTTTTGAGGGATTTTGAAAAGCTTTTGTTTTTGAACATTTTTGGAGGTGCAAAGAAAAGTTGTCAAAATTGATAAAAACAGAAAATCGCCGATTTTACAACATTTTTCACAAGTGCAAAGTGGAGAAATTCTCGAACTTCTTAATATGAATTCTTAATAATCAATCGAATGATTGATCAAACAATTGATCAATCGAAAGGCCGCCAGATGGCCGACCGGTTAGGGGTCTTGTCTCTTAAGCGGAAGGTCGAGGGTTCAATCACTCTGGCAAGATAAAAATGTTTCTTTTTCCCACCAAGTGGGTTTTTTCTTTCACAACATTTGGGTAATAGGGGTAAATAGGGGTGAGAACGGCCGCAGTGCCATAAAAATTGTGTGTTTAACCTTTATGTCTTATTATGTACCCTTTGTTTGTATCACATTATTGGTTTTCAATAAATGTATTTAAAAAAAAAAAAAAAGAAAGGAAACGATTTCCAGCGTTTTATTTGGCTTTTTAAAAAGAACAGGGTACTAGAGAAAGGGCGACTTATCCGAACTTTTCAACTCACAATTGATGGATCATTTACTGGTGCTAATCAGCTTCTATTCGATCATTGGTTTCCTTCAGTTGACCTTGGATTTTCCCTAAGAGGAAATCAAACAGATTCACTAGCTCTTGAAGCTCTATTCAAACGAGAAGAATTGAAAGCCACTAAATGCTTTATATTTGAAAATCTCTTCACAAATTATTCCGTTTTCTCGGCTACTCATGGAAATTTCTATGCCTTTAAATGTCTTGAAAATAAAAGTCTCTTATTGGAATCGATGACCAATCGCTGGTCCAGGCCACCAACATTCAATGGTCGAATATCAACAGTAATGTTATATGGAACATATACTCAACTTCTCGTACGAAATAAAAGTCAAATCGAGTTTGTCGGAGAACATTTGAGCTCAATTGTTCGTCATATTGCAGAACTTGATGATTTGCTTGTTTGGATTTCCGCACAAACTGGGGAGGAACGCTCGATTCGGCATTTTCAACCGTCGTAGTCGCAAAGTAGTCTTGCACCCAAATTTCGACTTCTTCAGGATTGTTAAACTTTTGATCTGCAAGAGAATGTTGCATATACAGGAACAAGTGGTAATTTGAGGGAGCAATATCAGGCGAATATGGCGGATGAGGCACAAGTTTCCAGCCTAATTCTTCTATGGTGTTTTGAGCCGAGTTTGATGTGTGTACCCGGGCATTGTGAGCGAGTAAATGGATTGTCCTTGGATTAACACCTCTTTCTCGTAGAATTTTATCAACTTTCTTTAGCCGTTCGGCGTAGATTTGAGAAGTTATAGTTTTTAAAGATTTCGTAATTCAAAATAAACGATTCCTTTCATATTCCAAAAGACCGACAGTATCACTTTCTTTCCGTGAAAATCTGGATGTGGCGTCGGAATCGGCCGTTCTCCTTTGCTCAACCATTATCTTTTGCGTGTTGTATTATCGAAATATATCCACTTTTTTTCGATCATCAACATACTTTCAAAAAAAGCACTACCCGTAGCCTTTTTCAATAGAATCCGAGACAATAAAACTCGATTGGCTTTGTTTTCAGGGCAAATTCATATGGGACCCATTGGCCACAACGATTCCTTTTTCCAATCAACTAAAGGTGTTGAGAAATTGTGTTCGGATCACATTTAAAGTCTTCTAATTCGGGCAAAGTTTGAATTGGATCCGACTCGACAATCAACTCCGCACTATCGAGGACAACTGGACGATATCCAAGAAGATGATTCTTTCTCATCTTTTAGCAGATTAGGTTGATGCATTAATCTTTTCGTTTCTTTTCGTACTTCCGTTTAAAACCAACAAATGCACCAGTTGAACTACGATTTGTTTCACTAGAAAAGTCAATTATTTTTCTGCAAAATAACGTTAAAACGGGTTTAGAATGCCTTATATCTGGATTCCTTTGGGAGCGTGAAGTCGGGTGGGCAAAAATGGCGACGACTCGATGATGCGGTTTAGGCATTTTAACTAAAGGAAACCTATCTTCATGTCAATCGATAAAAGTTAGATACATAGTCAGATTTTCAGAGAAATTCATTCAGCCAATTTCTTCGTAGAGGTTTTTATAGCTTTTTACTTAAAAACACGTTTTCACTCTCGAATTTGCTTGAAAGTGAACGCAAATTGACTTAAAAAAATAAGAAATTGAACAATAAACACTTTTTATTTAGAGCAAACTATAGATTAATTGGTGAATTTGATATTTTTTCACGGAAGTACGAAAAAGCATGAAAAGACTTATGCATCAAGCTAATACAAAAGTAATAAACTCCAATTCTAATGGTTTGTAAAAAAAAGCGAAAAAACTTTGCTTACAACTTGGTTTGTTAGTTTATTAAATAAATAATAAACCAATCGATCTATGATTTGTTTTATCAGAAAGTCCTACAACTTAATTTTCAATTTATTTCTTTGTCCAAGCCATATCAGGAGATGGTTTCTTTAATTTCCCTTGTTTTATCGACAAATTCGTTGACGTTTCTTTTGATTGGATTGAAGCGCCAAAGAGAAGAAATATCTTCAGCACATATCTTCGATAGCTTTCATAGCATGTGAGCAGAACAATTGTGCTAGCCACAGAATGCATTCCGATGAACATTGTCGGGAAGATGTTGTAGCCTGAAATGGTGTTTCATTCCACAAAAAACTTTCCTTCAAACTTAGTTAAAAGAGATTTTGTGAGGAAAGCTAAATGTTGACCTTTCCTTTGTCCCAAGAATAAATTGTTTTCAATTTTCGATTTTCTATACTACATTTTGACTAATAGGAGAGTTTCCTAAAATTTTCTTTAACTAGAGTTTTTGCAATCTTATGAACTCAAATTTTAAATCAATGGAAAAGTTTCAATTGTGCAAAGTTCACCCACGAGTCCCCATCACCGTTCCCGAAAAGTAGACAAGTGCAAACCAGGAACTCGGCACGAGAAACATTGCAGCCGATGCAAGAAACTAGAAAACAATGGTTCTTGCATATATTTCAGTAGCTTAATCTACCTGTATAATCAACCCACGAGCTAATTTCCATTGTAACTTCAGGGTTCTTGCACTCATCATAGGTCGGAGCTGACGGAAAGTGAGCGCAATTAGAACAACCAAAGCTAAAGTTTTTAATATCCAGTAAACATGGAATGAATTGACTTGATGGCTTTTTGGCTGTTTGTAAAAATCTAAATCTCTGTAAAAATCTAAATCTCTAAATCTCTGTACTGACCCTCGACAATGCCCGTGAAAAAGACGCCATATGGAATGACGACACCCCAAGTGAAAATCGATCGTGGAGTTGATTGAAAACCGAGAAAATACGGGTTTTCGTAGAATTGCAAAAACTCTGGATAGGTCTAAAGATTGAACACGTTCATGGTGAAGCGAGTTTTGAACAAGGCGATCTATCTGGAAACTGTGTCCGGTAGTTTTTGAGGCTAGAATCTGAATCCAGCTTAGTTCTGATCTAGCAAAACTCTAAAAAACGCAAAGAGAGCTAAAAGACTGAAAAACTTTTTGTCAAGTTTGCGTTCAGGCTCAAGTATTTTCCTAGTTAGAGTTTTTAGCAATTCCCAAAGTTTTATGAGAAGTGATCTGACTTGATTAAACTCGAGAATCGCAAGCTCGCTTCGATTGATCGACAAACAGAAGCAAGTGCCGGGTACCAGCAAATAGAAAGGACATAAGATAAAAGCAACCTCAAGTACCAATTGAGTTCTAAACTTTTCACAAAAATTTTGGTAGTTTGCCAATTTTATAAACCTCTTGGACAACTTTGACCAATGCCCTTTCGGGACAATTGATTGTTGACGATCGAAAAGTGTGAGGACGAGAGCGTGCCCGAAAGAGGACAAGATCACGAGCAACACACACTAAACAGCTTGTTTTTGTTTTGGGTTTTGCTCAAAATACATAAAAGATTCAGTTAAACCATTCTACTTACATATTGAGCTCCTGTAGAAATTCCGAAAGTACTGAGTGGGCCGAGAAAGAAACCGCCAAAAGTTGGCACCGCAAAAATAACAAAGCCAACATAAGTCAGACTGATGTCGTTGATTAAACCGACGAACTGGAAATCTTCATAAATGAAAAATAAAAGATTTAAACTTGATATCTAGCGAAACAAATTTTGTCATAAAATAAAGATACGCTCTCTATCTATCGGGTTGTCCGGAAAGTCTTATCCGCTTTTTTAAAGCTTACTTTTTGAAATCAATAATAAACCAATCGATCTATAGTTTGCTTTATCAGAAAGTCCTATTATTTATTTAAAAATTGTTCTTGAAGAAATTCTAAAAAGCTCGTATTAGTTGTTTTTTAAGATGTGAAGTTGAGCAGTCAAAAACGATGAAACTCAAAGTTTCAATTTGAGCACTTTTTGTCACTGAAACCTATTTTGGTGTCGAAAGAGAAAAGATCGCGAATAAAAAGTTAAGCAGATAGACAAATTTTCATAGTATCTCACCAAGCCCTTTTCATTCTATGTCCATTGTAAGGGTTTTAGGAAAAGCAAAATTCCCGTCCGGATTTGCTTCAAAAGCGGACTCAAACTTGCCTAAAAATGAGCTAAATGAGATGGTTAATCTTTTCTTATTTAAAGCAAACCACACGTTGATCGGCTAATTGTTCATTTATAAACGAAAATTTTAAAAAAGCGGGCAAGACTTTCCGGTCAAACTAATAATAACCGTTGGCTCACGATTTAACGGCATGCAAGGAGCCGGGATTTGTGTTTGTTAACTCTAACGCCTTTATAAGGCAGTTCACTTTTGCAGGACCCAAAATCGAACAGCGTTAAATCGAGAGTCCACCGTAGTAAGAAAATTCAAGTATTTGAAAGATTTTTTAAATTAATCGAACAGAAAACGAACCTGTACCAGTAACATTGACCGTCGGAAACTCTGAAATTGTTTTGGAGTGGCTTTCCAAATGACAAATGAGCCGAAAAGGTTGAGACAAGTGAAAGGGGTGGCGAAGAGACGAAACCATGAGTAGAAGTTTGGATAGAAAGCTATGTCAACGATTTCCATCAGTCATTCAGAAATAGGATCAGACAAAAATAAGAAATCTATTCAATATAGAACAAGCAAATTTGCACTTGCTTTAGAAAATATTTGAAATGAAAAGAAGACGAGGAAAGACTTGCGCAACCCGTACAAAATACACCCCTAAAAAGTTTTTATTTAACTTTTTTCCAATTAATTTGACCTTTTTGCTTGTTCCTTTTAATTAAACACATCAAAGTTCGATATTCAGAAAAAGTGGCGGTACGACACTCATTAAAAAAGACAAATGCATCGGTTTCCAAGTTTGCACCTGGAATTTCTAAGCCAAAACCAAAAAAAATAAAAGTCTAGTGTTAAAATTCAAAAATTAAAGCCATTCATTCATGGGACAAATAAAACGATTTATTGTTCGTAAAGCGGTAATCGTAAAATTACAAATAAAAATTTCGCTTTTTCATCATCGTGATTGTCTTAAAGTAAAAAATCTTTTCAAACCTTTCTCTCTAAATTTCTAATAAATAATGCTCATTGGAGTTGACAAAAAGGTTTTATTGAAAAACCTCAAATGCAACTAAAGTTAACGTAAAGGAAAAAATTTAGAGAATAGGAAAATTTATTTGCAAACAAGCAACAAAATTTTCTGCCTTTTTGCCTTTTTGATTGATTGATTGAAAGATTGCCTTTTGAGTGTTGTTTTAATTGTTAGACTAACATAAATTCATGAAAATAAGATTGATATACGAATTGAGAAACGAAAACTGTTAGTGCAACCAAAAATTTAATCAATGTGAGTTGCATTAACTATCGTAAATGTGAGTTGCACGTTGTAGTTGACACTCCATGCATGAAAATTTACATTTAAAAGTGGCACCACAAAAAGAAACCAATGTAGGTTAAAGTGCAATCAGAACGATTCCATTAAGTGCCTCGGCTGGGGAAATCTCATGGAATTCGTGGATTTCGTTATCAGCTCTGATCCCCCCATTTCCATCTCGATACCAACAAACATAATGTTGTATACCGGGAGGCAATTGGATTGTTGCTACAGGTTCGTAATCAGAACCTAAAAAGAAAAAGCGATAAATGTGCAAACGAGCGCTTTCTTCGTGTTAGTTCACGCATTTTTTCATGAATTTCGGTTTATTTAGATTGCTTAGCTTGAAGCTTTTAGTTTAGCTTTTGGCTTTTAGATTGCCTAATTATAGGTCTTTCTTGAATATTACATGCATTTGCACATCTCATTAAATCTTTCTACCGTAAATATCGTAATTGAAACGCCGGCGCTTTTATTTTTCCATCTCATTTTTCAGAGCCCCAAAAAATTCCATAGTGAGAAAATTTTTTTCTTAAAACCACTCTAGTTCGATTCCTTTTGAACTAAAACGTACGAAAACCGCGTTTAAAGCACGAAACAAAATTTGATTTGATAAGATTCAGATTTGATCCTCGGAGGGTCAACTCTCAAGAATACATGTGGCCCACAGATAAAGTTTTTTCGTCAGATGCATTTTAATTTTACTGTTGTTGCTATAACGGTATGCCTACAGCTTATATTCATCTTTTTAAGAACTTTTGGGCAAAATAATTTTCAATTTGTGGACTTGAAATTAAGCTTGAAAGGGCGCTTCAATTACAGTATTTACGGTATCAATTTTCAGCTTCTTTCTTTTTTTACTACCTAAAATTTCGTGTCTTACATACCGTCAATTCGTTGAGTGCTTAGCACCAACAACGGGAAAATATGTGACCATTGACGAATTTCTCAAATCACGTATCACGGGCAGGGCAAAGAGTAGATTCGGTAAAATTCGGTAAAATTATGCGCTCACTTTTCATCAAGAATACTTCGGAGGAGCTTTGTTGACATGGTTTTGTCTTGAGAAAGCATTTTTCGAGTCCAAACTCAGCGTTGATTTCTAATGTATGGCCTTCGCTTATTATTGGTGTCACATCGGAAATGTAGACCTTTTGAAACACGTTTGTTCCTTCCTAAACATTCGTGTTGACTATTGTCGACACTTACTAGGGAAGGGTGCTAGACCACCGTGGAATTTCGAAACAAGACCTAGCCCATTTGATAGGGTTTTAAATTCTGATCTAGAATCAGGTTTCAGTTTTTGCAGGATGACTCGGAAACGCGAAATAGCTGGCGTCAAAGCTTGTGTGATGGTGGGTAAAATTTTGGGGGCTGTCTACTTTGAAACTTACCGTCTACTTCGAATCATGAAAGCTAGACAAAGACAAGTATCAACAATGGAAAAAAAGAAACAAAAAAGAAAATTCTCTTTAAAATTTTTGTTGTTATTCTTGACTTTGACTTTCTTGATCAATAAAATTTAACAAAACATGACCAGATTTGTTAAAATTTGTGTTTAAAAGTAAAATTATGTGTTTATAATCATGAAAAGAGCCAAAGTTGTTTAGAAAATTGAAAGCAGACTTTTACTTTTTATTTTACATTGAGCGAAGCGAATTGGAGCTTCAAAGATAAGAAATTACATTAAATATACACAAAAATATAAATATATCTCATTTTATTAATTTCTAATCAATCACTAAGTTCTCTACTCATCGTCGATAACAATGGAAACTTTTCTCCTTGATGAAAATTTGATTGACCATTGAAATCATCAAAATCCAGACACCAAGCCACCGCACCGCCAAATTGCTTTGTTTTGATGAAATCCATCTAAACCCCGGGAAATTTCAGCAAAAAAATCTAAACCCCTTTTTGTTCTGGTTAATATAAAAATTTAGCTTATAAAGAAAGTGTAGCCACCACTGATTTACCTTGATTTTAATCGATTCCTGACTCTCATAGCTCCACCATCGTCCATTTTCGACAAACCACGGCACTTTGTGCTCATCATGCCAATTCTTTTCTCCGCCTTTTTCAAGTAAATCACAAAGCTGAAAAGATATATCTAAAAGTCTAAAAGTTGACTAAAAGTTTTCAGAAATTTCAGTTCTGCAAGAAACTGAGCTGTAAATCTATACTTTATTAAGTCTAATTTCCAACTTTGAAAAATAATTTAATTCGCGATTTCACAGTTGTTGTAAAAATGGTTTTTGAGTATCAATTACTAAAAACTTTTTTCTTATATAATTCACCTCATGATAGGCGATAAAACCATTAATTTTTGAGTGCGGCTGCGGAGGAGTCGCTTTATTGTCAAAAGAACCGGGAAGGGTTTTTGTAGGGTCCTGAATTTCGATTCTCTTAAAGAAAAGCAAATTTACAAGTAATCAAACCTAATCTTTTTATTTTACTAGCTGATACTAACAATAGAAAATACCAAAATTTGATGGAGAAAATTCTTCGAAAAGAGAAAGCAAAAAGTCGAGAGGGTTCGAGTGTGCTATTTCCCGAGAACAAGATTTGAAATCGCTGCAGCCGGCTGCTGTTGGAGGTTTTTTTCCGCTATTTTATTTGTTATTTCAACTTGTTGTTTAAGCATATAAATGAAAATTCAATGAAAATTCAAAATTCTATAGTCAATTGCAATTGCAGTCAACATTTTAACTTGAAGCCGCAGCCGCAGACGCAGCCAAAGAATTGGAAATTTCAAAACCTTCCCGAGAACAGAAGCTCACTTGTCAGTTTTTGCCTGTTTCTTTTTGTTGTTTATCGATAACTGTCCGACCCATCTGAAGCTCAATTTAGCAAACATTCAGTTTCAATTCTTTATGCCGAGTGCAACTGCGGCAATCCTACCAATGGATATGGGAATCATTAAAAATTTGAAAGCCAAATATTGAACAGGATTGTTGAAACAGAGAATTGCAGGTGTCGATGCAAAAGCCAAATTCGAATTTGATCTTTTGGATGCACTATACGTACTCGATAAATCCTGGAATGAAATCGATGGATTTAAAGCGGAGACGCTTTCAAATTATTTTCGTAAGGCTGGATTCAAGAGATGTATGCAAGATGAACCCCCCCATTTATCAAAAACAATAACGATGATGATAACCCGATACAATCATTGCAGGCTATCTGGAGTCAATTTATTGATATTGAAGACGTTAATTGGTTAATCGATCCTTTGGAATTTGCTTGCGCCGACGCAAACGTTGTGACTACAGGGTTAAGATCGCTAGAGGAAATTGCAGTGGCTGCTAAAGGTACAGATTATATTGTTTAAAATAATGTTATGTTAAGGAGAAGAACAATTACGTTTTATATAATGTTTCTTTAGGTTTTATATTATGCGGAACAATTTATAGCTACAACCTCAGCCAAGGTTTTGAAAACTTGCAGCTCGCAGCCGTAGCCGCAGCCGAAAAATTCGAAATTTCAAGCCCTGCTCGAGAACAGAAGCTCACTTATCAGTTCGTGCCTTTCTCTAGTAAATTATACAAAATCAAGGCACTTATCCAGAGTTCCCATCCATGACCAAATGTCGGCACACCGATGACGATTTTCTCTTTGGGAAACCCCCGACGATACCATTCGTGAGCTGCCCAATTCTAAAGGAAAAGTGGATCTTTTTCGTGTTACTTTTCTTTCGTTAATGTGTTAGAAGTTTTTTTTCAAAAGTCTCACGATATTCCATTCAGCTTGATCAGAATTAAGACCCCGTCGATCGTAAAGCGGTGAATTCATTCCGGTCGTTTCTATACAACCCGAATG
Organism: Mesorhabditis belari; assembly: GCA_958450365.1. Taxonomy (NCBI): domain Eukaryota; kingdom Metazoa; phylum Nematoda; class Chromadorea; order Rhabditida; family Rhabditidae; genus Mesorhabditis; species Mesorhabditis belari. The sequence continues at coordinate 68,387 of CAUEEP010000876.1, forward strand.
CCAGTAGTGAAAAGTCAACAGATTGACAAAGTCGAGGCATCTGAAACATTAAGAAGAATAATAATAACTATAACTTAACGCTAGTGTTTATTTTCTATACTTTGTTTATGTTCTATACTTTATGCTAGAGATTAGAATGTTTTCCTCTCGAGTAAGCTATTAACTGAATATCTGGGAAAATAACAGAAAATTTTGTCTGATTCGATCGATTCTGATTCCTATTTTACACTATTAGGTGAAATAAGCATACAAATTCAAAATCATCAATATTTAGCCATACTTTGACATGTTGTGAATATTATAAGCAGCCATTCGATGTCGAATCGGAGAAACAGCAGCTGATAGAATCAATTTGGCATTTGCTCCATTTTGTTGTGCTTCAACGTCGATTTCTTCCCTTAGCTCCTAAAAAAAATTGCTTGTCAAGGAAGTGAATTACAGAAACCATCAACAAATCAGCAAAGCAATTTTGCTCTCTCGGGTACAGCCATGAGATGTCAATTCCATCAAATAAATGTCGACGAACCCAAGAAATGGCTGAATCAATGAAAATCTTTCGATTCTCTCTTGTCGAACTCATTTCCTAAAACTTTGAATAATACGATTTTCTCCTAAGCATCAATTACATTTTACTCAACACAAATTCAAAGCTCTATAGACAAATATTGTATTAGATTAGCCGATAAGTCTTTAGACACTTTTTTGTTTATAAATGAACTTATAAGTTTAAATGTTTTAAATCTGTTTATGAATGAAACGTTCATCAATTGACCTACGGTTTGCTTGAAATAGAAGATCTTTATTATTAAATTTTCTATCTTTTTACGCCAATCTGGTCCGTTTCCAAGAAGGTCCGGGCGCAAAAACTCGTAAAATTTGATTAAAAGATGATAAAAAGGAATTGACTAAACAGATTGTTCTAAAAATTTGGTTATAAATCTGATTTTTATCGCTCATTCTTTTTTCTATTGACCTCAAGATAGGTTTCTTTTGACGAAAGTGTCTACATCGTGATCGAATATTTGCCTTTTTGACCGAAGTGCGGACCTCCAAACAAAAAACCAGAAATTTCTTGATTTCATTTATAGAATTTTTTCATTTACAGATTTCTTTTATAGAAAAATATTAGGCATTTCTAATGGAGTAAACCGTAAGTTAATAGGTGGAACTTTTTAAATGAAGTATCATGTTTAAATAAAATTTTAAATGTCCAAAGACTTCACGGTCAATCTAATATATTCTTTAAAAACTAAGCGACCTCACCTCAAATAGTTTTGTTCCAAAATTGGCTCCACCAATTGACAATAAAACCTTGAGTCCTGCTTGCTTTTCTTTCAATTTTGCCATTAGGGTGTATTGTCCAAGAGATCCATCTGGCGAATTCAAATCGTTGGGCTCGGTTTCTCTAAAAAAATTTTTCTCAAAAACAAAAACAAAAATCAATCGACTTCAACTTGAAATCATTTCCAAATACAGCAAAGGCGTAAAATATGTGAGTGCAAAGACCTGGTAGATAGTCATCGAGTGTAAATTTTGCCCGTCCATCTCTAAAAAGAAACACTTTTTATGCCGCTAAACCAACTTTACCTGTATTGAGACCAATTCGTGAAATAAGCACCTCGGATATATGGAAAACTGGAAGAAGATGCTGTTTTGACGCTCTCGATGTCTGAAATGTCGAGTTTTTTTTGGAAGATTCAAGAAAAGCAACCTTTTCCCTCCGATGATCCAGCTATCACCCAATCGTTTATCGAGGAGAGTCTAGCAGAGAAAACCCCTGAGAGTTTATCGTCTGCGAATTCCTCTTCAGAAATCTTTGCTTCAACACATCCATTAAATCCGATTGGCTTCAAAAGCCTCGTTTGAGTCAAATCCATTTCTGGAGTCAATCGGAAATCTAGCTTTCCATAACTCTAAACCAATTAAATATTAAATAGAAACTTACCGAGCTTTTACCGTTTAACCCACGGTATTTTCTCTAATAGTAGTGCACCATAAATTGTCCGAAATCTCGAGAACCCCTTATCAGAACCTATCGATGTGGGGTCGGAAAATGTAGCTGACGATGAGATCTAGTGGGGGAGTAGGGTGTTGAGCTTCTGCAAAAGCTTGGAAACCGTAAAATAGTCACCAACTCGGCTCACCGGGGTGCAATACTATTAGAGAAAATACGGTATTCCTAATAGTATGACATTTCTAATAATACGATACTAGGGGTTTTCAATCAAATTTTTTCATGAGGAAGTTAATTAGAACTGCTTCCCATGACCCTAAAACCAATTCAAACAAAAGAGATGCATAGTGAAATCTTTTTTTCTACCTTCATTCACTTTGTTCCAAAATGTATGAAAAACGTTAGAAATACGGTAACTCTTTTACACAATGAATTCATTACTTTATCATTAAACAAGAATAACTAGGGGTAATTTACTTTTTTTTTCCAATGAATCGTATTTTCGCCTAAGTAAACACACTGAAGCTGTTACCTTTTCCAATACTTCAAGCTCCAATAAAACCTCTGAGGCTTTTGGGCGAAACGTAAGATTGAACTTTGTGCACCTGAATTGAAAACAAATTGTGATTGAGAGCAAGCTAACTTTTTGATGATCAATGCAAACTCCTCAATGCACTCAAATCGTTCAACTTTACACAGTTCATTCTCCGTTGTATTTGCATAATCATATCCACCCGGATAATTGGAAAATATTTGTCTGAAGGTTTATTTTGTATCTTTTTGTTTTAAAAACCAACCTTCGCTCTATCATTTCCCACAAAACGAGTCCCATGCTATAAACGTCACTTCGAGTTGAGAGCTAAATTCTTTTTCCCAAAATTGCAATATTATGTTTTTCTTTTGAGAATCTTTAAGCAAATTATCACTTCAATATGTTAATTTAAGCTATAGCAATTTAATCTAGCAAAATTTAAATCAAAGTATTGGGTTGGTGAATTGAAAACTGCGGGCTATTGTCATATTTCAAAGTTTGAGCACTTTCTTCAAAAGAAACCCATTTTGGTGTCAATGGGAAAGTTGTAGAGAATCAAAAGTTAAGCTTATATCCAAATTTTCAGAACGATTCAAAAACTGGTTTTCAAAAAATGTCAAATTTACGAATTTTCACAAAACCTGCATTTTAAGCGAAACTACTGAGTGTATCTTTTTGGAAATTTGGTTATAAGCCTAATTTTTGATTCTCTACAACTTTTCTATTGACACCAAAATGGGTTTCTTTTGAAGAAAGTGCTCAAACTCGGACATCTCCAGTCCTCCATTTTTGAGTCTCACACTTGTCTCACACACAAACCAAAATCCTACTAAGAAAGAGAAATCCGCCAATTGCCTGTAAAATGGGCAGAAGTCGTCACCGCGCGCCCTCATGTTGCAAAACTGACTCGCTCTAAAATAAATAGCCTTGGTTGGGAACTTTTGGCAAATCCCCCATACAGTTTGGACCTTGCCCCTTCTGATTACTATCTATTCCGGAGCATGAGTAATGAGCTTGCGGGAGAACACTTCGATTCGGAAGAAGCAGTCAAAAATTGGCTTTGAAAGTTTTTCGATTCAAAAGCAAAATCCTACCACGAAAGTGGAATCCGCAAATTGCCTATAAAATGGGCAGAAGTCGTCAATAATAATGGAAATTATTTGGAATGAATTTATGGTTTTATGTTCAATAAATTTTAGTTCAAAGTCCGGTAGTTTTCAATTCGCCAACCCAATATTATTTCGGCCAACACGAGAGTTAAAAGGTATATAGTCCAAATTTTCAGAACGATTCAAAAACTGGTTTTCAAAAAATGTCAAATTTACGAATTTTCACAAAACTTGCATTTTAAGCGAAACTACTAAGTGTATCTTTTTGGAAATTTGGCTATAAGCCTAATTCTTGATTATCTACAACTTTTCTATTGACACCAAAATGGGTTTCTTTTGAAGAAAGTGCTCAAACTGGGGCATCTCCAGTCCTCCATTTTTGAGTCTCACACACAAAGCAAAATCCGACTACGAAAGAGGAATCCGCTAATTGCCTGTAAAATGGGCAGAAGTCGTCAATAATAATGGAAATTATTTCGAATGAATTTATGGTTTTATGTTCAATAAATTTTAGTTCAAAGTCCCGCAGTTTTCAATTCACCAACCCAATAAATTAATCTATCAGAAGTTTAAGTTCTTTCTTTCGCTAGACAACTTTTTAAGTTATGATATAAGTTATTATATTGTAATTTATATAATTTATATTCAATACGTAGATAAATAAGTAGATAATAGCCAAATTTTGCTTTCTTACCTGACGTTTCTTTGATTTTGTATGTTGCTCTGGACTCATATAGAGTTTTGTTCCTGCAACTGAGTGTGATGTACATGTTTCTTCGTTTACTTTCATCGTGCCGAAATCGCAGATTTTTAAAGAAAAATCTCCGCAAACAAGAATACTAAATCCTGAATAAATCTAGAATTTCATAAAAACTTTAACTTTGCCGGTTTCAAATCTCGATGAACTGTGCTTTGTTCTTCTAAGTATTTAAGTGCACTAAACGATTGCCTTGACCACCAAATAACCGTGTAAATCGAATAGATCATTGTCTTTTTGTAAAGCCCTAAACTTTTAAATGGTTTAAAATAAACATTTATGTTTAAGTAATACAAGTTAATATAGTAAATAGGTTTAATTAAGGCTAATTGACTTAAGTAAACTTAAGTAGTTTAAGTTGTGATGCTAAAAGTTAGTTTTTGACTTAATAGAGTAGTCAAAAGACGTATTGAATCTCTTACAATCTCTTAACGATCCTTTCTCACAAAATTCCATCAAAATCCCAAAGTTTCGATCTCCATTCGATCGTTGTACGATGGCTGTTCCATAATATTTCACGATATTCTCATGAATGAGCTTTTTAAGCGCATTGATTTCCTCTCGGAAAAGTTTTTCTTCATTCTCGTGCTTTTCTTGAATGATTTTGAGCACTGTTGGGCTAAAATTAAAAATTGAAAATAAAATGCAAAACAAAAATTCAAACGGTTGTCGATTTTTTAGCCGAAAAACCGCCGCATAGCCGCCGACTTGCAAGAATTCGAGGTCATCTACGAGAACGTCGTTCACAATATCATTTACTCTGTTAAGCATTGCTAAAATTTTTCTGAAAATATAAGGTTTCTATTTCCTTATTTTAAAGAAAACTGTTTACTTTTACAAAAAAACAACTCAATAAACGAGAAATCGACAAAAGTGCTGCGGCGAATTTAAAAAGAATACGACTGAAGCGCTTTTTTTGAGGGAATGACTCAATAATTTGTGATAAGAAGACAGCTTGAAGTTTTTTTAGTTTTTTTACTTGAAAATTCTGACCGAAACCTACTGCTACTCATTGATTTGAAAGTTGGAGTGTCTTTTGTTACAATTTGGTGTCTTTTTTGAAAAAAGTACAAAAATTTTGAGATTTAACATATCTACATTACCGTACTCTAATAGTACTGCAGCCTTTAACAGTACTGCAGCTCTAATAGTACAACAGTTTAACAATTGCGGAAAAAGAATCCAAAGAAGAAAAGAATGCGTCTCCACTGTGGGATCATTCAAACGACGGAAAACAAATAAATTTCCTTTGAAACATTTGGAAATTTCGATTTTTTTTCTACCCAACAAGTCGCTATTGAAAGTCGTTATTCCAAATGTTAAAACGTATAGAATTGCTTTTTGTATTTACCGTAAATACTGTAATAGTACCCCACCCCCATAATGACGGTGCGAAGTGTTGCGTAGTCTAGCTTTGAACGAGTTTTTCTCGACACTGGTTTATGCCACAATGCGCGCTTAGGTATCAAAAAATAGCTGAAATTCAGGGCTATTTTTGATACGAAAGACGCATTTTTTGAAAGTACGGGTGCTTTGCAAAAAATGAAATACTAAAAAACTTTTGCGACTAGCGACTGTACGAGGGGGGTGGGGTACTATTACAGTATTTACGGTATGTCAGGCTTCATCTGGAATACGCCTCTCCTTTTTGGTCCCCTCAAAAAGAGTTTGAGATCACACTGTGGGAAAAAGTGAAACGGTTTTTCACCAAAATAGCTCTAAATAAACTTGACTATAGCAAGTACTCGAAATACTCTTATTTTGATAGATTAAAAATCTTCGATCTCAAATCTTTGCAACATCGTCGTCTTCTTCTAGACTTATCTTTAGCCTATCAATTAATATACTCGCAAGATCAGCGTCTGTCAAATTTATTAAAAGTCGCTCCACGGCGAGGCAGAAATGGGCTTTTTTTGAAATTATCAACATCCAACTCCTCGTGTAACACTGCTTTATATTTTTACTCAAAACGTATTTCTAAATTGTGAAATAATTTACCTTTAAAGTCCGAAATCTTGACATCCTTTCCTCGTTTTAAGAACACTATAAATGAAATTGATTTCGTATCTTTTGTTTAAGTGCGCCATTCTTGTACTTTATCGTATTCTCATAAAATTGTAGTTTTTTTATCTTTCATTCAAACATAAATTGTTATGTTGACGATAAGTTGAGACTCTTCTTGCTTTACGAACCCTTTCCCTAAAGTTTCCTTAATCGGCAAAAATCCGGGCTTAGCTGGGAATTGAACTTGAGATGTTTTCTTTGATAACAGGGATGTACACTGTTTTTCTTCAGCTCATCGTTTACGATTTTTTCGTAATGATTGTTGGAAAAGAGCTAAATCTTTTCTGGTTTTGGCTAATCCATCATCTCTGCGCTGAAATATAACCTTTTTTCCAGATTGATCCCATGGGATGAGACTACAAATTGCTATAAATAGCACGTTCTGGGAGCAGAGATGGTGAATCGGTCTGATCTTGGTATCATTCGAAAGCCCAGAGTTGGCTTTCGAAATTTTTTGGTAAAAACAGTTTTTAAAAATGGTCATTCTACGCGCTTCTACAAGCGTCTGTAATCGCCTGTAATTGTAGTTTGCAGCGCCCCTGTCTAATACGAATTGACTGTCGTCAGACCATTTCCAAATTTCTTTCTTTGTATTCTGAAGTTAGATTCTTAATGGCGTGCGGCTTCAAGCGAATGGCGCCAAAGCGGCGCAGTGGGTTTTCTAAAGAATGGATCCGCTACCGTACCCCGCACAAAAATTTCCCTTCTCCACTCTTTTCATTTGGCTTCCTTCCATGATCGGGTCGAAAAATTTGTCCGGTTTTTATGCCCTGTCCCGCTAGGCTTTTTTCCCCCTCGTGAAATCTATCACGTTTTTGTAGCGCATCTTTAAAGTACTCTCCCTCCCCTCGTTCGTTCCCTCCCTTTTATATTGCTTGCCCATAGTTTGTTGTTTAAAATTCTAATACGTTTTTATTCCGTTTTCTTTCTGGCTCCTTCCACTCCACTGTTTTGAATTCATCCACACGTGCTTATAGACTCAACTTGACCAATTCCTTTTAACAAAAAGGCAAATCTAGATAATTGTAAGCTTTTAAGGATAGCTTTGATTGTTAAACTGGAAAGTTGAAGCCGTGAAGGATTTTTTGGATAAATTTAGCTTTATCTACGTTTGATCGCTTCTAATTTGTTTTTTATACGTTTTTCGTTTATGGTTTATTGGAGTCATTTTCAGTAACAGAAACAATTTATTAGATTGCTTGATATGATTTTTGCAATAAAAAATGATTACTGCTCTGGATTAACCTAAAAAAGTGGTTTTGGTGACAAAAGTGACTTCAGTAAATCATACAAATCTTAATTCCAATGACGTTTCTTACTTTCAGATACGAGAATGCCGGTTGAAACGCGCGCGCAAAAACGGAAGCGAGAGCTGGAACCAAAGAAGTTTGAAGATTTGCCTCTGGAGTTGGAACCAAAGAAGATTGATGATTTGCCTCTGGAGCTGGTTGAGAAGATCGTAGGCCAGCTTGATGTGAAAGACGTGCTGAAATTGATGATGGTGAACAAGAAGCTCTACTCGACCTATGCAATGAATCGATGGATCGTTTTCTGAAGGCATGTCGCTGCGGTTCTCTTCGGGCAGAGCTCCGAACCGAATAATTGGATCAAGAAGTTCGTCGATTCTCCGCCCCTTCAACTGAGTGCAACTCTTCTTCCTTGCACCAAACGAATCAATTCATGCGACGAGTTAGACCTCTATTTATTTGACGATGTTAGACGACATTGGGATCAATCAATGTGTAGAACGTTCTTAGGCCGGTTGAAATCCGTGGACCAACTCTGGTTAAGTGTTGACAGGGATGAAAGTTGCGTGCAATTTCTCACCAATTTTTGGGGATCGGTCAAAAGGAACACAACACTGAACATCCACGGCTCATTGGAGCGAGATATAGCAAGGAAAGAGCGACTTACAAAATTCATTGAAAACCACTTGAACAGTTGCGAGAAGATCACTCTGCATGGCAGCTTTAGGAGTTACCTCTATTTCTACTTGGAGGCCATGATGAAAACGCAAATCAAAAGGATTTCAATCCATATTCATACAGAGAGTTTTGCTCATGTCGTCGAATGGATTGTCAATGAAGGAATTCCAAGTCAGAATTCTGAAGCTGTGATTCGCTTTGCATTGCCATGCTACCAGAGGGATGTGATTCGTGATGTCGTTGATGTTCTTTCGGAGATGCAAGAACTTCAACGAGTCGATGACGGGGGAAATCTCTCGGTACTCGTTTCTCGTGCAAACGCGCTTCTCCGAGAAAACGAGGACGACGCCTACGACGACTTTGGTTTGTTCGATGAAAATAGTTCGTCTTTCCGCCGCCGAATCGACTCAAGGACGAGTTGCTTCTACCTGTTTCACGCGCATATCCGATACCCACAATTTTTGGCCTTCTATATGCAGTCTCAATGAAATGATCTATAAAAGAATTGGATCTTGTAGCCATACCAAATCTGCCCTTTATTTAAATCATTTTGAATTTGTATTTCCTATTTGTGGTTTTACTGTACTATTTTTAGTTTTTCTATTCTGGCAATATGTTATGTGCCTCTATCTGAATCGCTTTTATTCGCCCTCTAAATAAACATATTTATATAAAAATAGACTTTGTAGAATTTGGAATTGGTTGCCAAAGCATATCTGTGAATCCAACTCTTGTTAAACTTTTAAAAGTCATACAAACCGGCTAAATTTTTCGGGGTGATATGTTCACTTCCTACGCAAAAACCCTGAATTTAGGCGACTAGTTCTCCTGCTTCTGTTCCTAGGTAATTTAATTTCTGATAACATTATCATCACATTACATCATTTTCCGTGTAATTTCGGAGAGAAAAGAGTGCTCACCGATGTAGATTTTTTCCTGGTCACTTTTTATGTCACTGTAAAAATTATAGAGCACCCCCATTTTTTCGCAATATTTTCCATTTTTTTGAGAAGAACCCACCAAAGCGTATATATGTTATCAAAAATCAGAAATAAATAATATTTAGCAAAAAAATTTATAAGGAAAATCAGAATTGATTTGCATTTTAAATCATGTGCAAGGATGCTTACCAAATCTTGGAGACAAAACGACCTGGCTTTGGGATAAACGATCATGTCGAAAGAGGTTTCACTGATGTCTTTCACTGATGGTGGCATACTCGAGGAAAGGCCGGCAATAGGTTATAAAGCCCTGCGATAAGTCGCGATTTTAGGGAAACAAATGGCGCGAAGTATTATGTTAGAAATTCTAGAAGCTTTTTTGGATATGTAGTTTATGTGAGGATCAAATTCTAGAGAGGGAACTGACAGTATACTTCTTTTACAGGATCATCGGCCAATCCTTGTGGTAACATCGTCGTCTTCTTCTAGACTTATCTTTAGCCTATCAGTTAATATACTCGCAAGATCAGCGTCTGTCAAATTTATTAAAAGTCGCTCCACGTCGAGGCAGAAATGGGCTTTTTTTGAAATTATCAACATCCAACTCCTTGTGTAACACTGCTTTATATTTTTACTCAAAACGTATTTCTAAATTGTGAAATACTTTACCTTTAAAGTCCGAAATCTTGGCATCCTTTCCTCGTTTTAAGAACACTATAAATGAAATTGATTTCGTATCTTTTGTTTAAGTGCGCTATTCTTGTACTTTATCGTATTCTCATAAAATTGTAGTTTTTTTAAAAATTTTTATACTTTCTTTTTTCTTTTTTATGTCTACTTTTTTACGAGTTCCTCTTGAATAAAGTAATTATATATTACAAGATTGATCTGAATGTATGTGAGAGAGAAAATAAATCAAAAGTTATGATTTTGAACCTCATTTTAAAACTTACTATGCCTAGAGTGCCGATCGGTCGCTCACGTTCTCAAACGTGCGCTTTCTGGCAAACTCAATTCCATATTTTTTGGCGACAAATACTGGTGTAAGAAAATTTAAGAAACAAGTGCGCCAGAAAGAGCACATTTTTGGCTCCGGACAATAAACGGCCGATCGGGCGCACATTTAAACTACCAGGTTGGACAAAATTACCCGGACAAGGAAAAAGTAGTTGTCGCACGCTTCATTTATTCTAAGATGTCAAGTGTTATATAGAGAATTGTAGCCCTTAATCTTGGCTACATTTATCTACTGAAAACTTCAGGATCGGATTTATAGAACTCATTCAAAAATTTCGTAAACAGCTACGACCTATACAACTCATTTAAAAAGTCCTTGAATAAGCACTAGTCAATCCCTGTCCGGCGCGCTGCCATTTTGACGATTTTCTACATAAAAATTATTCGAAAAATTTCTTGCCAAAAGTTATTTTATGTAAAAAATATCATTTAATAATAATAATATTAAACCAATAATAAGATTAAAGATAACTTTCAACTGTTTTGGCTAACCAAAATGATGCTGGCTTCTTTGCAGACTCAGGGAAATAGGTGAAATTTGATCATTTTTCGATATTTAGTTCACATGAGTATCTCGTTATATTAGCTGTTATGCTATGAAATTATTCGAAATAATTTTTTAGACCAAATTGGTCAATCTGATTGTAAAGATATAAACTGTAAGGCTGTAGTAACATCAGACAAAACTACAGGGTTGGCACAATTATCCGGACAACTTTTTGGAAAAGTAGTTTTCGTACGCTTAATTTATTTCAAAATGTCAAGTGTTATGTAGAGAATTGTAGTCCTTGATCTTGGCTACAACCGTTTTGGCTAATCTGCTATGACCAAAATCCGGCTCTTTCTTTAAAGCTTCTTTAAAGACGCAGGGAAAAAGGTAGAAATTGATAATTATTTGATATTTAGTTCACATTCGTTATATTAGGTGTTATAGCGCTATGAAATTGTTGGAAATAATTTTTTAAATAAAATGCACACAAAGTTTACTGGATAAAGTCTTTTTTAGATAAAATTCTTATGTAGAAAATCGTCAAAATGGCAGCGCGCCGGACAGGGATTGACTAGTGCTTATTCAAGGACTTTTTAAATGAGTTGTATAGGTCGTAGCTGTTTACGAAATTTTTGAATGAGTTCTATACATCCGATCCTGAAGTTTTTAGTAGATAAATGTAGCCAAGATTAGGAGCTACTATTCTCTATATAACACTTGACATTTTAGAATAAATTAAGCGTGCGACAACTACTTTTCCAAAAAGTTGTCCGGATAATTTTGCCCAACCTGTATTCGTTTTTTTAGTTCAATAGTAATACTTCCATAGCAAATAATTGTGGAAATTTTGAAAAAACCTTTTTGTGATCAAGGTGCGCTTGTTTAATATTTATTTTTAATATTTAAAAAAGTAGTAAGGTAATCAATGAATAGTGTGATGTGATATAGATAAGTCCCTAAAAACCAGATCATCTTCACAATAAAAGCAATCCAAAGAACTCTCGAGTTATTGGTTATTTAAAAACTTCAATGAAATTCATTCGTACGTGTTTTCAAAGAATGTTTGCTCCTCTTTGACAAACAATTTATTACAATTTCAATTCTTAACACAAATAATCTCAACAAAGAAGTAAGAGAGATCGATCTCGTATCGCTTTTCGATGGAATTCGCGAAAGTCTTGTGAAATTCGATTTTGTACTCCAAATGTCCCTCTCGGGAGCGCTCCTCAAATTTTGCTTCCGGGCGAAAAGCGGAAATGGAATTCTTGAACTCAACTTGTTCCCCGTAATGAACACATTCATTTGGCAACCAATTTTTATATTTATAACTCCAAGAAAAGTCATCAACTTCATCTTCAAGAAACAGAATTTTATAGGCTTCACTGAAGATTTCCCAATCGTTATATAAGAGTTCGAAGTCTCGATTTATGAAGGGAAAGGAAGATTTCCCTCGTTGCAAGATTTCAATAAGAAATTCAGGAGCCAGATTTACGAAACAAAAACTCTTAAAATCATGGAAATTTCGATATACATATAAGTCTGCACAATAAGTCGAATAGATTACAAATGAGTGAAAGGGAAAGGAGGGACTCCAACTGAGAGCCTCACTTGTCCTCCTAGGCAATCCCAAGGACCACCCCTTCTCGGTGACGAAAGGGATAAGCACAGGGGAGAACACATTTACATAAGATTAGACAAATCATTTAATAATAATAGTAACTAAAATATCAGTTTGACTCGGAGCTGACAGCTTTAGATAGTATTCAAATATGATAGTTTGAACTTGTAAGCCAAAGTGGTGCTATAATACTTTGTGGGAGAATCGTTATGTCTCAATTTATTTTTATGAGAAAAAATTAGTTGTGGATGGTATTTTTAAGACTTCTTTTATGCAAGCAAATTTCCATTTCACATAAAAGCCTGTAAAATCTATAGTTCTAGAACAAATTCCTATTTCTATTAGAATTATTGTTCAAATAGTTTATTAATACAAAAAACTGAGGAGTAACATGGTGAGTAGTTCACCGAGTCACAGAGGAAATATCGATTGATCTCCGGCGCACTATATTATTGTGTTGTTTTGTCGTGCGAAAATTCGAGACATCGTCTTCGGTTTTTATGAGCAAATAAACAGTGACCATTCTAAAAAGGGTAGAATTTTTAGCTATATCATGACTAGAAAACAAGGAAGAGAATATAGGAGAGTTTTTGCGATAAATATTTTACATTGCTCGTGATCCAGCTGGGAAAATCACATTTTGCTGCCCGCCTATACAATAAACTTTCACAGAAAGCTTTTCTATCTTTTCGTACGGCTTTAGCTCAGAATCTTGCTCTAACTTTTGTATTACCTATAGTTTTGACGTCTTTGAAACCCTCAGCGGCTTCATTAGTAGTGAGACGTATTTTATCGAGTGAATGTATGTGAAATGGCTAATCCATGTAAATTTTTCTACCAGAGCAGCAATCTATTTCTGTTTGATTAGACTGAAAAGTTATAATCTTAAGCTAATAACAGCGGGGCAACTTTTTTATGGACATGAAATGATGTAGAAACTTTTCGATCATTGGAGCCAACTCAATTTTAATGTTTTTTTGAGCCAAACTTTTATTAGCTCAATATCAGCATGGTTTTATTCAAAGATTTCAGTGATCAATAAATTTTTATCAATAACTTTTTATGAAAATAATTTAAAGCGATAAAGCCTGGGATTCCTTAAATGAATTAGCTTGTTATTGAAAAAGCCCATGAAAATCATGATTGCTTGTTTGTTCCACAACTGGAATCTTTAGTCAAAAAGCTGATTATTGCATAACTTTTCACTAGCAACAGATTATAAAAGAGCTTTTTGGAATCTGGTGATTGATTGGGGAAATCTGGAAAAATCTAGCCATTTCACATGCGTTGGCCCGATAGTATTGGGTTGGTGAATTGAAAACTGCGGGCTATTGTCATATTTCAAAGTTTGAGCACTTTCTTCAAAAGAAACCCATTTTGGTGTCAATGGGAAAGTTGTAGAGAATCAAAAGTTAAGCTTATATCCAAATTTTCAGAACGATTCAAAAACTGGTTTTCAAAAAATGTCAAATTTACGAATTTTCACAAAACTTGCATTTTAAGCGAAACTACTAAGTGTATCTTTTTGGAAATTTGGCTATAAGCCTAATTCTTGATTATCTACAACCTTTCTATTGACACCAAAATGGGTTTCTTTTAAAGAAAGTGCTCAAACTGGGGCATCTCCAGTCCTCCATTTTTGAGTCTCACACACAAACCAAAATCCTACTAAGAAAGAGGAATCCGCAAATTGCCTGTAAAATGGGCAGGAGTCGTCAATAATAATGGAAATTATTTCGAATGAATTTATGGTTTTATGTTCAATAAATTTTAGTTCAAAGTCCGGTAGTTTTCAATTCACCAACCCAATATTATTTCGGCCAACACGAGAGTTAAAAGGTATATAGTTGAACAAATTGAGGCTCTGATGAACCCCAGGCTGTTTCTAGAACCGATTTCCAAGCCAAAGCCAAGGTTTTAGATTCAATAGTAAATTTGAAATTCCCAACGAAGCAATTGAAAGCAAGCAAAAGTCATTATCATGAGTATGGCCAAGGCTTCCAGGCTCCAGGCCATGGTCAAAGTCAGCTAATGAGTATGATCTAACCCCTATCCAGCCTAACTTGGCCTCAAGTAGAGCTGGTTTAGATAAAAAAAAACCAAAATCCTACTACGAAAGAGGAATCCGCAAATTGCCTGTAAAATGAGCAGAAGTCGTCAATAATAATGGAAATTATTTGGAATGAATTGATGGTTTTATGTTCAATAAATTTTAGTTCAAAGTCTGGCAGTTTTCAATTCACCAACCCAATAAAATGATGGCAACAAGGCACTTGCATGCCCAAGTCACCCAAGCCAGGTGGCTTGAGTGGCTTGGGAAATGGTGTGGGGAATCCAGCTTACCCTTGATACAATTGCCCTCCCGAGTAGAATAGCGAGTTCCCAATGTGATACATTAAATCCGAGAATAATGGTAAAGAGTCCATGAAAAATTGAAAGACAAAGGGACAAATCAAGAGATTTAAAGTTGATGGTAGATTGTTGGAAATAATCTAGGAATGGATAAATCTAGATTATCGAAAAGCCACTCACTTGTGCCAAGAGGAATCGCTCACTTGCACTATTCACCGTTTTTCTCATTTTCTGAAAATAGTGTTGCATATCTCGCACTTTCTGTTATCAGAAAACATTGAAACTGCTAGATTTCCAATTAGTTTATAAATACTTATTAATAGCGAAACCTTATCTTATCAAAACCTATCCTTTACTTATCAAAACTTATACTTTATTAAATCTTTATCACATCCAATACTTTATCAATACTAAAAGTCACGAAATCAAACGTAAATTGTTATTTTGACGATAAAGTTAAACTCTTCTTGCTTTACGAACCTTCCCCTAAAGCTTCCTTAATCAGCAAAAATCCGGGCTTAGCTGGGAATTGAACTTGGGTTATTTTTTTGATAACAGGGATGTACACTCTTTTTCTTCAGCTCATTTTCTTTATTTACTTACAATCATTTTGTAGATCAACATAAAATCGAGAGAGACCGTGGCCGAGACAAGCACCGTACTAGCACTGACTAAACAGTTCGATTAATGGGCAAAGGTTATAAAAAAACGTTTTGAGATAACAAAGCAAGAGGATGGGATGATCTTGCAGTAAGCGATTCCCCATGGTCTCGATAATATTCCGAGAGCAATCGGGAGACCGAGCTGAAGCCATGGATATTTGTGGACACGATGATAGTAAAGACCGTTGAATGACAGGGCAAGGCAACGGTTCAATGATATGGCTAAAAATCAAGTTTGATTGAAACTGAATGGATAAAGCTTGAATACAGGCTACAGTAAAACCCCAATTCCCGCAGTTCGAGTACGGGTTTGGCAGCTTTCCAACGCTAAATTTCGAAAATATACCTAAGTTACCGTACTCAAGACGGCGTCTTTCTTTCCCACTATAAAACGAAGTTCCATCCCTTCAAAATTCATCCTTTGAAAGAATCGTTACCCGGTTGGGCACTTCGTCATGTTTTTTGCTCGTATATGTTCCCCTTTTTCTAACTCATTATCAAATTTTGCTTATTTTAAAAAATTTCCCTCCTCCTTCCTTATTGTCTCAACCCTCCTTCGCGGTTTCTTTTAAAATTGTTAAAGCTTTAGAGTTTCTGTACTTTTCCCGGCCTTTCCACTTTGTTGGTCTTCGGACCCGTGTCTTTCATATCACTAATAAAGTTATTGAAAATCTAAACAGCTTTTCTCTATAAACACCAATCAATCCAACGCAGCTGCGAAATTGTCTTCTTACTCCTCTCGTTTTGGTAAATCATTTGGAATTAGTTTCTGGGTCAAAAGATTTAGCATTTGGGTAAGATTTCCACCAAGAATTTAAATGTTTGGAATTGTAAGACGTTACTCTATGACTATACTCGAAAGATCAGGTTCATATTAACATGGTTTCACAAGCAAATAAGTGATTATAAAAAGTTGATCCAAGTATCTCAGGATTCTGACATTATCACATCTACTTTCTCTATTAAATGGCTTGGCATTAGGTAGCATGATGTGCGATGGTTGATATCAATACTAAATATAATAAGAAGCCGTTGATTAGGACCGGTAGTCTACTTTATAGAATAAATGGCTTTAGGTTTTAGAGAACCTACGTTGGATTGGATTGGTTAGATCTTGCTGCTTTCCTGCTTCGAATTGGCTCACTTATTTGTATGAATCCTGAGATGTATGAGCACGGTTGAAAGAAGAAAAGAGCCCATGAGTAGATCTCATTCGCCAAATTGGAGGCTTGCAAAAATGGGATACTGAAATAATATAATAAGAACATAATGTTTAGAACAAACAATTCTGGGAGTAGGGTGTAGTATGCCGAGACCAATAGGATAGAATAGAGACATCGGCAAAGGGAATCGGCCGCCAATAGAAGGAGAATCGTTTTCCAGAGAAAACGGCTTTTCCAACAATAGCACACACTGATCAGATTAACGAAAATAGAAAGAATGCCACACTGAAAATGGATTTGGTCGGGTAGGACAACAGGTAGGACAACCGGATTCGATTGGTTGAAGTGAATGAAATGGCGTTGAACTTTAAGGACAATTTTTGCATGCATAAAGCCTTCTTTAAATACACGCTTTGTTTTATCAAAAGACTCCACTATTTCTCTACAAAATGACTTTTGAGAAAGTTCCACAAAGCTTTTCTTTCGTAAAGTTTATAGGCTCGCAAACACAACTAATCAAAATGGCAAAGAGTCTGATTCATCGTTTGAATAGTTTTCTTTCACATAAACCGCCTTTTGTGTCTATATAAAAAAGATAGAGCACACTCAATTACATAGGTTTCCAAATTTTCAGGAAGATCCCTTCAATCGTTTTCTCTAGATGATAGTTTATAGATTTTGTGAAAAAAATGACTTTTCATTGATTTGAGGCGCATTCTTTTTGTTGAGCTGAAGCGCTGTTTGAATTTTCTTTTAAATGCTATTTTGTAGAGAATCAATCAACCTTTCTACGGATATGAAATTATTTGACAAAATCTGCTAAAAGTTTCTTTGATTTTTGGCGCCTTTTCATTCTCCCCAGCCCAATAAATAAACAAAAATTCAAGCAATAAGTGACAAGCATGTGCGGTACCACTTGCTTCTCTGCACCGGTTCGTGCGCCGGAGGCCCAAAAATTTTTCGAAATCGCTCAGGCTCCTGGCTCCTAGCTTCTGGGGCAAACAGCGGTCCTGGCTTTTGGTGCAAACTTTTTGGCTTTTTGGCACCTTGCTCTGGTCCGGTCTGGTCCGGTGCAGCACCGTGGTTTTGAAATGCTTGATGGACGCTAATTAAAATGTCATTTATAATCATTTATGTCACATTATGACCATGTTTTTGCTGTCTCAACTCACCACAAAATGAATGCACGTAAAACAGTGTCTCAGATCCGCGTTTCGATTTGTCGCCTTCAACATTACGCTCACGGCGGTCATGCTTGGAAGGAAGAAATAAATGGCAATCAATGTAGCTAAACAAGTTACACAAGAATTGCTTAGGGAAATAGTTACCAGTGATGGCGATGAATAGGATGATCATGATGAATATTTCGAGACAGAACTCCCATTTTGAGGGTCGTTTGGTCAATTGGATGTTGATTGTCATGCCTCTTTTTGATTCTATGATTTCCGTTTTTCGCTTGAAATATTTCAAGCAACACATCCCAAAACCTTGCTTCATTCTGGAAACTTTGACAATACTTGTACAGACGTAGAATAAGAGTTTGAAAATCTTTAACGATAACTTTCGAAAAGTCTTTTTGGTTTATGGCATGATTATAGATTGGTGAAAGTTTGGTAAAAACTGCTTTTGAGACTTTTAAAATTAATTATTGAATTTCAGAACTAATGCTAATGCCAGAACACGGGTATTCCCTGACTTATAAGAAAAAAGGAAATGAAAAGAAGAAAGGAAAAGGAATTTTCGGCAAAGAAGGAGTACCGGATGGGTCCAAAACAACGACCATCTACTTACCGAGCGACTGCTCTAACCATTAAGCTATCGAAACACTTGGTCTTTAAGCGGTAAACTGAGCCCGGGCCATAATGTTGCGGGAAATATATTTCCCTCTAGTTTTTAGGGAAATAGTTTCCCTTCCTGTCCCTTTATCATGCCATCATCTTGCGGGAAGGTTCCCTTGGGAAAAGTTTCCCGCGGGAGAGATGATGGAGTAAGAAATTTTCCCGCGGGAAAAGTTTCCCGTTGATTTCCCGCAGTATTTGCGTGGGAAATTTGGATTTCTGGCAGCTGTTTCCCGCGACATTATGGCTCGGGCTCTGATCTTCTAAGATCAGCAAATCGACAGATCTACATTACACATTATTGTACTATTATTTGCAATGTAGATCAGTACATTACTGTATTGTAAGCTAAGAACTTAAAAGCAAGAGAAGAGTTACAAAATGTTCCAAAATAAAAATAATTCGAGAGAAATATCCCAATTGAAAACGGTTGTCAAGCTAAAAAGTCGGGTTTTCGCTAAGGAAAAGGTTGGGTTAAACTTGCTAGAAAGGTTCAATTATTTCTTCGATTTGAAAGAGTAATAATTAGACAGAAGAAGTTATTTGGAAACGAAAATAACAGTTAATTAGAGAGCATTTTTTGGTTGCCCTTTTTTTTCAAGAATTATAAGTTGTTTTGAGAGAAAAATACTTATAAAACTTGAAAACTTGAAGAAGTGCAGACTCACATTTGACTTTGAACAATTTTTGGACTAATCAAAGATTTCGAAGAATAGTTTCTAACGATATATCTTCCTGTTGCC
Organism: Mesorhabditis belari; assembly: GCA_958450365.1. Lineage (NCBI taxonomy): Eukaryota > Metazoa > Nematoda > Chromadorea > Rhabditida > Rhabditidae > Mesorhabditis > Mesorhabditis belari. The sequence continues at coordinate 87,552 of CAUEEP010000876.1, forward strand.
ACACTACATCAAATATATCTTTTTCTTTTACAATAACTAATTGGTCATTTTTCCCAGTTTTCTGTTTAAGTTCAATTATTTGAAAAACCCTCGAGGGATTCAGAATAGCCAGTGATTGATCAGAATTATAAATTGGAATCTGAAATATTGTTTTAGATTCCAATTTATAATCCTGATGAAGAAAGATCTTCCGTTTCTAGATTCAGATTTATATCAAGCTGTTTCTAGTAAATTTTCTCTGATAAAAGACAATTTTTTATATAATTCCAGCTAAGTTTTGAGTATTTATAGTAAAAGGTTCTCAAATTTATGATGATTTTCTGATAAATATTTATTCTCAAAGATTCAAATTTCAGTTATGAGGAGGAGGATTGGCTCCTTGTGCTGGATGACTGTGATAAGCATCACAGTCATCCAGTCTTTGCAACTAAGCCTGAGACTGCAGTGATCTTTTTATCGATTTTTACAAAAGCCATCTTTTCAATACCATCATCTGCAGCTTTTTTCATTTGAAATTTGAGAATAGCCAAAAACAAATTGAATTGATTCTTCTCTTTCTTCATCAGATTCAAGCCTCCAAAAATTGTGTCAAGGACAGAGTCAGTCACTGGAAAACAATGATCCAAACTGGAGCTGACATTTCAGAATTCTTTGTTTAGCATTATTTACCTTTATTCTTATCTTAATTATTATCTCTTTAGACCCTGCCACACTACTTCAATATGATTTCGAAAGAGAAAGAGACTCTACACAACCGTAATAACCTTCTCCGTGTTCTTTCTCTTGTATATGATAACTTTCTCTTTCTCTTTCGAGATCATATTGAAGTAGTGTGGCAGAGTCTAAAGGGATAAGATAAGAATAAAGGTAAATAATACTAAACAAAGTATGAATAAAAGAAATAATAAATTTCCAACAAAGCACTTTTGTTTTGTTAGTGATTAATGACTTTTCTTAGTGTCGATAAGCACTGTAATAGCCTTAAAAATGGTATTTGACTGTTTTTCAAAAAAGCTTGTCAAGTTTGTTGATGGTGGGACTCGAACCCGCCACGAAAAGAACCCATGGGTTTTGTAGTCCGGCACACTATCCTCCACCTCACCGCTGCTCTTCCTTCGCTCGCGTGTGGCGCGTTCTTATTAGCTAGGTGGCGATTTTAATGGTTGAAACTTCAAATGCATTCTTCTCGCCAGGATTTAAATTTGGGCAAAAACTGAAAAGATATTTGGAATGCCCATCTCCGACTGTTGTTTTCCCTCTGAGCTTATCCTGAAACGTCAGCCCCAGTTGGGATCGTTCCCTTGTGAGAGTGGATTGTCGTTTACGCATTCAATTGCCGGCTTCGGTTGAGTACCTTGGGATAAGAGGGAAGATTTTAAAAGACGCTCATCAAAAGCAAGAAAAACTAAATACAAAAATAGAATTTTGGTTAATCGAATCTTTACGGACTTCACCCAAAACAGCTATTTGTTTCTATTTTCAAAGGTTTGCAATAAATAACAAATTCTTTTCAAATTCTTATTGAATCTTATTGGGATTGCTTTTTATAATACGTTCCAAGTTCTGCTCAAGTTCAATTTTGCAGTTTTAAGCTTTAACAAGCTCTGAAGATCATTTCCAGGTCAATGACAATAAACTTGATTGTTCTGGGCTTTAGAAATAAGTCTTTTTCAACTTTTTTTATCAGCTAATCATTCTTCATTGATTGGATTTTTGAAAAATAAGCTTCTTATTTTTAAAATTCTTATTGAATCTTATTCAAGTTACTTTTTTTATAATATGTTCCAAGTTCTTTGCAGTTTTAAGCTTTTTTGAAGATCTGAAGATCATTTTATTATTGCAATGTACAAAAACAATCAAGAGAATCTTGTTATAACAATCTAATCAAATATTGATCATCAGCAAATAACAATCACAACCGGTATAAAGATACTTCGTAAAAAAATGATAGAAAATCTCTTCTTGAGGAAATATTGGAATCAATCATCGCTAAAGATACGTGATTCGGAGTCTCCCTGAAAGAAAATGCTTGATAGTTATTAGAAAAATAATCAATTTCATTAATATGTTTTCTAAAGCGTTTAATCTTTTGAAAACTATCGTAATTTTGGCTGTAGACTTATCCAATCTAGCTGATTTGACTATGTAATGGTTCCAAATATCAAGCTATTGGGTTGGTGAATTGAAAACTGCGGGCTATTGTCATATGTCACAGTTTGAGCACTTTCTTCAAAAGAAACCCATTTTGGGGTCAATGGAAAAGTTGTAGAGAATCAAAAATAAAGCTTATATCCAAATTTTCAGAATGATTCATTTTCGTTTTCAAGAAATGCCAAATTTACGAATTTTCACAAAACTTGCATTTTAAGCGAAACTACTAAGTGTATCTTTTTGGAAATTTGGCTATAAGCCTAATTTTTGATTCTCTACAACTTTTCTATTGACACCAAAATGGGTTTCTTTTGAAGAAAGTGCTCAAACTGGGCTGACGGCTGACGTCTCCAGTCCTCCATTTTTGAGTCTCCCACTTGTCTCACACACAAACCAAAATCCTACTAAGAAAGAGGAATCCGCAAATTGCCTGTAAAATGGGCAGAAGTCGTCAATAATAATGGAAATTATTTCGAATGAATTCATGGTTTTATGTTGAATAAATTTTAGTTCAAAGTCCCCAAGGTCTTCAATTCACCAACCCAATAGATTAAATAAAACTATAAGAAGGATTACGATAGCTTTCAAAAGTTTACCTGTTTTAGAAAACACTTTATTCAAGAGTTTTGGTAAATCTGTTTGTTTCGTAAATGACTGCTTTTTAATTGTTTCTTAAATGGCTTTTAAAAGTTACCTGAAATGAGGCTGAAGGCACACTGGGACGCTTTGACAGTTCATACATGCTGTATTGTGGGTTACCTAAAAGTTTTCTTTTGACCTATATCATATAATCTTTCCTTTGGAATCTAAAAAGCTAAAAACTAACCAGTAATCTCCTTGGAAATCTCGAGAAACGGTGGCAGAGTTGAATCACCTTCATTCGTCGTGTAAGTCTCCAAGATGATCACCGGACCGTGAGCGGCTGGAGGAAGAGGCTCCACGTAGACATCTAAAGTGAAGATCGGATCATATTTTATTGGGAAATTGAATTCTTTAGTCTGTTCTACTTTTTACTCACTCACCAAGATTGAAATACCGATTTCCATAAGTGAAACACCGACGTTGCTTGTGGATCGTGGCACGACTTCGGTCTTTCATTGTGAGATATCTTAAAACGGTTGATAAATGTAACAAATAGATGTAAGCTTCTAAATTTAACCAAATCTCGACTTATTTTTTGCATCCTTCAATAATACTGGGAAATTCATTAAAGTACACGTGTGAACTTTAACTGCAAATACTTGAAGTAACTTGGCTTGAATTTTCGACCTATTAAGACCTACCGTAAATACTGTAATAGTGCCCCGCCCTCATCATAACGGTGCGGAGCGTTGCATAGTCTAGCTTTGAACGAGTTTTTCTCGCCACTGGTTTATGCTACAATGCGCGCTTAGGTATCAAAAAATAGCCCTGAATTTCAGCTATTTTTTGATACCAAAGACGCATTTTTTGAAACTACGGGCGCTTTGAAAAAAATGAAATACTGAAAAACTTTTGCGACTACGCGACTGTACGAGGGGGGTGGGGTACTATTACAGTATTTACGGTATCTATTAGAGATGGACCCTACAAACTACAAGTTCAAACTACAAACCCGCGTAGAATTGCATAGAATAGATATTTTTAAAAACTTTTTTTTTCAAAAAACAAGCCAACTTTAGGCTTTCGAATGACACTAAAATCAAGAAAATGAACCATTTTTACTCTGAGAACGAGCAATTTATATCCGTTTGTAGTCTCGTCTTAACTACAAACCTTAAAAAACGTTATATCTCAGTGCAGAGAACATGATTTGGTTTGATTTTTGTGTGATCCGAAAGCCTAAAGTTAGCCCGACCTTTTGGTAGAAAAAGTTTTCAAAAATATCTATTCTATGCGTTTCTACAATGGTTTTTAGTCTGAACTTGTCGTTTGTAGAGACAATGTCGACTATCTATCAAGTCATTCTAGTAAATATTGCTAAATTCTTTGCTAAATCCTTTGCTGAGTTCAATTTCATTTCGTGATTAACTTATTGGTTTCAAACCTCTGATACTCTCTCTCACTGATCTTCATCCTCGTCTCCACCGTTTCTCCATTCAAAAAGTGTCTGGAAGTGATTGTATAAGTTGTCCGATTGTTTTTGCATTCGTGAACGGATTCGAATCTGAAATTGAGTATTGCAAAGAAAGGGCCGTATTCTTACCTGAATGGCAGGATCGTCACTCAGCAAATAATCATGTGTGACTTTAAACTCTTCAGTTTTCGGAAAGTCGAGCAAATCGAGTGATCGCACGAGCCACTTGCGTTTTCTAAAAGTTATCAGAAAGTTTTTAAAGTTATAAGAAAGCTTAAAAGAAAGCTTATAAGAAAGCTTATAAGAAAGTTTTCTAAAAATTTGCCCTGAAACTTTTTCAAACCAACTTGCTGTTTTTGTGTAGCCGATCTCCGGTCGGAATCCCGATTCTCGAGCACACCACCTCTATTAACTTTAAGATTTTATCATCAAAGTTCTTGCAATTTGAGTTGTCAATAATGTCGACGTATGGATGACCAATCCAAACCTAAAATACTAATTTTATATAAATTCTAATTGAAACGAACTTGTCTTGTGAGATCATCCTGTTTCTTTGCTGCATCAATTCCCTCTTTTCTTGTGTTATTGTTTGATAAAGTGTAGAAGTTTTCAGCTCCATCCGCAGCAGTCACAAGGTGACAAATCTAAAAGTATTTAGAATGAAACTGTTCACAAAATGATTTAGATTATTATTTAGATTTTTTGGTTCATTTACCTGATTGTATCGATCCTCTCTCAATGAGAATTGATCGACATTGCATTCGGAAAGCATTTGATTCCATCCTTTATCATCTGAAATGGAGTGAATTGATGAATTTGGTAAACACTTCCTTTCTGGTGCACTTAATTCCTCGTTTTTCTCTCAAACAACAAGTTATTGCTTTGAAAAAATCTAGAATCAAGTACCACATACAGTTTGGATTTCAATTCAGATCTTAGAGCTCAAAGTACACTGAAAGAACAAGTCTATTATCTAATACTTCTTACTATTTCGATGGATTATTGCTTAAATTGCTTCAAAATGTCTTAAAGCTCAAGAAAATTGGCTTAAATCTTTTTCAGAATTTCAACTCACCAATGTAAGCTGATGGATCCATTGCTCCTCGATCGCAAATCACGAGCACATTTCTGTCATTTATCAAAGCTGCTTGGTTGAAAAACACCTAAAACACATAAAGTTATTTATGCAAATTGAACAAAAATTTGATACAAACATCTTCAATTCGAATCAGAGTCTTCAATAAGTCTTTCTGGAATTCATACGTCTGTTGAGGAGTCAACTCCTGAAGCCAAAAGTTAGCAAGAAATGCTTCGTTACCTTCGGAATGCCTGAAATTTCACGCCTCCTCCCAGAAGAACGGTGGCTGTCTCGGGAACGGTGAACACCTTCCAGCCAAGATTCTCGAAAAATGTCGCGAGGCGTTCCTGAAATTTGTGTTTATTTTTATTGATGTTTAATTACCCAGTTTTTCTGTTAATTGGGAATCTGAGAGAGTTTTTTTTGATCTACTGGGTGACGCGCAGGTGGCACGTTCTTCTTAATGGTTTTGAGGGCGCCTACTCAAAATTTTGGTAGTTTTTTCTGTTTTTCTTGTCAATTAAGATTTTGACAATATCTTATTTGCTTTTATTTTTGGAATCTCAGAATGACGAAGAAATCGGAGCACAGATCGATCATCAACTACAAACAGGGAATGAGACAGAAAGCATTTTCCTTCGATTGATGGTGGCTAAGTCTGTTGTTTAAAAGACAATTCAATGCTACAAAGCCTTGGGAAGAAGTTCCGATCGACCAGGACGAGGCCCAAAGACGACAGGGATGACAAAGGAGAGGGTGAAGAAAGTGCTAAGCCTAAGCCTAAGCCTACGCTACAAAGAAGCTAGTTCTCAACAAAAATTAGCCTCAAAAATTGGTATCTCAAGACGTTTGATGGGATTGGATTTCAGCGTTTGGAGTGTCCTAGAGGCCAAGGCATGCTTTAAAGCTCATTCAACCATTGATTCTTTGAGGAAATCTCTTCAAAAGGCTCGACGTCGCCTATCATTCTGCCATCGTTGATGCCTTTCCGCGCCGTCTTCAATCATGTATCGCAGCGAAAGGAGATCTTATTGAAAAGAACTAACTCTTCTTTTTTTGGGATATAAAGAATAGATTTGTTGGTTATTGTTAACAACAGTGATTATTAAGCCAGAAATATATTGGTTTCCGTAATTGCGCGTCACCCTGTATAGTGCAAATACAACTCAAATTCATTTGTACTTGTACTGCCAGCCTAAATCCCATGATTTCATTTAAAACTTCTGCTACTTCAAAACAAATTCTTGCTTTTACAGGTAAAGTTGCTCAAGATTGTAAAGCGTCATGCCGAATGACCAGAATTAGCCTTGGCCTAATATTCTTAGCCATTTTATCGTAAGTGAGTTGCGAAATTTTATCATTGCAGTAAACTGCACCTGTCCTGTAGTTTTCCCTCCGCACGGACCTCCAGTTAGCACCAATTTGTAGACTCGTTTCGCAGCTGGTGATTGTGGCTCTGACTTGGGCAGAGTTTCCATGGTATTCCCCGTCATTGCCAAGAGTAAATGACCGAACTCTTCGGAGGTCCTAGAAATGGTTCATTACTTAAACCATTCCTCTCAATGACTCACTTGTAAACGGGACTACAATACCCGTCGTCGGGTGTACAACAGTGGATGGCCTCCTGATTTGTGCGGCACGCGGCAAGTCCACCCGGCTCGGGAACTGGAAACATTTGATGAACAATTTAACAAAGATAAAGGTGGTAAAAAAATATTAAATCTAGTCATTTTAAAGGTTGGATTTGATAGTTTGTTAATCTAGTGAATTGGAAAATGATTTCAGTTTTAGGAAAAAATTCTTCAAGTGTTGTATTCTGAATTTAAATTTATAGTTATTTTAATAGCGTTTATTATGCACCACGATGTCAATAGAGAGTTTTAATTTTATGGCAAAAATCTCATGGTGATAGTGAAAAATTGTGTAAGGCGTCAAGAAAACAAGAAATTCTCAAAAAAAGTGTAAAAATTGCCTTAAAGAAAACATAGTTTTGGCACAAGGCGTGCCACCAATAGCCATTTAAAGTTTTTCTAAAATTCTGTTTGAAAAGGGCCTTTTTTGAAACACACTGTAAGTCTGGCTCAAAAGCTTTAAAATTTTAGCTTAAAATGGTGAAAAAATGATCGGAAAATGCTTATGAAACTTGACTGCAGCCAGTTCAAACTCTGGCTACTAGTCAGTGTATGTATTACCCGCGTAAAGGTTGATTGGATATCAAAAATTACCAAGACAACTTCAAAGAGCAGAGCTTACTAGCAATTAATTTAGCTTTAGTCTGCCTTAACTCTAGCATGACAATTCCAAAGGCTAGTGAAAAAAATCATAGCCTCATAGACCAAATTTAACTTAATATTACTTAACTTAAGCAAAAAAAGAACAAGTCTGTTAAAAGGTTTAAAACAGAAGCTCAAAGAAGAAGCTAAACAGCTCAAATCAGCTCAAACTAAACAGCTCAAACAAACTATCAAATCCAACCTCTAAGCTGACTAGATTTAACATTTTTTTTCAAATTTCATGGTGATGGTGAAAAATTTTCGTATATAAGGCGTCAAGAAAACAAAAAAATTCTCAAAGAAAAGTGTAAAAATTGCCTTAAAGAAAACATAGTTTTGGCACAAGGAATGCCACCAATAGCCATTTAAAGTTTTTTTAAAATTGAGGTTGAAAAGGGGCCTTTTTTTTGAGACACTGTAATTTGAAAAACTACCGAATCTTACTTTTAGATTTTGTTTGATTTCCTTTATTTATAATCTCATCCAATAAGGAATCAAACTGTGAATCGAATGAGAGCAAAATCAAGTAAATCAGATAAAATCTTAAGAAAAAATTACAGTAATCTTATAAATTTGACATTTTTTTAGAAAACAAACTCGTAAAGAACAAATTTTAATTGCAAACTGAGTGACCAGGTGAATAGAAGGGTGGTGCACAATAATGAAAACTCGGTTTTTCGACTGTAACTCGACATCCAATTATTCAATTCCCTTAATTTAATATTTATATGAAATTTCAAGTTAATTTCTGCGCACAATTTCATTTTTTATTTCAGAAACACAGTGTTATGCTTTTTAAAAAGTACTTCGAAGTTCATCGGTACCAACCTCTTCACTGACGTTTTTTGGCAAGATTTGCACATATTTTGAAGAATTTCCCGCTTCATATTTACTCATTTTTACTTTTTATTAAGAAATAGCATTATCTGGAGCATTTTACATCAGAAGATTTTCAATAATTTCAAAATTTTGAGAGCCATTAGTTGAATCCCCTGAAAGCTGAGCTGAGCAGAGCAGCGATCTGTATAGTGACTCCCTTTCATTTAAAATCATTCCTGATTTGCTGTCTTGCAAAATTTAATGCATTTATTTTGTGATCTTTGTCTAAATTTAACTAAAAAGTAGAAAAACAACTAAATAAATTGATTGATTTGTTGAAAAGAACTATCGAAAACGATGATTCTGCCGAAAGGTTAGCACCTTTGAAATTGCTACACTGCTCAGCTTTTAGGGGATTCAACTAATAGCTCTCAAAATTTTGAAATTATTGAGAATCTTCTGATGTAAAATGCTCCAGATAATACTATTTCTTAATAAAAAGTAAAAATGAGTAAATATGAAGCGGGAAATTCTTCAAAATAAGTGCAAATCTTGCCAAAAAACGATTCAGCCAAGAGGTTGGTACCGATGAACTTTGAAGTACTTTTTAAAAAGCGTAACACTGTGTTTCTGAAATAAAAAATGAAATTGAGCGCAGAAATTAACTTGGAATTTCATATAAATATTAAATTAAGGGAATTGAATAATTGGATGTCGAGTTACAGTCGAAAAACCAAGTTTCCATAATTCCAGAAGCCCTTTAGCAAGATTAAAATCAAATAAGTGCATTACTGAAGCCTTGTAAACATATTAAAAAGCCAAAAAGTGAAAAACATTATTGTTTTCCTTTTCTTTTGCTATCTTTTCAAATGCATTAATTTGAAAGATCTCACTCAATATCGGTGCCGCACGCGGATGAATCAAATTAAATGCGAATCGCGTAGAGCGCTGAGAAATTGGCATGGTTTTAGAAAATCATATGAGGAAAATATGGCTTCCAGTGAATTTGGTAGCAATTTTATCGGGTTTTTGGAGAGAAAAACAATAAAGAGAATGAAGAAAATAGGAGTATGTGGTGAGAAAAAAGGCGGAAACCCTCTCGCAAATTCGGTTCTCTTTGAGAGAAAATGGGTTGTTTACGCTGACAATGGCTGTGACTTCTTGCGAAACATTTGAAAAGGAACAAAAGAAAACAAAGATCTTGGGAATGCTTGAAACAATGTTTTTTTAAAACTTTTATGATCAGATGATCAAATTTCCTATAGTTCAGAGATGATTCGGGGCCCATTCGGTTCCTATTCGGGTCCTTTACGGTTTCCATTCGGTTCCTATTCGGGTCCTTTACGGTTTCCATTCGGTTCCTATTCGGGTCCTTTACGGTTTCCATTCGGTTCCTATTCGGGTCCTTTACGGTTTCCATTCGGTTCCTATTCGGGTCCTTTACGGTTTCATTCGGTTCCCTATTCGGTTCCTTTACGGTTTTCATTCGGGGAACCGAATGGAAACCGAAAAGAACCTGAATGGGAACTAATGAGGAACCGAATAGGAACCGAATAGGAGCTGAATAGGAACCAAATAGGAACCAAATAGGAACCAAATAGGAAGCGAATGGGAACCAAATAGGAACCGATGAGGAACCGAATAGGAACCGAATAGGAACCAAATAGGAACCAAATAGGAACCAAATAGGAACCAAATAGGAAGCGAATGGAAACCAAATGGGAACCGATGAGGAACCGAATAGGAACCTAATAGGAGCCGAATAGGAACCGATGATGAACCGATGAGGAACCGAATTGGAACCGAATAGGAAGCGAATGGAAATCAACTGGGAAACGAATGAGCTGCTTTTCGTTCACGAAGCAAGTCTACTCTATTAGAGCTTCTTAAAAAATGGACAATTTAAAATGACATCATCTTTCCATCGTAAACTGAATTTTGATTTTATTTGATGAGGAATAAAAGTGTGAACTTTTTAGAAAATGCAACTAAAGTAGTTTTATTTTAACTCACAACTAGTAAAATGTTTTAAATTTTTAAGCTGGATACGGTAGGTAAAAGCATTCAGAAAACGGTTAATCAAATATATTATAAATCGGTTTCTTCATGGCAATTGAAAAAGCCCTCAGGAAACGGGCAATCAGTTGAAAGTTGAATCAGTTGAAGGCAATCAGTTGAAAGTGAAAGAAGGGTAAATTTTAAATACATTAGTACATTTTGAAGTTAAGCCTGCATATTCTAAAAAAACTCTATCATTTTAATCGTCTTAGTGATGAGATCTAAATCAATTTGACTTCAAAAAAGATTTGACGACCAAAAATTATCTTCACGAAGCAAAAAGTGTCTAGTCAAAATATTTTCTAAACACTCGGAGATTTTGATATCGAAACCAAATCAAAAATGAGAGCTATTTTTGAAAGGAATCTTTTTTTTCTCTTTGTGTGTAAAAATGAAAAAGCGGGGAGAGATTTTTTTCTCAATGTTTTCTTCGTGTCAGTTCGTTGGAAAAAACGATGGTTGCCTTGGTAATGAATAAATTATCGCGGAGATGGGAAAGCGGGAAAGAAACGGGGAAAGTTGGCGCGAATGATTGGAAAAAGGACGGTGTTTAGAAAGTCTTTATATACTTTAGAAAGAGTTTATTTTGATTAATCATTAGCTACTGTTTTAAATGAGTATTTGTTCAACCTAAGGTATTTCAGACAGTTTTGGTTAGAGGAATGTAGAATTTCTATCAAAACTATAGCCAAATTTAAAGCAAAAGTTCCCCAGGGATTTGTGCATAATGATCCCTATAATGAAAGTGAAAAAGCTCAGTCCTTCACCGCTTAGAGCTTTCCAAAAAGAAGCCTTTTATACCGAACGGGTTTGCCAGATGGAGAGCGATTATGGGACCACACAAACAACAACTCGCCAGTCATTTACTTTAGTCATTTACAGGATTTCTCTTTTACTTTGTAAATGGCCTCAAATAAAGATATTTAGCTGTAAATTTGTAACTAGGGGTTTTTGGGGGTCAGGAAATCGATTGGCGCTATTTATTTTATCGAGTTACTAATTAGAACTCATGTTTATTTAAGTAGTGGTAGTGAAAGTAACGATATGTTATGGGATAGTAGTTGAAGCATGTGTAGCTTTTAAATCAAGAGTAAAATCAGTAGCTAACCCTCTTGTGAGGTCAGTAGCTTTTAAATCAAGAGATCAAGAATCAAGGCCAATAAACTAAGAGAGAACAGCAGGATGACTTTAAGATAATGAAAAGAGCCAATGAAGAATGATTGGCTGATAAAAAAAAGTTGTAAAAGACTTATTTCTAAAGCCCCGAACAATGCAGTTTATTGCCATTGACCTGGAAATTCTCTATGAGCTTTAATTTTTTGAAAATTGGGAAATCCCAGTCTAATTGGCATAAGTAAAACCGTATAAATTAAAATTCTTTCTAAAATTGTTTTTAGCTCAAACAAAAGTCTGTTTAATTCTCAAAAACAAGACTCAAATCCATAAAACGCAGGGAATATTGGCTGATGCAGAAGGCCCGTCTCTTTCTTCTTCCACAAACCACAGACTGGCCTTTTGCCAAATAGGATTCATGCAAAAAAGAGTAAGGAAATGAGCGAGTAGCAGACAGAAAAATGCATTAGATGTGAAGCTAAATCGAAAAGAAAAAGGATGAGTGGATGAAAAAGGGAAAAAAATGCAGAATGCAGAGGAAAACACGCGAGAAGCCCAATTTGCGCCCTTTCAACGCCAACGGGGAACCCCCTTTTCTAGAGAGATGCCCTGGGGGAACATCCCGGAAATTTCTTTAGATTTACTTAGGAAAAGAATTGCATTTTATCTTCTGAATCTTGCTTTTGCAAGTAAACAAAAAGTTTGACATTAAACTAGTTTGCTTAAAGTTAAAAGAAGACATTAAAGTTCGAAAATGACTAAATGCTGAAAAATTAATGCTTCAGGAAAGTAGATATTTAATAAATGGCTTAGCTCAGTGCTTGAGTATTAAAATTTTACTTTGTTTATGCTTTGCAAAGCCAAGCTTTGCTTTTACTAAGCTTGCTTTACTTAGCTTGCTTTGCTTTGCTTTTCTTTCCTTGCTTAGCTTTGCTTTTCTTTGCTTTGCTTAGCTTTGCTTTTCTTAGCTTTGCTTTTCTTTGCTTTGCTTAGCTTTGCTTTACTTAGCTTTGCTTAGCTTTGCTTTTCTTAGCTTTGCTTTTTCTTTTGCTTTTTTAGCTTTTCCTTTACTTAGCTTTCCTTTTACTTAGCTTTGCTTTGCTTAGCTTTGCTTTACTTAACAAATTGCTTAGTAAATTTGTGAGCAAACTGTGCTAAACAAATTTGAAAGCTTTAAATCTTGACCCCTAGAAGTCTAGATTACAGCTTTCAATTTGAATTTACAATATTTTGAAAAATTATCTGTGGGTTTGTGTGTCTCTTATCACGATTTCGATCAAAAATGTAAGAATTTTGGCAAATTTGATTACTCTCCCCGTCTTTCACACTCGATTAGCCTTTTTTACTTGCTTTTAATGGCTCTTCTTTGTGTCTTTAACCTAAAATTTATAGAAAATCGTGGATACCCAATCTTGACGTAAACTTTTAAGCGAAATATCTCGGGTTTCAAACCGTCATCCCCTAACGACATACACCATCGGAATCAGCGCAAAAAACTGAACAAGATGTGCTAGGTCTCTGCTCAAAACCAAGGTGTAAATCCAAAAGCATCCCTAGTAAGGGTAATCGAGTGTGGAAGACGGGGGGTGATCAGATTTTCAAAATTTACATTTTTGATATCAAATATGCAAATTTCTGAAAATGAATGAACCGACGGGAGTAAATGAAAGAAAAGAGTGCTTTTGTATGCAAATTTTTAAGGTCAAGGCTAATTTTAGCAAACCGGATGCCAAAGCATAATTTTAGGATAATTTTAGCAAAGCAGTTCGATAAAACATGATTAGGCTGCAAAAAAAGCATCGTTAGATTTTGATAGGGTTTAGATTTGATAAGATTTCTATAAGAAGTAGAAATTTTAGATCTTTTAGAAGAGATTCTATTAGTTAAACAGTCAATAAATCTTATAATAAGCGAACACTTTTCAAAGCTACCTTGAGAATGCAGCGTCATCGTTGGAAGAGCGATCGGGCACCGTGGAGCCTCCTTCCCGAAACTTGTTCATAAAAGATAAAAGTGAGATTGAAAAACGATAGATCATTTGGTTTTGATCTCGAGATTTAAGCGAGATTATTGAATGGATTGGAGAAGATACGAGAAAGTGATGATAGAGAGGAGGCAGTGGAATTTGGACCGGAAAGAGGAGAGTCTATTTGCAAAGATCTTGAAGGATTTGATTGCTTTTTTACATATAAGATTATAGTTAAAAGTTTATAGCGTTAAAGCTATATGATTATAGTGTTTAAGGTCAACAAGCAGCTAAGAATTTGAGAAGTTGAACATGGGTATTTGTAAGGTAATGTCTTGGCCTATGGTTGAAGCTATTTCCTTCGGATACAAAGAAATTCAGATATTCAGAGTAAAATGACGTCAAAAAAACCAGTCAAACTAAAAATTGATGATCTTTTCTTCAATTCCTCCCCCTGAAAGCCGGTAGTTAGATAAAAGCCTGGGTTATCAACAATAACAAAGCTCCTGTCAGCTTGAGTTATGAATAGTGAAGTAAAAGCATATAAAAATATGAAAAGTAAAGACTTAGGCAAATTTAAAATTAAGATTTTAGCACATTTAACACACTGGCGACAATAGGAGTCATCGGTGGATCTCATAAGAAAATTGGTATACCTTAAAAGCTCTAATAGAAAAGCCTAAGCCTAAGCCCTTCTAGGACCGTTGCGTAATCTAAGTTTACGCTCAAAAGTAACCCTCATATCTAGCCCATACGCTCATACACGACGCTCCGTAATTACGTTTATCATCGGTTAAAAGGCGAAGTACCGTAAAAGCTCTAATAGAAGCACCCCCTATAGGAGCGTCTGTAGGACTTAAAAAGTAGCCAAAATCAAATATTTGATTCCACCTCATCTCAAAACCCTAGTATAAATTTTCAACTTAATCAGCTCATAAATTGCCAAAGCTCTAATCAGCCCTCTCTACGAAACATAAGTCTAAGCTTACACTATAAATACCATATCTCGACACCGTACCTTTGTCCATGCGCTGCTTTAGGTGTCAAATTAAATAAAAAGATAGGAGATTTTTTCGAGATATAACACATATTTAGCATTAACCAGCGCTTAGAAAAAAAGATTGAAAAGTGTGAAAACCGGGGTGTTCTTTCACCATTTTTCAATCACTTTCTAAGTGCTGGTTAGGAGCTAAAATACATATAATAACTCCAAAATTCCCCCCTATCTTTCTACTTTAATTTAATAATCAAACCCGCAGAAACAAACGTACTGGTGTCGGAGATATGAGCGTTTGTTCGAGAGTAAACTTAGACTATGCGACGCACCTAACAGGGGCTCTTCTATTAGAGAGCCTTTACGGCAATTTATGGACTGATTAAGTTGAAAATTTGTCTACTAGGGTTTTCGGGGATGGGAATACGAATCAAATATTAGTTTTTGGCCACAGTAACCCCCCGGAATACTCGAAAAATAGAGTTGGGGATTATGAGAATTTCTCAACCTCGATATTCAAGAAACTTTTCTCCCTTTAAGATAAAAAGTGTTCATTTTGATAAGAACAATGGATAATTTTAGACAAAAATGTTTTTAGATAGCTTGAATAATGATGCTACCAAGTAGCTAAATCACGTCTACAAAGTTTCTTTCTTTTCGACTCAAAACTAGAAACCAAGCTGCTTGGAATACTTCATCCCTACACCCTAAGCAAAAACGTTTTATATTTAGGAACCATAAATATTTGATTAAAGTCATAAAATACCTCAAAAACCTTTATCCCCGGAAGAATCTAGTCTCAATTTCTCTGTTTTTTTAGCTCCCCTGCCAAGTGAGTGACGCCAAGGGTTCACCCAAAAAGCAAGGAAAAAAAACGGTTTGGTCTTCCGTAGTGGAAAATCGCCACCATTCTTATTAAAAGAAAACGATCCGAAACAGATCCATCTTTCACTTTTCTCAATGACACTATTGGATTTTTGATTTTAAAGAAAATTGGAGCCAAAATCTGTGTCGACAATCTTAGATCTTTTTCCGGTTTCCTTTGAGCGGTCATGTCTTTGTTCAATCTTTCCCTATTTGAACTTTGATTTGCTTTTTGAATGAATGGAATCTTCACAAGAAAAAGATCCCAGTGATTAAATTTTGTGGAATAGTGATTTAAAAAAGAGATCAAGTTTTCTTCGTGGTTTAAGTCTGGCGAAAGATGTTTATTTAGTAGGGGTTCAAAAGCTCAAATCGGAAAGCTGTATGACTTGGTTGCGGATTATTGATCTAGCTTTAAGGATAATCTAAAAACTTGCCTAGGATTGCACTTTCAATAATTTGTTGTCGTGATAACACTCTCGTCACGATTTCACAAAAACTAAGCATCGGATTGGGATGAAAACTTTTGGCACAAAAAGGGCAACTCTACTGGTTATGCACAAAAAAAATTCAGAAAATGTTGCGCTTATTCTTTAGAAAATCGGAAATCAATGACAGGCCAAGTCATGCTCTTTAAAACAACACTTGCTTTGATTTTACAATTGCTCTTTCTCTCTGGGTATCACTGATTTGGTACAAACTAATTCAAAAATTGACTATTTTCAATCAAAGCGGCTGCCCCTCAAAAAAAAAAAAAAAAAAAAAAATCAAAGTCCGCATCAGATTGGAATGAAAACGAAGCGCAAAAGGCAACTCTGTACTTGTTACAGAGGCAGAAATAAAGAAGAAGCTATGGCTAAACTTTTGGAAAAAAAGAAATATGTGCCAAGTCAAAAATTTCTCCACCAATCCAATAGATAACTTTTGTTAGCACATTTGGGGTATTGTTTTCTTTGCACGATTAGCTTTTTGAATTTCTCTTTACCTTGATCTAAGCCTCTAAAGATGATTACGCTGTTACCCAAAAAGCTAAAGCCAATCAAGTCAAGTCAAAAGACAATAAGCGGTCAAGCGTCGCCGTATTTTGGTCAAGCTGCGCCTCAAAAATCCTTATATACTAAATTGCTAAAGGGGAGCGTTTTAGAATGGTTGTTACTTGACGTTTTACTTGGCGCTTACTCAAGTAATTACTTATTTAAAATGCAGACACTCTAGGCTAAAGCATTTTCGTGATAAATAAGTTTCTAAAGCGTGTCAGCATTAAACTTGTTCGAAAGTTAACACTTCTAAAACTCACACATCGGATTTTGTAGAGAAATGTGCGAATTCAATCGATTCCGGAGGCATCCATTTTATTGGCAACTTTCCACCCCTTGAATGATAGAAAAGCTCTTTATTGAAACGACAGAGACCAAAATCTGAGAGCTAATCTTTGGATAATTTTTTTGCTTATTCACTTCACTCACCTTAGCCATTTTATTTTTTGTCACTAAAATATTTCTTGCTGCGACATCTCGATGAATTATGTTTTTGTCGGATAAGAACGTCTGCAAGTGGTTGTTTTTTAACAAAAATCGATATGTCGTAGCCGTTTACGAAATTCAGCCGCTAACGAATGAGGGTATTTCCGGGCCTCCAATCAAAAAGTCACCCACATAAAAAATGTTCATAATAAATGTATTTTATAATAAATTTTTGAAATTAGCTCATTTGGTTCAGTAGAAAAATTTTTTTGAGCCCCCAAAGTTTAGGTTCAAAAATGCCCTAAAATAGCTATAAAAAATTTTCTACTCAGCCAAAAAACTTGCCTAATAGCTCATTTTGTAGCCAATTTGATGTAGTTTCTTAAAGTAAAGCTACATTGAACATTTGTTTTTCAAAGCTAGGAGAAAGAGGGCGAGGAACGACTTCAGTTGAACTCGGTCGCTGTTTTCACATTTGAGAATTGACCTGAATTTGTGCCTCGCCCTCTTTCTCCTACTTTCAACGAAAAATTGTTTTAGATGGCTTTACTTTAAGAAACTACATCAAATTGGCTACAAAATGAGCTATTAGGCAAGTTTTTTGACTGAATTTCGTAAACGGCTACGACAGATACTTTCTTTACCAAAGCATCACTGATTTGCCAGGCGATTGGGACCAAATCGTTGAATTCTATAACATTCAACTGAATAACGTTGATAAATATAATATTTGAGTGAACTCACAAGATTTTTATAATCCAATCCAAGATTTCTGACTAGAGTCAAGAGATCTCCAAGTTCACAAATCTCTGTTAAGATTAGAGGGTAATTTGGAGCCGTTGAACAGGCGACCAAAGAAAGAATATGAGGATGATACTCTAATTGCTTCATGAAATTGATTTCTTGCAGGAATTCTAATCTGAAATGAAACTGGTTATCTGGGGTTGCAAATTCCTTCAGACAGTAAAAGTTTTCTAAAAGTTGCGCTTAAGGGGAGGCTATCATAGCACTATTATGGTGCTTCTAGCTACCTCCTCGCTGGAAAAAGCCATCGTAACCTTTGTTACGGCAGTTTTTTAGACAAAAATTTTCTTAAAAACCTAGAAAGCTACCATACCTTGCTTTTCAAACAATCAGCAATGTTACAGTATGGCAAACCAACGTGACAATACTAGAAAACTTATGCTAGAGTATAAAAATCAGTGCTAAGCTTTCAAATTGGGATAGAAAGCAGATTGATTTGCTAAACAGAGCAAAGTATTGATGGTAAATATTGTGTTTCTAACTCTAATCTTTTATAAGACTGGCTTGCTCAACAATAGTCGAAATTCTCAGGTTTTAAGTACCAAATACCAAGCTAGCTAATGAAGAGATCTGAATTCACTACTTGCAGCCTTTTTTCGAGAAAATCCTGGGTTTAAAGCGTGGTCAAACTACCGTACTCCTCCAATTTGCGCGAAATTTCATTTTTTTTATTCTTGTTCATTTCATTTTATCCTTTTTACGTTTTTTTCAACGTTTCAACGTTTTTTCAATTAAAAAGTCACAAAAACAAAGCTTTCACCATAGAAAATGATAAAAACTACTTAACTTAACATTAGTTGGCATCAAGTTCGTAGAGCAGATCTTCAAAAAGCAAGTGGGTCTAAAAAAACTCTATAAACAAAGCTTCCGTCACGGAAAATGCTGTTAAAAACGTAACTTAGCTTTATCCTCTTTGTTTTCTCCAAAAACAAACGTGACCACATCAGAGCAATGCAAAAAGAAAAAATGAAATGAACAAGGATGAAAAAAATGAAATTTTTCGCAAATTAGGAGGAGTACCGTAGTTTTAGCGCCAACCCAACGCCAACGTAGTTTTAGTTAAAGCGCCAAGCCAGAATTTCCTCAGAAAGACGTCGCAAGTGAATTCACTATTAAAGAAAAAACCAATGTCAAAATCGAAACTTTAATTCGATCCTTTAACCAACCTTTCCTCATTCGTTGCATATTCATGTGTAGTTTTCACCGCCACATAATTTGCATCATTTGAAAGAACATAAGAAAGCTGAAACAATTTGCCAGATCTCTTCACTAAAGCTTTACTTGCATCGATGGATACACTTTGGCCACCGGTGGAATCCCTTTCAAATGACCCTTGTAAACAACTGCGTATGCTCCTGCTCCTAACTTCTCCTCGAAAATTTGCAGATCGCTTGAAGAGACTTCCCATTCGTCAATGATTCTTGAAACTTAATTTTTTTTGCAATCTTTTGATTTATACCTATTCTGCTGTTTATTTTTCTTCCAGCCATAATCTCTCTCAAAACTAGTCGAATAGTCGTTGTTGGGTTTTCTCTGAAAGCTAGGCATTTCCAAATCTTTTCTTAGTTTACTTTTCCTCGAACTTGAATCGTGAAACGCTCCGTTTCATCGTAAATCCTTTCTCGCAGTTGTTCTCCAACGTTTTTCGTCCAGTTGATGCTAAAAGTTTTTGTAAAACTACTGACTCTTTGATTTTTATCCATAAGTTGATTTCATAAACGAAATCAGTGGCAACTGAACGTTTTTTTGGGCGGCCCAAATTGTAGAATCGACGTCAGTTTTTAGAAGTTATGTTTGACTTTATTTATTGACTATGTATGACGGTTCAGTAGCAAAAGTACGGTTAAAAAGCTATCTTATGAAATCTAAGAAATCTAATCTATGAAATCTAAGCTATCTTATGTTATGAAACAATCGGGATGCAATACTCAATAATTGGAGATGATATCTGTTCTAAGAGACAGTCAATGTCCAGTCAACCCTTATTCACCATTCCAAGATTGATTTCACAACGCAAATGCAAAGCTTACAAGTTTAAATTCTGAAGTTTGAAGCTTAAATTAGCAGGAACTAGATGAGCCAGCGTGAGCTAGTATCAGATCCAAGAAACGGTCAATGTTTATGTCAAGAAACTTACTTTTATGTCTAATCACCCTTTTAACGGCCTCACAATGTAAAGCTTAACACCTCTAGATCTTATTGGATTTCAATCTTAAAAACTCCTGCTCTGAATCTCACCCTCCAAAATCCGGACACCAACAATACCGTCTGCAACACGTGCACATGCAAACGATCGCCACAAAAAGGAAAAGAAACGTGCCACCAAGGGCAATCAAGACAATCCAAACGGCACTCATTTCTTTAAATTTCGGAAATGATGGAAGAGTGCTACCTAAACAAATTCCAATCTTTGAAAATAAACTCCTAAACCTACTTGGAGGTAACGGTGCACAAAGGCCATAGTTGTCGCTTACGTTCGGTTGCTTCAGAAGATCTCCATAGTCCTAAAATCTTTGATTTAGCGGATTCGATCTTGACTCACGTAGCGAAAGTATTCTTTTGCCGCGTCGCTGACTGAATCCAATAAGAGTTGCGTTTTTGTGCCTTCAATAAGGCCAGTCTAAAATCAGAGAATGTGAATTGGTTTAAGTAGGGACCAGGCTTTTATATAGCCAAGTACTCAATGCATAGAAATTCTGGCACCTTGGTTTCCGAATCTTGTAGAGCTAAGATCTGATTTCCGGATCTTGTGGAGCTAAGATCTACAGCTTTACAAAGTTCAGTTTCTGCTATTTCTGATGAAGTTGAAATTATCTATGAATACCTAGATCTCTTCTGATGTCAGAGTTGTTTTGCCTGACCGAGTTAGTTTATTTTTATTCATCGACTTAATAGTTAGTCTCTTAATAAGTTGATTATCCATTTCAATGCAAATGTAATTGAAATTTAACTTGGAATGGACTAACTAAAACCAAGCCACTATGGAGATGATCAGCGACTCAACATGGAAAATCACCCTTACCAAGTCAAATCAAATAATCAACCAAAGATAACATTCTCTGACATTCTCTGTCAGAGATTTCAAACCAACCTTTGTAAATATGACACGAAAAATCGAAGTTATTTTTGGATCCGTGTTAGCATTTGCAAAAGAAACCAAGTTTTGCCAAAAAGTTGCATCTACTCGATCAACTGAAAATTTTTAGTCAATTTTGTATACCCAATGAAAAGCCAACCATCTTGAGCTTTTGCGTCAGTAATCAAATAAATCACTTTCTGAAAATTCGATCGATTTTGGCTCTCAACCATTTCGAAAGATTCCATTGCTCCGTAAAGGTATTCTTTCCTAAAAATGGAATGTTCGAGTTTTGAAAGTAAACCCAACGAAGGCCAATAGGTTTTTTGATAGTGCATCGAGTTGATTACAGCCGTGAAATTGTCGAATATAGAAATCGGGTTACGATCGTACGCCTTTGGATCATTGGACAAGATGGTGAAGTAGCTGAATTTTGTGTCAACCAATCTTTAACCCTTAAAAAAGTTACCTATTATTTTTGGCATTCTCCGTCTCGATGCATGGCTGAAGAATCTTCGATATGAGCTTAAAGTGCTCATCGGGCTCTTCATTCTCAGAAGCGAGAAGCAGGAAAACGTAAAGATCGTAGCTCTTCGTTGGACAGGTCTTTTTATCCGCCCAAACGGAGGCTAAATGTTGTGATTGTTGTGATTGTTGATCACAATTAAAGTTCAGCCCAGTGATTCAAAAAATAGTTGACAAAATCAACCCAAAAAATCAAGCGCTGTTAAAAGGCCATTTTTCGAACAATAATTGTACTTATTGTCATCCCGATCTGACCCTGGTCTGGTTTTCGGCTTTTTAGGTGTTTTTAAACAGTGGGACGACAAACTGCTCATTGCTTATAAATCACCAGCCCAAAAAAGCGCCTAATAGCAAATTTTTGGCTGGATGTTTTGGAGGTAACGCATAGTTTAATCTCTCGATTTAAGGGTCCCCTCCTCTTCAACTCCATGGCTGAAAACATTTAAAGCAAAAAGTTTGGAACGGACGGGAATCGAACCCGACACCCCCATAAGGCGGTCGTTTTGTAGACGGGACGCTAACCACCTCGACCATGGGCAGTTGAAGGCAAAAAGGAGCGTGGTTAAATGGTTTTTCTGACTTTTTCATAGGTTTTTGATCAAAAACTTGTTTTGACCAAAAAGTATGTACCATTTGATTCTTAATTCTCCGTCGATCAAAAAAGTTTATCGAAATCGGTTCATGTGGAGCCGAGATCCAGAGTGTGACGGACAGACAGATGGACGGACAGACAAACGGACGGACAGACAGCCAGACGGACGGACACTTCTCTTTTATATATAGTAGATTATTCTGTCTCACTTTGCACTAATTTTTTAGAAACTGTAAAACAGTATACCCTGGAAATAAGTCAAGCTAAGGCAAAGAGTTAAGAAAAATTGGACTAAATTCAACAGCAAGGTTGAAATTCTAGGTCCAGGCCAATTGAAAGTTATAGTATTTGGCTTTTGTAGAGTTTTTACAAAATAAGAGTTCAATTTAAGTTAATTTAAGTTAATTTACTAAAAGTTTCAGAGATTCGGTTAGAATGGCTTACCAAGACCTAACCTAAGTCTAGATTTGCTTAATATTTCAAATTCAAAGAACCGACTATTGTGACAATCTGAACTGAATGACGGTTGTGGTGGATCTGGCGGTTGAGGAGTTACATTGCCATAGCCAACCGGAAAATTAGTCGTTGATTCAACGGATTTTTGAATCTCAATCTGTTGCAGTGAAACCACAATGAAAAAGAAGATCAATAGAAACATCTCTTCAAATGAATGTTCTCTCGTTTTTCTCTTATCTTTTGATTTGGTGCTTCAACAATAAGTCGATTACCAGAGAAAGCTCTTGACCAAGCATAATCCGTGAGTTGAAAATAGGTTGATTCACGGCTCATATCAATTCATACTTGGCTTTTCGAACCAATTTTTCAACCAATGAAAAACTTGATAACCGAAGGATATATCTTTTAAGGATCCTGAAAAATAGTACGCTTGGACATGATGTTTAAATTAAGATTTTATAGACATCGAATTGTTAGCTATCAGATAAAGCACAAAAAACTTGTTCTTTTCATTTTTCATCAGGCGAATGACATAAGGCTTTCGTTTTTGTGCTTTAAACGCAGTGGAATCTCCAATTCGTGATTTGAAGCGTTTTTTGAGACGCTGAAAACGAAATAATCTAATCATATTGTTGTCAATGTCGCATTCTTTGTCTTTACCTGATAAAGTTTAATGAAAAGATCTCGATAGTATTTCGTCACAAAAAGAACGATAAGAGAATTGCCGGAAGAATGCATTAGTGGTTATCATTAGTGCATTGGATAAAATTTTGTCTGAAAAGCAAACCGTATAAATAGGAGTTTTAAATACTTACTTGTTTGCTTATCTTGAACAAGTGTTGATAAAACTAATACAATCCCAGGCAGAAAACATATTGTCACCAAAAAGATTATCTAGATATTTTTAATGACACTTTTTTACAATTAGTTTAAGTGAGGTTTTAACCAGGGAATTTTGTCAAGTCAAGATTGTGGCCGGTATTCTTCTTCGTCAATCAAAAAATCGAGGTTTTTTGGACACTATTGTGACAGCCGATGAAAAATGGATTTACTACTATAACCCATCGCGAAAACGGCAGTGGTTAGGTCCAGGAGAACAGCCAAAAACGACGCCACAACGTGATCCGCATGGAAGAAAGGCTATGTTATCTTGACTTGACAAAATTCCCTGGTTAAAACCTCACTTAAACTAATTGTAAAAGAAGGTCTGGAATTCCCGTGGTCTTATACACTTTGAAGTGCCACCTTCTTGCCAACTTGCCAACTGCTACGTCCAACAGTCACCTCAGATCTATATGTGAAACAGCTGGAACGAGTAAACCTGGCTTTCAAGAATCAAGGTGTAAACACATCGACTGTGAGATATCTGCAAGATAACGCGCGCCCACATACAGCAAAGAAGACGCAGGAAAAACTCGAGGAATGGGGCTGGGAATGTCTCCCGCATCCGCCGTATAGTCCAGATCTGGCATCCTCAGACTACCACTTATTTCGATCTATGCAGCACTTCCTGGCCAATAAACACTTCAAGGATCACGACGAAGTTCGAACTTGGGTAGGCCAATACTTCGACTCGCAGCCTCAGTATTTCTTCAGCAAAAGGATCCGAGATTTGAAAGAAAAATGGAGAAAGACTATTGCCAACAACGGAGAATAACTTTTGGATTCAAGCGCATCGTTTTCTTTTTGTCGAGATAAACTTATTTTTCATTAAAAGGGTATTTTCATTCCGGACAACCTAATAACTTTTTTTGTGATTGTGCTGTTGATTGGCGGTGTGGCAGGATGTGATAGGCAGCTGACTGATCCCTATGCTAAAGCTTTCGATGACTGGGCTGACAATCCAAACGTTGAGAAAATAATTTTCGGCGCCAGAGAAACTCCAGCAGTCCTTGATTGTGTAAGTTAGAGTAAAATCTTTAATTGCGTTGTTTAGCTAATGTTTAAAAGTGTCCATTTGTTTCTCTATGAGATTATTTTTAGGTTTGTCACCATGAATGCACAAAGACTGGCGGTAGGCCTATGTTTATGCGCAAATTGTTGTATGGAGCTAGTGATCGATGCTATCCGCAAAGAAAATACACTGGAACTAGAAACAAACCTAAAAATAAACTCATAGCGAAACAAATGAACACTTTTAAACATTAGCTAAACAACGCATTTAAAGATTTTTCCCAAACTTACACAATCAAAGATTGTTGGAGTTTCTCTGGCACCGAAAATTATTCTCTGGCACCGAAAAACATTTGGATCTCAGCCCAGCCATCGAGAGCTCTAGCATAGGGAGGATAGGAAGTCAGCTGCCTATCACATCTAGCTGCTACACCGCGAATCAACAAGACAATCACGAAAAGAAGCTTAATTGGTTCATTGTTACTGATGGAAAACTTCTGTCTCAATGAATAAACAGAACTTTTTTCCTTTTTCTTTTCCGTTTTTCTCTTCCTTTTCATCCTTTATTCATTCAGAAATCCTTTTTCATTTGTTTATTACTGATTTTTGAGGCAATTTTGAATGTCACTTAATGACGGCTGTTCGACTTTGGAGTCAAAGAACGCTTGAAGAAAATAAAAATTTATTTTTGACATTTTGAAAGGTTTTAAAGTTTCAGAAAACATTTAATTTTAAAAAAATCACAAAGAATCATCAAATCGACATGTTAATAATATCCATAAGACAGAGCTTTGACTTCGATTAACTTGACCGAGAACTTGATTTTGCTGATATTTTAAATTCATTTGTTTTTTCCACCATCATCATATCGATTTTCTTTCGTTTTCGGAGACATAAGATCGTCATTATGCTAAAATTTGTCACAATTTCATGCTTTCTCATGGTCATTTTTGCAAAATTTTGCAAAATGAGCATGAGAAAGCATGAAAAATGTTATATTACCTCTGAAAAAAGAAAAATAACAAATACGAGAGGACTGATCTCAGATTTCGGTAAAGAAAAATAAAGTTTGGTTCGAAAATGAGCATGAGAATGGAGAAGAAGAATTGAAAAAACACCGTACTGAAAAGAGTCGAAAACGTGGTGCAGAGCATCTGAAAAACACTTGAGATTTCTCGATAGGAAATACAAGTTCACGAAAAAGAACAACTAAAGAAACTAGAAAATAGACGATGAATTATTTTTGGACTCTTCAAATCCTATCGACTAAGCCGTCTATCTTAACTTTTTTTTTGTAAACGTAAAATTCGATTCGTAAAATCTTCAGATATTCAAAAAAAATTAATTTAGGAGTGTTTTCCTTTGGTTCTCTTAGCTCAATTTTCGCTTCTACAAAATTCCAAAGTTTGCTAATTGGATTTTTTTCGACTGGTTGGTTTGATAGGATTATTTGGATTTTGCAATTGGGTTTTTTCTATTGATTTCACCGCTCATCAGCACTGCTCAGTTCCTAATTTATACTTGACTTTGCAGTGGCTTCAAAAGCCAAGCTTACCTGTATCATTAGAAGAGATTCCGCTCGAGAAACTTTACCATCTTTGCGTAACTAAAGACTTTTTTAATACTTTCCACGTTTTTTATTTCAATAGTCACCGCTTTCATTTTTCGATTTGTCACCAAATCCATGGAACACATGATAAAGAGAGTTTGTGGAAACACGTAGGCGGTGAAAAAACGGCTGTCAATTGGGAAGAAAATCGTAGAGACACGAAGAACAACACAGAAAACAATTGGAATTAACACTTGACCAAAAGGCCATTTTTTTGTGTGCCGATAATAGACACCATCGAGAGAAACGGCGAAGAAACGACTAAAAAGAACTTTTTTAAATGATTTTCGAACGTGTTAACGCTTAACTTTTATCTTTTTGAGCATTTATGGAGGAAAGATACTGAATCCGGAAAACCCCACAAATTATTACAAACTACTCCTGATTCAAATTCAATCACGAAAATTTCGTGTCCCTGCCAAATTTTCAACCACTTTGCTGAATTTAGGTACATCAGTCTATTGTCTTAAATGTACAGGGTGCGCCATAATTGTCACAACAAGAAGTAGTTCTGATTTTAAGGTTGACAAGAGTAAAAAAAAGACAAATTTTTAACTGGATAACATTTATTGTACATTAACAGTTATAAATCAACTATCAAATTCGAATCGGCCACCATTAGCATTTGAGTAGGCTCGCAGGCGTTTCGGGAAGGCGTCAACGGACCAAATAGGCTGGATACAGCTTTTCCCCGGCTTTCAACCGTGATTTCTTCAAGCTTTCGATGTTTTTCTGGGGCTTTGAACAAGCTAGGCTTCTAGAACAATGAAAATTCCATTGGGTTGAGGTTTGGAGAGCTAGGTGGCCACTCAAAAAAAAATGAAGTCCGGGAAGTTGTTTTGGCAGAACTCTTGGACTTTCTTGGATTTGTGGGCCAGTGCACCATCTTGCTGATCAATCCAAATGCGATTTTTCCAAATATTTACGAGCCCAGGGCAAGAGTTCATCCTTGAGAAGAACCAGGAACTCGGAATTGACTTTCACTCCTGACTGACTGACTTCCACAAACACTTGGGAAACAAATATGAGAGGAGTTTTTCCTGTTGCGGTGATGCCGCCGAGTACCATCATAGAAGCTGGATGTGCACTTCGAGAAGCCGTAGCATTCGATTGGGATTTGGCCTATACTCGATCATTTTGCTTGTTAAGAAGACCTTCAACGGTAAATATCTTTTCATCTGTAAACAAGATATTGTGATGGTCGATTCCATTGAAGCGCATCAATAACTGATCAGCTCTCAATCTTCGCTTGTTTTTAGCGGCATTCGAAAGAAGTTGAGCCTTATTTTTCTTGTAAGTGGCAAGTTTGAGCTTATGTTTGAGGATCCGACGCAATGAGGTGCTTGAAGTCGCCATCTTCTTTGTCATTTGCCTTGCCGATTCGGTTTCTTCCGAATTCAGTCCCTCACTCGCTTGATGTTTGTCTTTGTGACGACAGTTGGGCGTCTACCGCTTCTTGGTGCATCAGCAATTGTTTCCGTAGCTTCGTTGCGTTGAGTAGTGCGGAAATTGACACTTCCGTCGACTTTAAGACGCTTATGAATCTCTGGCGCCGAAACTCTTCACTTGTGCAATTTGATGATCGATTGTCGATGGGGGATATCAAAAAAGTTTCAATTATATTTAAAATATAATAAAGACACAAAAAAGCCAGAAATAAAGCTTAAATCAACGAGTTATTGTTCTTGAACGCCCGTGATACTTTGTTGCAACAATTATGGCGCACCCTGTATTTTTTCACCAAAGAGACAAAGTTTTATAATAAAACCTAGACTCCTGTTGAAATTTGAATTCCCGATTAGTTCAAATCAGATAAGAGAACGATGGAAAGACTTTATCGATGAAAAATTTGTTTCTTGGGAAGCCCATGAACACAATTTTACCCTCACAACCTTATCGAGATCATCATTTGATACAATTTTGCCATATCGGTCAAATCCAAATCATCGCAAAAATGTTTCACGACTTGAAAATAGCCATTATCATAATCGGTAAGAGAATCGGAGCATCTAAAGAATTCTGTTTTTCCAAAAGGAAAATACTTACCCTAGAGTAAATACTGGATTTATACATAGAAATAGTGGAGTGGAGGTGACTGTGATGAGAAACTTGGTGAGACATTCACCGGTTGCCAACAGGCTAAAGATTCTCATAGAATTGAATTCAAATCGAAATAAACTGAATGGTTTCTTTTTCTACTGTAGTTTTGAAAATCCTATTGCTTACCGTATCGTCAAAGCCAGTTGATTGTTTCGCCACGAATACCAAGCGCCCAGCAAATTCAACGGAGTGCTTGCAATGAAAAGCTGAACAACAACTTGTCGACTAAGCAAAGGATAAATTAAACCTATGCTTTGGTTTTTTTTGTTTGATTTAGGACGAATCGAAAAGCCCAAAATTTCGGTTCGTCCTGAACCGAACCAAACCGAACCACAGGTCTATCATTACCATTAATCCAACCCCATTTGAGATTGAATTAAATCTCACATAGAAAAAAGGGTTGAGCACAATTGAGTGTTCGGTCAAGGAAAATTTGGTGTAGCTGATAAAATTCGTGGCCACAATATTCAGAACTAAAGTGTTTTGTTGAGTTTCATTGAGCTTAGGACGGTAGAGTTATCGGCTCTACAGTACTTGGTAGCATTTATCGGCACTTATTGATTGAAATTCAACATACTTGTAGTGAAAAAATATCATAATTTCAATAGAAACTCGTCGAGTTTACCGTGAACCTTGTGACAGAAAGCTTTTTGAACTTGCTTAAATTCTTGTTGACCTTTTTGCTTGTCTTTTCTTGGCTCTAAGCAAAAAGTCATATTGAATAAACCACCTAAAAAAACAGCGCTCATCACAGCAACGTAAATGAGGTCAGCAAATCGAGTGTAAAAGCTCAGTAGAAATTTTCAAAATGTGGGCATCATTTTTGATTTAAAGCTGATAATCTTATTTCCTGGATACATAGCAAAAGCCATTTCTTTTGCTTCACATAGAAGAAAACGATTGAGCAATTTGGTTTTATACGTTCAAATGCAAACCCCAGTAATTTTCTCTACAGTTTACAATCTGTTTAGACTTTAGACCCAGCCTCAACTCTCTGAAAGGCACCCATAAATTACAAGAAATCTTTCAAGGTAGAAGATAATTGCAGGGAGTTTTTTGTTCCCAACAATTAATTCTTGCACGTTTTTGTCGATTTTTGGTGTCTTTTCTGAGAGATCTCGATTGGTAAAAGAAAGTTTTAAAGAATTTAATTATAGATGACTAAATACAAATTTAAAAGAGTCATTAAGTCAAACTTAGAAATTTGGTCAGCACAACAACTCTACACGTCTCAACGACATGGTTTTCTTCTGTCTGTCTGTCTGTCTGTCTGTCTGTTCGTTTGTCATAATCCGTCAGGATCCCTTCAAAATGCTCCAATCTTTCTGAAATTTTGTGAACTAATAAATCGGCCCCATGTTAGTTTTTTGATATCTTGAATTCTGTCCCGGGTTGAACTACGTAGTAGAAATGGTTTTGGATCCAAGTGGAATCGGATCGAATCGAATGGATTCGTTTGCTAAGGCTATCGAATCGAATCGGATCCGATTGACAGATCAATTGAATCGAATCGTTTCCTATTCGACTCGATTCGATTCGAATAGGATCCGGTCCGATTGACAAATCAATTCAATTCAATTCAATCCGATTGACAGATTAATCGGATCTAGTCGGATCCTATTCGATCCGATCCGAAACCATGTCTACTACGTAGTCCATGTACTCATTATTCTGTCTGTATTGGCTTCTTGCCGATAAAGAAGAATACATAGCCTTGTTAACTGTCGTTAGCTGTTTGTTTGCTTATACCCCGCTTGTTGTACCGAGAATCTTGTTTTCAATCGGATTTTCTCTTTTTCCTTGAACACATAAATTTTCATGCTTTATTCGATTAATTTGGCGGTGGTCCCCAGGTCGAATATTGAGTGAATCCATTTCCATCCCCGTCATCGGCGTAGGCTCCATCATCGCGAATCTCCCAATTGGTGATGTCCGGCTGGTATGCGGGAGCCCCATCACAATCATTACTGAAAACGGAAGAATTTTTTGTTTAACAAGCCCTTCATACAATCCCCAGACGTTCACGTGAAGATACCAGTTGCCCGAATCACGAGCCCCTTGATCATTGTTGTTGGCATAGCACCAAAAACACGTTCTTCCACCAGCACTCGAGTGGAAACCCCATCCTAGCGCCTAAAATCAAACATTTATAGAAGTTTTTTACATTCTATAAGATTTTACAAAAAAGCTACATCTTATTACTTTTATTTTTTTATAGTACTGTAAACCTTAACATGTGCAAAGGTCATCACCAATTGGGAGATTCGCGATGATGGAGTCTACGCCAATGACGGGGATGGAAATAGATTCACTGGTTCATCTTTCAAGAATTTTATGCTACAGAAAAAAGCTCAATTTAAAGATCTTGAATTAAATCGAAATCTAATCAATTTGAGGTAAGATGATTTAAAAGAAACTTCATGAAGAAATTAGCCTCTTAAACATATCTTTTGTACAATTTCACTAACAACCAAGACAACATTAGCTTTGACTCTTTTTGGGGTTAAGAATGAAGAGGAGTAAACTTTGACTTTAAATAGTCTTGTTACTGTAAGCTAACGTCTACTTCAGCAACCTTTGTCTTCAATCTTTCATTGGCTACCTAACTACTTGTTTCATAATTTATGAATTCTAGCATTTGTTTAAATTTTCAAATGCTTCTTACCTGTCCCGTTTGTAGGGTCCACCAGTCATCACTATCCGATCCACTACCATCAATCGCATTGTCAGCCGAAGCACACTTCAAGAAAATCGACGCCGTTGTCACATTGTTGACGACAATCACTTTCTCTTCTTCGGTTAATCCCTGGATGATTTGCAATACCTGCGAGGCATCTTGAGCAAATCCTGAAGTTTATGCGTCTTGAGTTTTTCCCCCGGAAAAGTTTCGAGAGTCGACTGCGACAGAAAAGTTGTTAAACTAATCTAGACTGAAGACTCTAATCTAGACTGAATACCGCAATCCAGTTAATCTAGACTAAATACCGTAATCCAGACAGTCTAAACTGAATACTCTAATCTAGACTGAATCCCGTAATCCAGACAGTCCAGACTGAATACTCTAATCTAGAGTGAATACCCTAATCCCTAATCTGGTTGGTTATACAAGAAAAGTGTTTGCTCGATTGGGTGGCATTTTTTTACTTTGTCCCTTCCCCAAAAAAAAATCAGGGAAAATTTGTGACTTGAGATCATCTCATGTAAAAAATCTCATGTAAAATAATATCTTGAAGCTCAATAATATACTTATTTCAATAAATAATCTTCTTTCATTTGCATTTTGTTAAATTCTTGAAAATTTCTGTTGTTTAGGTGGACAGAGTAAAAAAGTACCGATTGTATTTTGATTTTGGTACATCACTTTCGGTTCACGGATTGGTGTAAACCGAGGTCCATGTTTAGATTGGAAAATTTTGGCAAAAATTTACAAAGCATTGATCTTAAGTCGAATATTTTTACTTGTTAGATGTTTTTACTTTTATCAACATACTCTTATCAACATACCCGATGCTGCACTTTCTTGTTGCCATGTTAGACTACAAAACAGTAATCCAATAAAAATCACAAAAAGAGCCATAACTGTATAGATAAAACTTCGTCAAAAGAAGAAGTATAATACAACGGGGAAACTTTTGGCTTTTATAGTCTTTGCATAAAAAACTCTTGTTGAACAAACATGCTTTAACAATAGACTTTTTAAAAATATGTTAATTAAAATAAGCGTACCAATACATTTTCTCTTCATGTGATATTTTAGGTTTATCGGAAACGGTATTGGCAACAAAATCTTTTAGGTTTATCGGGTATTGGCAACAAAATAACAGAATACAATAACAAAAGCTCCATTATGATCCAAAAGGATCTGTGTTCCATTAATCCTGAAAATCACATTTGAAGAGAATAGAAAATAACAGAATAAATAACAGACTCCATTGTGATGTTTATAGTTCATTTGCTGTTTGAAATTTTGGAAAAACACCAGGAACATTTGTGTTAAAATGAAATAAATTTATTCTATTACCGTTTTGCATATTTTAAGTTTCAAAGGACGAGGATAATTCCAAAGCAACATCTTTTCCGTTGAAAGAAACTGTGTAAATATCCTGAAAATTATCACATTTAAAGAGAGTTAGGAAAATTGAGAAAAAATGAAAGTGATATGGTAAGCAAAGCAGAGGAAATAGAAAATAGAAGCACGCGGAGATCGGATAAGAGAGGGCGGCTCTGGAAATCGATCGAGACTTAAGGGATGGCTTAGGCTAAGGCTTCTAGAGTTGGATTTGAAGAGGTACAACACAAGATTTAGGTAAACAGCTTTACATTGCAAACTATAAATTCTAATTAACTATTTCATTAAAAACAACTGCAATAGCCACAGATCACGTAAAAGTTGTTGGAGTTAACTAAAAAGGGCACAAAACGTTAAAGTAAGCTCATCTGGGATTATAGTATAAAAAGGAAACAGATTACAATAGAAATAGCAAGTGGTTTATTGTTTTCCAAGAAATTCAGTCAATTTCTACCGTAATCTATCATTCATTTTGCACTGTTATCCAAAAGAAGCTCACTCTAACAAACACTGACAAGTTCTGACCAAAGCTGTCACGAAACTTTGAAGTTAATTCTCTTTTCCCAGTCAAATTTGTTGTAATTTTCGATTGTAAGTCAAACTGTTTGTTTTTTTCTTTAAATTTTGATCACTATTTTTCATTTGACTACCAAAATTTTTCATTTATTTTGCAAACAATCTAAAGATAGCCCGTCAATCTAAAGATGTAATTATCTAGTTCCTCTTTGAAGCTTTCAAACTTTTCTTCAAATTCCAGCTAATAAAAATTAGCACATTTTATTTTAAGACGAAATTTTTTATGCTCATAAAGCTTTTCAATATTCCAAGATCATTTTGGATATTGAAATCAAAAATTCCTTTTCACAAAGCACCTGTCTAGAATCAGAAAAAGTTTCAAAAAAGGATTTTCAATTAAACTAATCCAAATTTTCTGAAAAATCAATAACTTTTAAATTTTATTTGTGAAAATGAAGATTCAAATGATGATGTTTGTCAATATGTCAATTGCCTATAAAGATGAGATCGAAATTGTCGTTTGGATGAGTTATTTTGTGGAGATTTTACTTTATTTGCTCACATGTGTCATTTCCCCTATTTCCACCTATATCGCTGGAGCTACACATGTAAGTAAAAAGATAAAGAAAGCAGGGGATTTTTGGCTAAAGATAAAACTTGCTTCTGCATTCATTTGCCTTTTTTACTTAGATCTGCAATTTTTTTTGATTTAAAACTTTTCTCTTTTCATCTCAAATGCAAATTCCTATTACTAAATTTCACTTTTGCTTACACTTACCTTTACGTTTACCTAACAAGCTTAGACTTCGCACATGACGCTGAATGGGCTCGAGTGAGGCTAGAAGGACCTCAAAGGTCGCTTAAAATCATAGACTGCAAGCTAGTTCTGGCTTTGGGTATGCCTAACTGCCACCAATTGAAGCTAGGATTTAGTTCACAATTGTAAAATGTTGGTGTCGTAATACCCTTGGGTACGTAATATTCTGAACCATTCGTCACTTTAATTCGTTTCAAAAATTGCTAGCTTAACAATAAGGATCTTGTTCAACTTGAGCTGTTTTTAAAAGTTTAAGCAAAAAACTGTCTTTTATAGTTTTCCAAGTTTGAGATGAGCTTTGAAAAGATTTTCCAGTACTTCCAAATTATTCTTAACTTTAGATAAACTATAAAATTTTCGTTATTTTGGAAGCAAATCATAAGTCATACAAATGCACAACCATTTTTACATTTCAGAAGATTTTTCTATCAATAAACTTTTCAGGTGTTCCACAGAAATCTCATCTTGATCATCCAACAGGCATCCTATCACTTTTATCTCTATGCGATCGCCCGAATTGTGATCATTGTCTATGAGAGTCAAACGACTTTACAGTGTCAAATTTTTCATGAGAGTGAGTCAGAAAGAAAAAGTTTGTAACATTGGAAAGCTTAGCTACCGAAGCATGTCCTCTTCCACTGATGATCGCTTCATTTACGCGTAGCTATGTCGTGATTGCAGTTAATGGGGAGGACTTTTTTTAAAAATAATATTTCAAAATCAGAAACGGATTACGGTAGAAACAAGTATCAGGGTGTATAGAAAATAATGCGCGTTTTTTGATCAAAACTATTTATTGGAAAAAATTCAAACAAGCAAAGGTCAATCGGTAAGGTATTCTCTATTTTTATCAATGACTTGAACTGAATTTTTATCAATTTTTTTCACCTTATCAATTTCCCACCTTCTGCACAGATCCTGGATTGCATTGTCGAATTCAAACGGTTTCTTGCAGGTAAACTAGGAGTGGAGCTTATTTATGACTTGAGCATAATTATCAAACTCCCAAGAAGTGTTTCAACGTCCGAAATAAAAAATAATGGTGCAAGGTCAGGGGTGCGTGCGACAAAAGTTTCCAACCTACTAGCTCCTCAATTTTTTTCTGAGTGGCTTTTGCAGTGTGGGGTTTAGCGTTATCGTGCAGAAATCGGGTTCTTGACCGTTTGATCCTCAATTTCTTTAAAGCTTCGTTAATTCTCACTAGTTGTTTTGAGTAAAGGTTTGCATCGACTGTTTGTCTAGGTTTTAGTACTTCATAAAGCACCAATCCTTTCGAATTCCATCATCAACAGAGCATGATCTTCGATCCATGGATATCGGGCTTGGGGGTGGTTTGCGGGGCTTCACTAGCAAAGCCATTGATTTTTTCGAGTGGCATTGTCAGAACTGATCCAAGTCTCATCAGAAGTCAAGATTCTGTCGAAAAATTCGTATGATTTGCACTTTTGAAGCAAGATGGAGCCCACGGTAACACGAGTTATTTTGTTGCCTTGAGTCAGCTCATATGGAAGCCATTTTCCATGTTGAGCCTTTTTCCCAAGTTGATGCAAATCGTTTTCAATTGTCACATGGGCAACGTCGGAAAATTCTGCTAATTCCCGTAATGTGAATTTCAATGGCATTGAGCAAATCGTCATTTGTGATTTCTAGAGGGCGTCCAGTAAGTGGCTCATCGTGGAGGCTTTCATTGCCGTATCGATAACGCTGAAACCATTGACGACACTGACTTTCACTGATACAATAATCTCCAAAAGCTTTGACAAGTGAACGGTGAGATTCAGCAGGGTTTTTTCCTTGTTTGAAATCGTAGAGCGTGGCAACTCGAAGCACGAGCTTGTTGGCATCCACTTTTTTGCAGTAAAAACCACTGGCGACCCATTTTTAATTTCGAACCTTTTTCGAACCTTGATGCAAATGGCTTTCAATTGTCACATGGCTAACCTCAAAAAATTCTACTAATTCCCGAAGCGTAAATGCGTAAAAGCAGTAAAAACCACTAGCGAAGTGAACAGGGAAATGATTATACATCTCGTGCGAATTATTTTTACGTAAGCAAACATTACGTAAGCAAACACTTGGCAAATTGTCAGCACCGAGAAATTCGAAGCGCGCATTATTTTCTTTACACCCTGATAAATTATTTGTTATTCCTAAAGATATTCAGCTAGTTTCTACCGTTTCCTATTACAAACGATTACCGAAGAGAAGCTCACTTTGGAAACTTTCTTTATCGCTGAAGTTTTAAAGATATTTTTAGTCGAGCCAAATAAGAACTTTAAAAAAAACTTATTTAAACAAGTGTAATTAAATGTCCAGCTGGCTTTCTTGGGTGTATGATCGAGAGAATCATCGCCACAATCTTCTTCGCCACCTACGAGCATCGACACTTTCGACCGTTTTTTCTCTTCTTGATTCCATTTGGAATTATTGTTGCTATTTTGCTCACAATTTCTTATACTTTCGGTAAATTTTAAAGAGTTTTAAGAATTTTCTCTTCTTTAGCTCTTCTCTTCTACTCACGGAAATTCGCAATTTACTTTGAGATCGCAAACTCTGTCTTGACTGGATTGGTAAAGAACATTACAGTTTTTTAATCAAAAATTATTTGAGAAATTGAAATTTAATCAAATTTAATCAAATTTTGTTAAGTTTGACTCAAAAAATACATTTTTAATAAAAGTATTAGGTTGGCCGGAAAGTTCTTTCCGTTTTTTGACGCTAGATCTAACTTTTTATTTTACGCATCAAAAACGCCAAATAAAAAACAGAATTTATCTACTCGAAATATTCACCGTCAACATCAATAACATCCTGCCACTTATCCGGCAACAAATAGATTCCGCGGCGGTAAAACTTACGTCGCTTCGAATCGGAAAACTGAGTGAGTGACAAGCGCGTTTCCTCGACGTTTTGAAAGATCTTTCCACGTGAAAAACTACGGCTACACCGGAAAGAACTTTCCGGCCAACCTAATATATCTCTAGTTAATTGAATAATCAGTCTCTAAAGAAGTTGAGCAAATTACAAAAATTTTCGTTAAGAGTTTTCAAATCTTTTTTGAAGAGAGGTTAAAGCTTTTGATTGGTGTAATTGTTTCAATTTTTTTTAAAATAGATGACATTTTATAGGTCCTATATCTTGTTGTAAACGAAAACGAAAGACGACG
This sequence comes from Mesorhabditis belari, assembly GCA_958450365.1. Classification (NCBI taxonomy): domain Eukaryota; kingdom Metazoa; phylum Nematoda; class Chromadorea; order Rhabditida; family Rhabditidae; genus Mesorhabditis; species Mesorhabditis belari. The sequence goes on from CAUEEP010000876.1 coordinate 124,010, forward strand.
TCAAAAACTTCACTCAACGGGTTACACATTAAGCAAGCGATATCAACTGACGGTCAATGTGAAGGCAACAAAAGTGAGTGCCACATTAAAAAGCACTTTATAATACAAAATGCTTTTTATTGTGGCATTTCATAGTTAACGCCAAAACATTGACAAGAAAGCATTTTTTATCGAAAGCTTTTACTCAACAGGAACACCTTTAGAGAGAAGTAGAACCAAATTCTCGTAAGCAAATCCGGTGCTTATCGGTTATATCCCCAAAAAAATTTGCAATTCCCGGCTTCTCACTGCTTCTCGTGACGGTGGTGATAGCAAATCGGTATCATCAGAAAGAACCGAAAAGAACGACAAAGCCATGTGAACGAAAATAAGTGCAGGGTGTTCAATATTTATGAAAATCAATAGATCACTAGGTTTAAAGCTCGTTTTGTACAAATCTAATGTTAAAAAAAGAAACAAACAGATCAAACACATATACTTTAACAAGTTTAAATAACTTTTTTTCAAAATTCTTGCCATTCGCGTTGATAAACAAAATTTGCAATTCCTGGCTTCTCGCTGCTTCTCGTGGCGGTGGCGATAGCAAATCAGCATCATCAGAAGGGAGTCTAGAAACTTCTGTGGAGGTCGGATAAATTGAATTTGTCTCAAAATTATGTTGACTTTTCTTGAAAGAATCAAAACTGAAATATGATTCCAACATTTTTAATGTCTAAAAGTTTGAAAAATGGTAAATAGTGAAGAATTTCTTATCATTAAGCAAGAACAACTCGAATCTAACTTTTTTTGGTGAAATTTTTTGATCGAATTCCAATGAATCGGTTTTCCACATAACAAATTGAGTAAACAGTAAAGGTAAATAAGCATTTCACCTTTGTCCCAACTCTGTAATTCAGTGCTTTCTTAATGATTTTTTCATAAACCAATTCTGGAAGCACTGAACAACCTTCAATCTCAAAAGTCTTTATAAACATTGAGTACCCTGTAATATGAAATGATTTTTCTTCGTTGCTTTAGGCTTCTGGGTCTAAAACAAATGCAAATTAAGTCCAAGACAAGTCTTATTGGGATATAAAGCTTTTACTCAACACGAACACCTTTAGAGAGAAGTAGAACAAAATTCTCGTAAGAAAATGTATTTGAAAAAGTCTTTTAAAACATTTTTCATCATTTAGGTGATCATCATCTACATAGTACACACAGCTCTCAACAACATTTTCTATGCTCTCCTTTTCCTCATTCACTATTCAAGTACATCGTGGTCACTTCGGAATCTTCTCGGAATGATAATGAATGTACAATTAGCGTTGTACTCCAATATCATTAATAAAAATCAATTACAATTTAGGCAATATTTCATGTTCAGTGTGCTTTGTTTGTGTTGCAATCGCGAGATCTACAAGCTTTCAAAGAAAATTTTCTGTCAGAAGATTCACGATATTCGGTACGAGAATAGATACCGAATTTCCTTTAATAAGTGCCGCGGCGCTTTTTTTTCGATCTCCGAAAAGTAGGTAAGGGTCCTCACATAGTTCAAAAAGTCGTTTTTGCTCAAAAACTATTTCAAATGAAAGCTTCTTATCTAAAATACATAAAGCACTATTAGAAAGGAAAAAGCTTTCTTGTGTCGGACCTTCGAAAGATTTCCAGTAAAAATCCCTGTGGTTCCCACAGGAATTTACCAAGTTACCATTAAGTCTCAGGTACGGCACTTATTAGAGCGATAAACTCGGTAAAGGATAAACGGTAAACTTTATATAATAATAAAAATACCTAGATGACAAGAAAGCACTGATAAAATTGTTCATTAAAAACTGATTTCAGGGTTTATCAACAGGAGCACGGGAAAAAGTCAGATGACAAGAAAGTACTTGTTGTCGATGTTCACGGAAAGGTTTGGAAACAAAAAGTTTCACAAAATTACATTCAAACTAACGGCATCAGTTTCTGAATAGTGGATATTATTTACCCAAAAAATTTCAAAACTTTACGTTACAACGACTTGAAAAGATTCATTGCTCATGTTCCAAACTTGAGTTTTTAAAACCAAACAGGTTTTCAGTAACATAAAAATATATTGATTAAATAACCAGCAATTAACATTAAACGACAAAAGATTTTGCGGCGCTTCCATTCGGTTCAACCTAATAGTTTTGTTTATTATGGTTTATTATTGAGGAGTTTGTTAACGAGTTTGGCTGTATTATATAATGTTACAATAAATTAATAATAATTAATCAACATTCTTTTCAAAAATCTCCCATTTTTTCAGGAGATGTACACGGGCGCTAATCAGAACGACTACTTTGCCCAATTGCAAGCTCAATGGGAGAGAATGCCAAAAATTGGATAAGAAACAAACTTAATTGAACATTTTCTTGTTTTATCAAATATTATTTTCTTTCTTTGCTTTCAGTAAAATCATCTTTTCAGTTGCAGAGTCCCTCCACCAGGTCTGACGTTTTTGTGTATGTTTTTAAGTGAATTCGGCGATCTAATACCTTCCAAAGATGTTCAAGTGGATTCAAGCCTGGGCTTTGAGCTGCCACTTCGATATCTCAATTCTTTTTTCCTCTAACCATTTTTGAACAAGCCGAGAAGTGTGCTTTGGGTCATTGTCTTGCATAAAAATCCAGTCATTCTCCAAATTGTTGCGAGCATGTCGAAGTAGATTTGAGTTTAAAATGTCTGGATCGACTGCTGCGTTCATGATTCCGTGCCCCTGGACAAGGGAACCAACACCATCACTCGAAAAACATCCTAAACTCAACAATTCAAGACTGGACACTTATATAAGCTTACCCTAGATATTCACAGATCCTCCACCATGAGCCCAGTTCTTTTTGGGAAAACGATTTTGTGTTATTTGATAATTGGTTAACTTCATAATCGTTGACCACTGATTATCGGCTTCAGAAGAAAAAATGCAAATACTATAGGATTTGGATTATTTGTAGTGTTTCATTGCTCCCGTAAACAGACAAATGTTTTGCAACAACAAGGGAGGATTTGCATTTCATTTCACATTCATCTCCCTTTAAAGCAAAAACCTTCTCTATAGCTTCAATTGCAATAAAGTTTACCAGCCAGAAATGTTATCATCTCTTTTTGTTTTCGTCACCTTTGAAGTCACATGTCTTCTGGCAATGGGTAAGTACTAGAAATAAAATATTTTGCAAAAAAATGTTTTAACTGATCTTTATTAGTTGACGACCCACAGCAAAATATGAAAATCAACAACTTTTACCAGATAGGTTGACAAGAAAGTAATGCCAATTCATTAAGTTCTTTCCTGAAAAAAGATTCAAATTCAATTCAATGAATTCTTTTCGCTTGCATAGTTCTTGATGGTCAACTCCGTAAATTATAACTCCACACATTCTAATCAAATCGCATTTGGTGGGGTTTTAGAATGTTAGAAGATGAGAGGTCAAGTCCCCTCCCACGTACGACAGAAAACCGTTTTCAGCAGCTTACGCAGCTCAAAACGGCTTTCTCTTTACCCCAACGAAATTTGAATTTAACAATTTAAATTTCGGACCCTTGTCCTTTCTTCTCCAGATCATTTTTTTCAAAATTATTAGGTATTGCACAGGCATGATGTTATTTGATGAACAATCAGATGTAAAAACAGGTCCGATCACCGATCCACTCCCACCAACAACAACGACGGTCCCAACAATTGACGTCTGTTTTTGCCCATTCCATCCCGGAAATTTCATGGAACAAGCTTGCCAACAGCAATGGAGTGAGTATTGTTAGCTAGTCACAAAAACTCTAGTAAAATGTTTTCGTCTTTTTGAAATAAATGAATAGTTAGCCGTTCAATGTGTGGCTTTCTTTAAATAAAAAAGATTAACTATTTCATTTAGCTCATTTTTAGGCAAATTTGAACCCGTTTGAAGCAAAAATCCGAAGGGAATTGTTGTTTGTCCAAAAATCCTTACAATGAACATGGAATGTTCTGAAAATCTGTCTATCTGCCTAACTTTTCATTCTCTATTTTTTGTCTTTTATCACCAAAATAGGTTTCTATGACAAAAAGTGCTCAAATCTGAACTTTGAGTTTTATCGTTTTTGACTGTTCGACTTTTGATCTTTAAAAAATTAACTAACGTAAGCTTTTCAGAATTTCTTAAAGAACAATTTGTAAATAAATAATAGGGCTTTTTGATAAAACAAACTATAGATCGATTGGTTCATTATTAATTTCAAAAAGTAACCTTTAAAAAAGCGGATAAGACTTTCCGGACAACCTAATAGATGGTTTCAGTTCGAATTCAACTTTTTTTAGTCTCAAAGGGAGAAGTGCTTGCGGTGAAACAGGTCACTTGGAAGGGAGAAACCGAGAACATATACACCGTCAATCATTTGGAGATCTTTAGGGTAAGCTGGGGAAAGTTTTTGGTTTACTGAAATTATTAGGGAGGTGCAACTCTTTCCTCTCGATTGCTTTCACCGACTCTTTGTGGAGTCAAATTGAACATCAATAGGACCTATTTGCTGAGTGGTTGGTTTTTATTTTGCATTCAAAAATCACTATCGAATCTTAATATTAGACCGGTTCATATGCCCCTAGAATTTTGAAAATTTCGAATTCCTAGAAGATCAAACCGTTCTTTGGCTCTATAACAATCCCTGTTTGTTTAGTATGATAATCGGGTAAGTTTTAGTTGAGCGATTAAACTGATTGACGTTTAGTACTTTAGTATGTGTGATAGCTATTAAAAACCATATTCTTATACATTATTACATAGAATATTATTACATTCTTCAATATTATGATACTATTAGCCGTTTTGAGCAGTTTACTCAGCTCAAAACACCTTACTCTGTACCCAAACGATATTTGCATTTAACAATTTTAATTTCAAAGCCTTTGGGTTTCCCACTCTCATTCATTCTTTTCAAAATATCGGTCGGTTTTTCAATCTTCCCTAAATAGTAAATTTAACCCCTGAAAACGTTGTCCAATTAAAAATCTAAAACTTCTCCCGTGTTCCGATGGGTCGATTACATATACTTACACACTATTCCCTTAAAGAAACTCTATGGTTGAGGAGAAATTTTGGGAACAGACAGACAGACACACACACTTACTCACTTACAACTTTTCAACATTAAAATATAGTAGATGAGTCTGAAGTCATCAGACTTCAGACAGACAGTGAGCTAGAAAACATGCCATGACGAAGGGGGGCCTCATACGTCATTTTAATCAATTGTATAGCAAATAACCTGCACAGAACCAGCAACTAGTAAGCTTTAACTGACTAAATAGGTTTTTGTTTAGGCAGCTTTATTCGAAAAACAAAAAAACTGACAAGTGGTGGGTGTTTCTCGTTGGATGGAGGACAAACCTTGTGGAGCAAGGTAAGTGAGACTCTGAAACTAGTTAGTTAACAGCTTCCTTTGAGGTCCATGTAAACCAGCAAAAAGAGTTAGAACAGATCAAATGCCCTACTGGCACAACCATCCCGCCGCCGTGAGAAGACGAATTGTTTTTTGTAAAATATTTCTTTTTCTTTAAAACATGGAGTAAAAGTGAAGAATACATTTTATCTTTATGCAACAAATAACAAATACAAAATCAATGTACAAACAATGTTTATAAGTTTTATTCATCGTTCTCGACTCTCCATCAACTTTCCCCAACACTTCTCTAGTTGTGAATCGGCTTTACAACTGAAAAAAAAAACTTTTTCTTTACTCACTATTTGTTACGTGCAAGAATATTTCATTTGCTATGAATTCAGTATTTGTATTTGTACGTGTTACATCTAAATGAACTGGCGTCCGATTCAGAATCCCATTTGTTCGGGATCGGACGTCTAACCGAACTAGATGACTGCTTGATCTCAAACTTTTACATACTTATCTTTGGGATGCACTCATCGTCAGAAAGATTTGGGGGGCGGGGCAAGCCTGGACTAGAGTTACGGGGTAAGACAACACACCCAGTCGTGCCAGTAGAATTCATTGAACGATGGCTTCGTCGTCAGTGACGAGGAAGAGAGCAGAATAGTAAAAATGAACACTTATAGACCCTTTAATGAGCACTTATACCTAGTTTTTAAGACTTTTGCGTACTTTGAGGGTGGGGAAACGCTTGAAATGATCCATTTCACTTTTTTGTTCTCCAGTTGGCCTATATGCCGTAAAAATCACGACAAATGACAAAAGTTTGGTTACAAAACTTAAATCGGAAGGATTCTAGTGAAAATTTACGAAACTCAATCCAAATCGGACACAACAAATAAAAATTTCTCCGCCTATCTGTCAGGTTCCGATTTGAGCACTGTTTCTCACAAAAATCTATTTTGGTGTCAAAAGACAAAAGATAGAGAATGAAAAGTTAGGCAGATAGACAGATTTTCTTAACATTTCACCAAGCTGTTTCATTCTATGTCCATTGTAAGAATTTTTGGAAAAACGAGAATTCTCGTTCGGATTTGCTTCAAAGCGGACTCAAATTACCCTAAAAATGAGCTAAATGTAATAGTTAATCTTTTTTATTTAAAGCAAACCACACGTTAATCGGCTAATTAATAATTTTTAAATTAAAATTTCAAAAAAGCGGACAAGACTTTCCGGCCAAACCAATAATAACCGTTGGCTCACGATATAACGGCGTCAGGATTTGTGATTTTTAACTCGAACGCGTTTAGAAGGCAATTCATCTTTGGAGGACCCGAAATCGAACAAAGTTAAATCGAGAGTGGCTAGACATGAGAAATCGGGTCGGGTCGGGTCGAGTTTGGGGCGGATCGGATCGGGTCGGGTCAAAATCGTGTTAGCCCTCCCGCTCCCCCTGATGATCCGACTTGACCCGACCCGAACACTCGCGGTTTTCCGGTTGGCTCGACCTGACCCGATCCGATAAATGCTGACCCGATTTTTCCATGTCTAGAATCCACCGTAGTAAAAGAATAAAAGTTTTTTCAAGATTTTTTAAAATTAATCGCACACAAAACGAACCTGTACAAGTAACATTGACCGTCGAAAACTCTGAAATTGTTTTGGAGTGGCTTTCCAAATGACAAATGAGCCGAAAAGGTTGAGACAAGTGAAAGGACTAGCGAAGAGACGAAACCATGAGTGGACGCTTGGATAGAACGTGATGTCAACGATTTCCATCAGTGATTCAGAAATAGGGCCAGACAAAAATAAAAAGCCTATTTAATACAGAACAAGAAAATTTATACTTGCCTCAAAAAATTTTTGAAATGAAAAAAAGACGAGGAAAAACTTCCCGTACAAAACGCACCCGTACAAAGTTTTTATTTAACCTTTTCTCCAATTAATTTCACCCTCTTTCATTTTTTTAAATTAAATAGCAAAGATTCGCATGCAGAAAAAGTGGCGGAACGACACTCATTAAAAAAGGCAGGTGCAGCGTTTTGCAAGTTTGCACCTGAAAAAAACGCTTGCAATTCACCTTTGTAGGACCCAAAATCAAGCCAAAACAAAAAAGTTTAATGTTAAAAATCGAAAATTAAAACCATTCATTCATGGGACAAATAGAACGATTTCTTGTTGGTGAAGCCGTAATCGTAAAATTACAAATAAAAATCTCGCTTTTTCATCATCGTGATAAAGTCAAAAAATCTTTTCAAATCTTTCTTTCTAAATTTCTAATAAATAATTCCTCCTTACAGCTAGTGACATCGAAGCTGCTTTCAAAAAGTTGAGACCCAAAAAATCGCCTAGTCCAGACAAAATTACTGCTTTTGTTCTAAAGAAACTACATAAAGTGCTAGTCATTCCTCTTGCCAAATTCTTCAATAAAATTTTGCTTGTCTCTGCGGTCCCAACTTACTGGAAACAATCTCTTGTGTCGCCTCTTCTCAAAAAATCGCCCAAAAATATATTCGCTAATTATCGTCCCATTTCTTTAACTTCTCCTGTGTCAAAACTTTTTGAAATTATCATAAAAGATAAAATTTTTCAACATTTTGATAAGTACAATCTTTTTTTCTGACCAGCAGTTTGGCTTCCTTAAAAATAAATCCACAACTTCTCAACTTATTTTAGCCTATAAGTCCTTTTTCAAAGCTTTAGATCAAAAAGAAAAATCTATTTCCCAACTAGAAGCCGTCTTCTTAGATTTTGCAAAAGCTTTTGATTCTGTTCCCATTGATCTTCTAATTCACAAACTGCATGCTTACCGGCTCAGCCCACTTGTAATTTCGGTCGTCAAAAATTTTCTTTCTCAGCCGACTTTCAAAGTAATTCTAAATAATGTTCTTTCTCCCTCTTTTGATTGTCCTAGCGGGGTTCCTCAGGGTAGTATTCTTGGTCCTCTTTTGTTTACTATCTATATTAATGACCTGCCTAACTGTCCTTTCAAATCAAAAAATTCCTCCATCTGGCTCTATGCCGATGATGTTAAGCTTACGTTCAAAATTCCCATCGGAACTCAAGTAGCTTCGCTTGCGGCTGTAAAAGATGCAAACCATGACTTAGAACTTATTAATTTGTGGGCCAAAACGTGGAAGCTTTCCCTATCCCCTTCAAAATCTCAACATTTTTCCACTGGTAAATTTAGTTTCTCTTTGGTAATTAACAATATTCCTATCAATTACATTAGTAAATTAGATTTTGTTAGAGATTTAGGTGTCCACATCTCTCCCCCTTTTAATTTCACTAAACATATTGAAATCATTTGTCGAAAAGCTTCTTTTGTTTCTAGCCGTATTCTCAAATCAATTGTTCATCCTAACCTAAACTCTTACCGCAAATGCTTGACGACTTATTTCCGGCCCATCTTAGAATATGATTCTATTGTTTGGTCTCCCCGCGCACAAGTCTTTATTGAACGCTTGGAGAAAATTCAGAGGAGGTTCACAAAAGTCGCTTTATGGAAAATTGACTATTCTAAATATTCTAGCTTTACTTATGAGGAGAGACTTGCTTTTTTTGAACTAAAAACTTTACAGCATCGTCGCTTTGTCATTGATTTAGTCGAAACTTTCAAAATCCTCCGTTGTAAACAGATTAGCCCTTTGTTTATAGACTTTTTCAAATTTAAACCGCGGTCAGGGCCCAGAAGTGGCTCATTCCTTTTGCAAATTCCCTTTGCTTCCAATGCCTCTTTATCAAATTCATTTCCCGTTAGAGCCGCTAGATTATGGAACTTGCTCCCAAACGACATACGTGAAATTCAGTCGCTTTTCATATTCAAGAAAAACGTATCGATGCTTTAGATCTAGTGGCTCTTTGCCGTAAGTAATTGGCTTATTGATTTCAGTATGTATTGTATGATTAAGTATCACTGTGCATTTCTCTATGATTTCTTTCACTTTATCGTTTGAATAAAGTATTATTATTATTATTATAATGCTCATTAGAGTTAACAAAAAGGCTTGATTGAAAAACCTCAAATGCAACTAAAGTTAACGTAAAGAAAAAAAAATTAGAGAATAGGAAAATTTATTTGTAAGCAAGGAACACAAAATGATTACCTTTTTGGTGTTGTTGTAATTGTTAGACTAACATAAATTCATGAAATATAAGATTGATATACGAATTGAGAAACGAAAACTGTTAGTGCAACCAAAAATTTAATCAAAGTGAGTTGCATTAACTACCGTTGAGCGAAATTCCGCACGTTGTAGTTGATTTTCACTTGAGCATCGCTTACATCGTTGAACATCGCTTGCATTTGCTCTGCCAAGCAAACCAGGAACAGCGTCAATTCTCAGTTTCATCAAATCTCATTTCAAATTCTCACTTTCTTGCTGTTTGCCAATAGAAATAATCAAAAATGACTGTTTGACAAAAGTTCCAAAGCAAAACATCATTTATATCCCATCCATCGGACACCGAAGCGTTTGTTGAGTTGCAAGCACTTAGATTGGTGAGCAAAAGAATGTGAGGAATAGAATAAAAGTCGAGGAAGGTCTCATTCATGAACAAAAAAGCTATAAGACATAAAGAAAGCAAGAAGTTAAGGAAATGGCGTAATATTAAAGTCTTAGGTATACATGTTTATAGATTACACCATCGATATTGAAATTTAGCAATATCAAAACTATCAAATTCGATATTGATAGAAGCATAGCAAAAATCTCACCTTATTTCGAAAGCAACAAAGATAGAAATTAAGAAAATTGATTTCAACTTTCAAAAGCTGGTTCGTAAATGTTTGTTGATCAGTGAAAAACTGCAAAATTCACTAATGCAAAATTCCTTATGAGTTTTTGTACACTTTGTCTGCATGTTGTATACTCTTTTGTATAGCTGAGAAAAACTTGGAAATGTGTTTGTTGAATGAGATGAGATGATTACTGTACACCAAACCCATTGAATTTTAGTCGTGTCCACTTTGTTATTTCTCTAAACATTTGAGCATTTTATCCTTTTGAAAAAGTTTAGTTTTTTCATGTATGAATAGGATTCGGTACAGAGTTCGTGTTGCTGGTGAAATCGGCCGGAAGGGGCACCACTTGTTGCGGAGTGAAGCGATAGATATGTAGAAAACTGAAAATGTTCACTCTTCTGTTTATAATATCAACTTTTGTAGTCAAACAGTATTCACGACAGTAAAACCTGAGCGTTTTTCGCAGATATAACATAATAAAATTTCGATAGGGATCCGTGGCAAAACAAATGAAAAGCGATGAGATTGTTGCATGAGCGTGCACGGGAGCGATATTTGCGTTGATCCATTCCTGTGGAAGCATTACATTCTCGAAAAAGAGATACACGATAAGAGCCAATGGAGTGATGACAAGGAGAAATGGGACCAGAATCTAAAACGGGCATCAAAGTGTTATTTGAGAGATGAGAGATGGACCTAGAGTAGATCTGAAAAGTGGAAATCAAAAAGGACATCACTTAGGTCATGGATTCTAAAAGAATTGAAGAATTGAAAGGATTCAATTTGATGTTTTCAAAAAAGGAATTATCATTTTTTAATTTGCTGAAGAAGTAAAATTGAATCGCGTTTTGGCGAAGTAACTTCTGCTATTTTTACTTGTAAGCTGAGAAATTGGAGCTGAGAGTTGGGAAATTGGAGCTGAGAGCTGGGAAATTGGAGCTGAGAGCTAGGAAATTGGAGCTGAGAGCTAGCAAAAGCGTTTGAAGCTCGTTGCTTTCTTTTCGAAATCGTTCTGGTTTTGTGAATTCAAGAAAATCAGTTCATATAACAGGATGAGGCTCACTTGGATAAGCAACGATAAACAAAGCTTTTTGTGGAGTTGTTTCGTTTTGGCACTCATCGCGAGCAGATTCCCATTGAGCAAGTGAAACGAATGCCAAATGATGAGCAACACCTGGAAACGGAAAATTCTTTGAGTTTTCTAACATAGAGTCAAGCTAGTTCAGTCTTGTCTTAGTTCAAACCAAAACTTTTCAAGTCCGCATTGTAGACAGTGGCCCATAATTATAGGTGCAGATAAAAAGCTTTGTTGGTAGAGAAAATTAAACCTTAGAAACAAAATTTTATTTTAAAATCTATTTGATATCAATGAACAACAAATTAACAATTAAATTCAAAGCGATCACCATTTTTAGCCGAGCACGTTGTCAAGCGTTTAGTAAGGGACCAAGTAAGCATCATCGAATTCATCCAAGGCTTTCAAAAGACTTTTCTTCAAGCTTTTAACATTTTTATGCAGTTGTGAGCAGGTTTTTGCTTCAAGCATGGATCAGACAGAATAAGCCATCGGATTGAGATTGGATCGAGCTGGATGGCCATTCAGAAAACGAGATGAAATCAGGAACTTCACTTTGCGAAAATCTTGCACTTTCTTGGCTTTGTGGGTCTTGTTGGAATGTCCAAATTTAATTTTTAAAATGCTTTTGTGCCCAGTGCAAAATTTAAACTTTGAGGAGCTCGAGATAGTTAATAATATTAGGTTGGAAAAAGTTGTTCTCGGAAAAAGTTTGACTGGAATTTCTTAAAAACGAATCCATGAATTCAAGAACATTTTGTTCTATTATTTACAAATCGACTCCAAGAAATTAATCATAAAAAATGAGTGTAGCTTTCCCTTAAAATTTTAGAGATTTTGTAAAATGATTATTTTCCAGCTTAAATTCAGCCCACTTTTTGCACGAGAAAAACGATTTCTTATGAGGTAAAGCTAACATAAATAAGCAATACGCTCTATACGCAAGGTACGATAGCTTAGTGGTTAGAGTAATTGCCCGGATAGCAAAAGGCCGAGGGTTTAATCCCCTCTCTAGAAATCTACTTTTCCTTGCCAGCTCCTTCACTTCTTTATGGCGTAAATCTAACATAAATAAACAATACGGATTGAGCCATCGGATTGAGATCCGGCGAGCTGGACGGCCATTCAGAAAAAGTGATGAAATCGGGAAACTTCACTTTGCGAAAATCTTGCCTAAGCCTAAGTCTAAGCAATAATAGCAATAAGCGATCTCTTAGACACCGCCGCTTGGTCACGGATTTACTAGAATATTTCAAAATTGTAAAGGGCAGGCAACCTATCCCTCTTTTTCGGGATTTATTCAAATTTAATCCCACGGTTAGTTCAAGGAGAGGTTCTGTCGTTTTAGAAATTCCCGTCACCTCCAATAAGTTTGTGTATAACTCTTTTCCAGAAGAAAAGCCAGAATTTGGACTCCCCAGAGTTTTGAGAGAGTCCAATAGTATTGAAACCTTTAAATTATCTGTAGAAGATCTTGATCTTGAAGCTCTAGTGGATCCTTGACGTTATCTGTGCTACCCATATATTACATATTAGGTTGGCAAAAAAGAAATGCGCGTTTTCGTTAAAAGCTTATTTTATTATAAAAACAAGATAACAATACATTAATCCAAAACGTATTCGCCATCTGCATCAATGACTTGTCGCCAACGTTCACGCAGAGAATGGATGCCCTTCTTGAAGAACTCGACCGGCTGCGACTCGAAGAAGTTGGACACCGAAATTTGAATCTCGTCGCGGTTCTTGAACTTTTTCTCGGTCAAGGAGTGGTGCATTGATCGGAACAGATGGTAGTCGGAAGGCGCCAAGTCTGGGCTGTATGGTGGATGAAGCAGGACTTCCCAGCCCATTTCTTCAATTTTCTGCTGGGTGATTTTTGCGACATGCGGCCGAGCGTTGTCGTGAAGGGATTTTGTCGACGCCGTATCCATACCTTGACGTCGCGGCGCCTGGTCCACGCGGTCCAATTGACCTTGGTAGAGGTTCGCCGTAACTGTTTGACCCGAATCCAGAACCTCAAAGTACACCAGGCCTTTACTGTTCCACCAAACACAAAGCATCACCTTTTTTCCGTGGATGTCCGGTTTTGGAGTCGGTTTTGGAGCTTCACCGGGGTCCAACCACTTCCGCTTTCTTGCTGTGTTGTCGTATGGGATCCACTTCTCATCCGACGTAACAATGGAGTCGAAAAACCCACTGTTCTTGGCGCGGTGAGTGAGAATTCCGGCGATTGCGATGCGTGTCGCCTTGTTTGCGTCGGATAGCTTATGCGGTACCCATTTTCCGGATCTATTCGTCTTGCCCATCCCATACAGATGGTTCTCAATGGTGGCATGCGTGCAGCCGAACTGTTCTGCCAGGTCGCGAGTGGTTTGGCGTGGATCCGACTCAACGGCTTCCTTCAATGCGTCATTGTCGATGATTTGAGGTCGACTCCCGTGTTTTTGGTCTTCCAAGCTTTCGTCGTCGTCTCGGAAGCGCTGGAACCATCGTTTACACTGACTTTCGGATAGAGCATCTTCGTCAAATACTTGAGATAGAGTGCGATGAGCTTCAGCAGCCGATTTGCCTTGCTTAAATTCATACCACAAGCAGACCCGCAAGCGAAATCTTTGGTCCGACATTTTCTAAACACTCTTTCTTGTAAAAAACAAAGTAAACATAGACAAATTATATATCAAACGATGCGCAAGAACACGCTCTTTCCAATAGAATAAACTATTTTTAAAAAATCTTTACTGTTAATAATAAAATACAAATCAACAAACACGACGCTCATTTCTTTTTTGCCAACCTAATATATTATATCGTGTTGCTTTTTATCGACCCTTTTCGTGTTATGTGCATGACTTCATGTGTATTAATCATAAATCTTGGCCAAAAAGTTTTTATAGAGGAGCTGTATATCAAACAATAATTTGGGAAGAATTCATGGCTTGGTTTTTGAGTAATCACCGTGCAAACTTTTCCTACGAACTTTCTTGCTAATCTAATAATAGATAATAAGCCACCGCACCTATAGTTATGGGCCACCCTGTAATATAAGTCCGTTGAAAAGTAAAATTCATGAGCCAGACCACTCCCAACCAACCCAGACAGAAATTATTGGCAGCCCGACGAACATCAGGATACCAATACCGACGGGTGCAGTGTAGTTGAGATAAGGCGGGAATATGGGCCGAGTTGCGTCTGCAAGCCACACTTCTGGGTCGGCAAAGATCAAGGCGTACTGTGGGAATTCCTGAATATCGATTTCCTCATAGGCCCTGGTTTTCGAAAAAAAATCTGTCCAAAGTTTTGGCAAATTTTGGCAAACATATAAAAGGGCGCCACGCTGAGGGGCAGAAGAGTGTGCTACGGGTTAGTGTGCTAGACTCTGAAACTTACGCCATTTTTGCTCGCGGGTTCAATTCCGCTTGCCGCCAAATTTTTTGCTTTTTTTACGAAACAAGCGGCATTGAACTTGAAAAAATAAAAATTACACGTTTCTCAAAATTCTACAGGAGCGTTTTGTAGCTAAGTCCGGTTTCGAAAATCCGTGGGAAGTCGAAAAGGTTCCCTAGTAAGTCAGCGAACCGAAACCCATGGCTTTTTCTAATTAGGAGCTTTACTAAAGGCTTCTGACAATGAATGACGAATAACAAATTTACTAAGAACGTTTTAAGAATAAAAAGTAAGGATATAAAGATTTAGTGTAGAAGAATCTAAAAAAATCTATTTCCGATGCAATGCTAATAAAAATTTTATTTTTTCTTTACTTTCAAGTATTTTTCTTATAGCCAGTATTTTTCAAGTATTTTTCTTATAGCTCATCGTACTGCGGGATCCCCCAACTCTCTAATTTTCAACTATGCTATCTCACCTCTAGCAGCCTCGCCAAAACAGTGGAGTTTTTCTGCGAATGCTCAATTTGAATACTGTTTATGCAAAGGAGAGTATAGGGAACGATGAGAATGTAACCGAAAAAGATAAACAAATGCCAGCACCATGTTGGCAATCTGAAAAATTGATGGAAAGGAAAAATTGATGGAAATCTTTCTAGCATACTTTAACGGATGGCCAGCGGGTAAAATGATTTGATGACGATAAAGAAAACATTGAATCGTGGCCGCTATTGTGTTGCCGATGATTATGAAGCTGATTTTCTGAAAAATGACTTTTAAAAGAATTAGACTAACCAAGGTTGTGTGCTCCTCAAACACTAGAAAATGTTTTTTTTTGGAAAATATCTTAAATCTGAAAGACAAATCAAAAAGATTGGCTTATTTTGTGGTCAAATTTGATCCGACTCAGAAATTTCCAAAAAACATTTCCTAATTTGCACAAAATGTTTTATTTTCAAAACTCAAATCCGAACGAATCAAAAAATAAAATAAGCTGATCTTGAACAAATCTATTAACCATAATAAAATTGCCGTCAAATTGGTGAATTGAATTCTTGTAGATGAGAGTGACTAGTGGACCGTATCCCTTGTAGCATGGGGCTGGCATGTACAGTTCGACCACATAAAAGTGCAAAACAAGCTCGTAGAGGACCGACCAGAACTATGAAAAGAGAACTCGTGTTTTAAAAGAATTTCCATTAATAACTCTCTTTTTGGGAGTGGGACAAATGCGACCTTTTTTTTGGGCACCCGGACATTTGCGTACCTTTTTTTCCGCACCTTGCCCATTAGCGCAACTTTTTTCGCGTTTTAAAAAAGCTCTAAAAAGCTAATATTAACCAATTTCTATTCCAAAAGTTGTTTTTCTAGGTAATTTTAGGGCGTAGAATCGAAATTTTGACATATCAGAGCTTGTGAAACCAATTTGAAAGACAAAACGGCTAGATCAAAATACAGAAAATTGTCGACTTTTCTCTTTGTATAACTCCGTCCGTTTGTTTCCACAAGCTCTGATATGTCAAAATTTCTACGCCCTAAAATTACCTAGAAAAACAACTTTTGGAATAGAAATTGGTTAATATTAGCTTTTTAGAGCTTTTTCAAAACGCGAAAAAAGTTGCGCTAATGGGCAAGGTGCGGAAAAAAAGGTACGCAAATGTCCGGGTGCCCAAAAAAAAGGTCGCATTTGTCCCACTCCCCTCTTTTTAACTCTCATGTTGGCCGAAATAATAGTAATCACAAAATTTATTGAATATTCCTTTTAAAAAATCGTTCTTCGATTTGACTATAAACGAAAATAAGTTCTTTAAGTTAAGAAGATAAGTTCTTTACACTTTTTTTTCAGTTAAAACCCCATTTAAAAGCTAGAAAAGTATAACTTTCGTATTTTATTGAGGAAAAAGTTAACGATAACAAAGATAAACATTTACCTGATACCAAAGAATAAACCACTTATATGGACTCATCTGTTTTGGAGACACGTAAACGATGAGGTAGACGGTGAAAAGATTAATGAAAGTCCCCACAACACCGACAATCGCCTCGTAGATCAGATATTTTGTTGGATCGTCGTGTGGGATCAGATTCATAACGAAGATACTTTAAGAAGAAGTACCAAATTTACATTTATAACTCCCGACTTCTGTGATTGAACAAAGAAAAGGAAAAATAAAGGAAGTGATGCAATTGGAAAAAGAAATCAATTCTTCCGTGTGTCTGTCTCTAGTCATTGCCGACTCTGAGAAGACAGGTGGATTTGCTAGAAAAAATTCAGCTTTAATCTAATTTTAATCTCATTTTAAACAATCTAACTGAAAATTCTGACTATTAAGTTTGGGGTGCGACCCGCTTTAACCTTATCAACGAGGATGATTCTGCTTAAGAATGGCCGAATAGCACAAAAGGTTAAAAGGGTTTCCCAAAAAGCGCTTACAACGTAACAAAAACACGTAGTATCCAACAATAGATTAATACTCTTGAGAAGAGTACATATCGGATTGATACTATGTCGATGGTGACACTGAACTCAAAAATGAACTGACTAGAATTGATATCATTTTTAAAGTTAGTTTTGGAGTTTAAAACTTAAAGAGTTCACTTTTGGTGATAGCGATTAGGAGATTAAAAAGAAAAAAATCTAGAATCAGAAGAATCAAGACAAGAATCCAGAATTACAGAGTGATCAAAAAGTTCCCACACGCTTTACAGTTTGGGGTGCGACCCGCTTTAACCTTATCAACGAGGATGATTCTGCTTAATGCACAAATAGCACAAATAGCACAAATAGCTTAATGCACAAATAGCACAAAAGGTTAAAAGGGTTTCCCAAAAAGCGCTTACAACGTAACAAAAACACGTAGTATCCAACAATAGATTAATACTCTTGAGAAGAGTACAGATCGGATTGATACTACGTCGATGGTGACACAAATGTTAGTAAAACCAGTCTCTCTACAATGTTAAACCAGTTATCTAAACAGGATTTAAAACCTGATGGGTAGCATAAAGTAAAGTGAATTTATAACGTTACTGTTTATTAGTACAGAACCGAAATGCAACAATACCCATTACAAAAACAGCATGCGCATCAAAAATTAAACAACAAAGTCCCCCCAGAAAGAAGGCAAAAATCCGCAGACCAAAAAAAATAATTTCGGGAAGGGAGAAAAAGGACGAAAAATGCGACGCGAATAATTGCAAAATAGCAACGTAAATAGGAAGGAAACGGACGCGACCTTACAAAAGAAGCTTTTTTCAGCTAAATCCCAGATCGAAATTTGACTTACTAGTTTTTGAAGCTGAAATTCTGGGGAGCATTTCTACACCTAGACCATTCTGATCAGAGCTACCTAGAGATCAGAGCTACCTAGAGATCAGAGCTACCTAGAGATCAGAGCTACCTAGAGATCAGAGCTACCTAGAGATCAGAGATCACAGCTCTTCAAAGAAGCACTGTAGTTCGCTGGAGGGAAACTATTATGAACCTCACCTATTCGAACTTGTTTTCAATTGAAAAATCCTTCAAAAAGCCTTATTAAATTCACGATCTTGTTTTAAGTAACAGTTCAATCGTTATTTTGAAAGAATAAAATCTCTTGTTAAAATAAAAACGTAAAATATTCTTTAAAAACATGCGAA
The DNA here is from genome assembly GCA_958450365.1 of Mesorhabditis belari. NCBI lineage: Eukaryota > Metazoa > Nematoda > Chromadorea > Rhabditida > Rhabditidae > Mesorhabditis > Mesorhabditis belari. Next base: position 142,209 of record CAUEEP010000876.1, read on the forward strand.
ACTGTTGCCGGTGGCTGTTTGCCTTGAATAAATTGCAAGAAGGCTTGAAAGCTCTTGAAAAGGCTGGAAATTTCTGATTCGAGTGATTTACTTATAGAAATGTTCATCAGAATTTCAGCTTCAAAATACTAGAAAACACGGGAAATTTCGTTTTAGCTTTTATTTAGAAAATGAGTCATTTACGGGAACGGGATTTTGATCCTTTAGAAACAGAAACTCACATCAGCCTCCCGACTATTTCGGGGGAAGACGACGTTGCTCTTGGCGATATTGAGCCACGACTAAAAAAATTTTTCAGTTTCGATTAAGAGTACACTAGTTACAGTAATCTAGCTCCCCAATTCATAAAAGAATCTGCGTGGACACGCCGATGCGATTCTTTCATGGATTGGGGCTGAGAAAACAAAAGCTGATCGGCGCCGGGATTCGAAACTGCGACCTTTCGCCTACCCGACGAACGGTTTACCATCGAGCTACACTGACGTGTATCCCATCGCTATGGGTAGGACATTATGCCTTACTGTCTGCAAGTTTTGTTTTATGGACCTGGGAGACGTGGATTGTGATGGACAAGATGAGAAGACTCGTGTAGCTGACATAAGTTCCATCGAAGATAGGGAGCTGAAAGTTGAGGTTCTGAGTATAACAATCTATTATCTAACAATCTTTTCGTTTAATTACTCAATTTCAATTACAATTTCAATAATTAATCATCCAATAAAAATTCAGAAACAATAAAATAACAAGATAAGCTTTCGAATCAAGAACTTTTTGCTAGCTATACAATAGCCAGCTGTAAAACTACGTGCTTGTCTCGTAAAGTGAAAGCTTTACTGTAACTAAATTTGATTCTGATCATTTTAAAGACAGTTTTTCAAAGTAAAGTTAAATAGCTCAGTTATTAGACCTATTTGAGCTACCTCATCACCGGTGGGGAGGAGGGCGCGCTTGGTGAAGTTGTACTCGCAGAACTCGCCGCCAATCCATGGACGCATGCAGTCACATCTGAAAATAAACAATTTTGCCGAGCCGATTGCATGTAAATTTTAATAAAACACTCTTTTATTATAAAAGAACTAAGATTTCAGCACTAACCGAGCTCCTTTTTCTCCATCCACACATTTGCCGAGATTGCAGTAGTCTTTGCTGGCATTTCTGCAGAATTCGGGCTTGAACGTGCAGTAGAGGCCCTAAAATGTACTTGCTAATGTTGAGCAATGCAAAATATAATAAAGCGAAAGTTTTCCAAAACTCACATTCTGGCAAACACATCGGAACTCCTTGGCCTTGGTCTTCTCGTCCTTCTCCCGGAATAAGCAGTGCCGGGTACCCTTGGGGTTACATCTGAAATAGACATGGGCACTATAAACTACAAAAATGACGAACTGTCACACTAAAAACGCTTCTAACTTGCTTCAAATCTACCAGATTAACATGAGCTATAGCTCAAAAAATAGAGGATCTCAAGAGCTTTCGAATGGACTAAGGCATAACAAAGGTAAGAGAGTTACAATGGTTTGTAGTCCTAACTCGAAACGGACCTTACTCGGGCGTCGAAGCGATCGAGTCAGGCTACAAACCACTGTAACTTTCTTTAGCTTTGATGTTTTTGGGTGTGCTTTGGTCCATTCGAAAGCTCTTGTGATTCTCGACTTTTTGAGCTTTAGGTCATTTCAATCCGGTAGATTTGAAGCAATTTAGAAAGCGTTTGTAGTTTACGTTTGTAGTTTGTAGTGCTCATGTCTAATCTGAAAGAAAGTTTTGAATGAAAAATACAGAATTACTTATCTGAGGTTGATCTAACTTTAGCCAAATTTTCTTATAATTCTGCACTTACTCATCACAGCTGTCGTGCCATTTTGTGTAGTTCATCACCTCATCCTCACCTCGGTCGACCGGTGGTGGCGGAGCTAAATTAATTATAATTGTTTTCTAAAGCTTCAATAAGATTCTAGCTTTACTTAACAATAATGAAAGCTCAATACTGAAAGCTTAAATCTTTCAAAAAGTTAATAGCTAGAATCTTATTGAAGCTTTAAAAAATAGCAAGTAAAGGTTTTCCTTCGAGCCTTGAAAGAACAATGATTCAAAAACAAATTCTAGCTTTTAAGAGTATTGAGCACAAGAGTACTGAGCACAAAGTAGTTTTTCTTGACTATTTTAGTTTATCTTAGACTTTTTTAGTTACCAAATGACGGGCAATTAAGAAGTGACGGGTGAGGGGCCCAGTAGCCTTTCTCGGTGCACTTCATTTGGACCGAATTCGAGGCATTCTGCAGGCACTTTAGCTTGAATGTGAACGAAAATAAACAAAGATTCAAAAGTGTTTCGGTAATTTTTCTACCCAATATCATCATTAAACAAGCTAATTTCAAACAGTGATAGTTGAAAAATTTACATGAAAAACTGATCCTCGGGCAAAACGGCCGAGTATCGATAGATACTCGGCCTGAGCTGTAGCGAGAAGCATGATGAAAATGGTGATCGTTCCGGCTTGCTGAAAAGCTTCTGAGATGAGAAAAGATTGTGAGAAATTTGATACAAGCCCGATCCCTTTTGCCATTGGCAATCTAACTTTAAGCTCAAATACCTTGATGTTGGACTGTCCAATTTAAATATTCTTGGTATCATTGGATGCGCCAAGTCTTTCTCTGTCGATTCGTACAAAAACTATTTAAATCGAACAACCGAACACCAAGATATTTGAGTTCAAAGTTAGATTGCCAATGGCAAAAGGGGCGGGGTCATTGTGGGACCTTTTGTGAGATCTCTCCCTTCCCCATTGGCAATCTAACTTTAAGCTCAAATATCTTGGTATTGGGCTATTCAATTTAAATAGTTTTTGTACGAATCGACAGAGAAAGACTTGGCGCATCCAATGATACCAAGAACTTTTAAATTATGCGTGTGTGAACATTTCAAAAAACGTTGATGAAGTCTAAAAGTCTATATCTCGTAGCCGTTTACGAAATTCAGCCGCTAACGAATGAGGGTATTTCCGGGCATCCAATCAAAAAGGATCCACATAAAAAATGTTCATAATACATATATTTTATAATAAATTTTTGAAATTAGCTTATTTGGCTCAGTAGAAACTTACTTTAAAAATCTACATCAAATTGGCTACAAAATGAGCTATTAGGCAAGTTTTTTGGCTGAGTGGAAAATTGTTTATAGCTATTTTAGGGCATTTTTGAACCTAAACTTTGGGGGCTCAAAAAAATTTTTCTACTCAACCAAATGAGCTAATTTCAAAAATTTATTTTAAAATATATGTATTATGAACATTTTTTATTTGGGTGACTTTTTGATTGGATGCCCGGAAATACCCTCATTCGTTAGCGGCTGAATTTCGTAAACGGCTAGGACATATACAAACTTCGAAATGTATACAGTTTGTAGTTAAAAGGTTTTTTGAGCCAATTTTTGTTTATTTTCCTCAACCTTAGTCTTATTTTTCTGTGTCCCATAAAATTTCTTTAATTTTAAAAGATAAATATAGATTTCAGCTATTTGAAAACCTTCTCGAAACCTGGTATCTCAAGAGATATTTCCGATAACCGAGCATATTCTTTGGGGTCACTTTCACAATCAAATAACAAACGAAAGTATTCCAAAGAAAACTGATCCAAAAAGCTGTCCGATTGAAAGCAAGAAAAAAGGTCGGATATCGAGAATCCATCGGCTTGTTTTGAATGTGAAAAATGGACTCAAAGTATTCGTTTTTGACAGGTGAAAATTTTGCTCTTTCTTTTTATTTGAAAAAGTAGAAGACAACCTGCAGAAGCTGTACTCTGTAACGACTAAAAAACTCAATCATTGGAATTCGATCTTTGAAAGACTAAAGAATTCCAAGTTTATGTTTTGGTGAATGGTCAGTCTGTTTTGAGTGGTGTCCTGAGTGATTATTGTGATCTTGTTTTGTCGCTATTCAACTGAATAAAGCATATATATATATATATATATATGAGTTAAGATTTAACCAATAAAGTTAAACCACACTCATGACTGAAAACTCACTATTAGCCAACAAGCCAACAATAGTTATAAGTCATATTTTACTTTTTAAAGCACCACACAGTTTCTAAAGTAGCCAAGTTAATCTCAGGTTTTAAATCATAAGATTCTCCTTCTAAAGTAGCCAAGTAATCTCAGGTTTTTGATCAATGAACAAGTGTAACAAGCGCTTTCCGAAAAGAAAGGAGTGGTGGCGTTAGAGTCGACGATTATCGCTCACGGAATGCCCTATCCAACAAATCTCAAGTTGGTTAGAATTGGCAAATAGATAAAGAAACTTAATCAATAATAAATAAAATGATAAAATATATCTACAGATACAATTTCACAAATATTGATTATTCTAAGATAAATTTTTGCGGAGATCCCGAAAATCGTAGTTTCAGAACAATTCCAGCACTCTATGATAAAGAAAAGCAGCTTTGAAAATCAAGAATTTTGAGTATGACCGAGTTGAGGACTATTTTACGGTTTCCAAGCTTTCGCAGAAGCTCAACACTCTAATCCCCCACAAGATCTCATCGTCAGCTACATTTTCCAACCTCACATCGATAGGTTCTGATAAGCGGTTCTCGAGATTTCGAGCAATTTAGGCAACGCTTAGGGTGCACTACTATTAGAGAAAATACGGTATTTGAGAGAATATGGCAGCCGATATTACGGTACTTGTCGTGGGATACCGTACTTGCGTCTAGACGTTGGGCACTGTACGTAAAACTTTCTTTAGTTTTGTACTGAGTCTTGTAGCATACCGGATTCTCTCTAATAGTAGTGCACCCCGGCGAGCCGAGTTGGTGACTATTTTACGGCTTTCAAAGTTTTCACAGAAGCTCAACACTCTAATCCCCACAAGATCCCATCGTCAGCTACATTTTCCAACCTCACATCGATAGGTTCTGATAAGCGGTTCTCGAGATTTCGAGGAATTTAGGCGACGCTCAGGGTGCAGTAGTATTAGAGAAAATTCGGTAATACAAGATAATAATGCAAGATCTCCAGGAGGAAGTCTTTTCTCATTTCCGCTAAAAACTCCCACATTCTACGGCAAGTGGAGGAGCGCTAGTAGGAAAGAAAAAATTTGAACCGAGAAATTCACAATCAAATATTCAAGACATTATTCTCAATATGTTTTTTAAAAAACTTGTTCACAATTAGCCATTGTCGTCGAAAAATAAGAGAGATATTAATTTTTTAATTGCAAAAGCTTGAGTTTTTTTGGCTAATACATGTCCAATCCGTACAGTTTCTTTAAAAATAAACATTTAGAATTTGAAGAAATTTATTCACAATATAGTAAAAGATTTCCGTCGACGATATCCTCTCCAAAAAAGCATCTCTTATAACTCGAATTCGACACACTTTTCATCAAAAATTCGTGAGATATTCGAGAAATATTTTGAAAAATAGTTGTTTTCAGTCTAAATTTTATGTTATTTGAAAGGTTTTTATATTAAAAAGTAAAATAAACTCAAAAAGTTCAATTTGAATTTTAAAGTACGATAGAAATTAGCCGAATATCTTCAAAATAACAAAGAATTTGACTATTGCTATCGTAATCCGTCTTTTATTTTACACTATTCTCCAAGTGAAGATCACTCTAATGGCTATTATAATGTCTATTATCAAGAAAAAAGAGACGTAAAAGCTTCTCTTTTCACTCACAGTTTTTGCTGTCATATTTTCCTTTCCTCCGATATCCGATCTTGCTCTATCAATTGCCGTTTTCCTGTCTCGATAATGAAAAATAGTCATTCGATTCTCCTCTACCAAATCTGTTCGATAATCTTTTCGAGCATGATCGATTGGATAATGAACATTCTGAAGAATTGGAGGCTTTTTGAAAGCTATGAAGTTTAACTTTTGATGACAAAAAGCTTCTAATGATTATTGGAATTCATTGAACTTTATCCATTTGAAAAACTTTATTCAAACAACAACCTGTGTCAGAAAGTAATGCGGTCTGACGATACATTTCGAGCCGTAGTATTGCGTTTTCCCTTCATAATAAATCTGCTCGTGGTTGTTGAGAGTAAATGGTAATTTGCTTTCACTAGAATTTTATTTAGAAATTGAAAAGTTTCATCCTTACTTTTCCACAATGTAGTCGATTTTGAGCTGTATTGCGGCCGTTTTGTCGTTGGAGAAGAACTCGGGAAGAAAAGTCAATCTACCAAAGGTAAAAAGTTTATTGGAAACACTCAGAAAGATTCAAAAGTTTGAATCACTCAAAAAGTGGTAGGCAATTCGTTGAGTTGATCTTTTTAAGTAATTCAAACATAAGTAGCAAGTCATCAACTTGGCTATCACTTTAATTTATGGCCAACTGGTCAATTTATGACAATGGCTCACATTTCTGTGAACGGTAATTGCAAAGCAAAGCTGGAAATTGTAAAGCTTTGTCCCGCAGAGAATTCTGCGGGAAGGAGCCCTTGGATTTCTTGAATTTAACTCTGAATCTAGAGGATCTACTCCTCACAAAAAATGAGCGTGAAACGATTTCGGAGAACAGAATCAAAAACCAAAGTTCACCTATTTGGCGGTGAAGAAAAACTTGAATTCTCATCAACTTTGATAACAGCAAACTCATCCAAATCATGCAGAGCCACGAATTCCGTTCTGCCGATGTGCCGGAGAAGACAATCGGCTATCTAAAAAACTTGTTTCTTTGAAATATTAGTAATATTGTTTATTCAAGACACCCACCGTGAAATGTTGTCCATAATAGTATACTTTATCATCGTTGAATGGCCTCAAAAATGAAATGACTTCAAGAAAGCTGAAAGGAAATCGAATTAAATTGCATTGTTTGATAAACAAAAAGAACCCTTGATTTGAATATTTTTCCATCACCATTTTCAGTTTGGAATTCAGCGAGCCGTTTGTGTAGATGGAAATCTAAATCTTCACAATTAAAGACTAGAGGACAACGATTAAAGTAAAGTTAAAGATTAAAATGGTTCATGTTGTTCATGTTGTTCATGTTTATGTAATTGAGAAAAACGCTTAAATTTTAACCAAAAAAATCTCTATTGATTATTGTATTTTATGATGTTTTGTCTTGTCTATCGCTGGTGTGTTATCTATTAGGTTGGTAGAAAAGAAATGCGCGTTTTCGTTAAAAGTTTATTTTATTATAAAAACAAGATAAAAATACATTAATCCAAACGGTATTCCCCATCTGCATCAATGACTTGTCGCCAGCGTTCACGCAGAGAATGGATGCCCTTCTTGAAGAACTCGACCGGCTGCGACTCGAAGAAGTTGGACACCGAAATTTGAATCTCGTCGCGGTTCTTGAACTTTTTCTCGGTCAAGGAGTGGTGCATTGATCGGAACAGATGGTAGTCGGAAGGCGCCAATTCTGGGCTGTATGGTGGATGAGGCGGGACTTCCCAGCTCATTTCTTCAATTTTCTGCTGGGTGATTTTTGCGACATGCGGCCGAGCGTTGTCGTGGAGGAGTTTTGTCGACGACGTATCCACACCTTGACGTCGCAGCGCCTGGTCCACGCGGTCCAATTGGCCTTGGTAGAGGTTCGCCGTAACTGTTTGACCCAAATCCAGAACCTCAAAGTACACCAGGCCTTTACTGTTCTACCAAACACAAAGCATCACCTTTTTTCCGTGGATGTCCGGTTTTGGAGTCGGTTTTGGAGCTTCACCGGGGTCCAACCACTGCCGCTTTCTTGCTGTGTTGTCGTATGGGATCCACTTCTCATCCGACGTAACAATGGAGTCGAAAAACCCACTGTTCTTGGCGCGGTGAGTGAGAATTCCGGTGATTACGATGCGTGTCGCCTTGTTTGCGTCGGATAGACTCCCGTGTTTTTGGTCTTTCAAGCTTTCGTCGCCGTCTCGGAAGCGCTGGAACCATCGTTTACACTGACTTTCGGATAGAGCATCTTCGGCAAACGCTTGAGATAGAGCGCGTTGAGCTTCAGCAGCCAATTTGCCTTGCTTAAATTCATACCACAAGCAGGCCCGCAAGCGAAATTTTTGGTCCAACATTTTCTAAACACTCTTTCCTGTAAAAAAACAAAGTAAACATAGACAAATTATATATCAAACGATGCGCAAGAACACGCTCTTTCCAATAAATAAACTATTTAAAAAATCTTTTACTGTGAATAAAATACAAATCAACAAACACGACGCTCATTTCTTTTTTACCAACCTGATAGAAAATGAAGATGAAAAATGAAATGTAATTCAAATGAAAATTATCGCTATGAAAATGCTCAAAATACCAAAAAATACCAAACAACGAAACTATTTAAACTTTTCCATTCAAATGATTCTTTATAACATAAACTCAAAGTTGATTTTTTTAAATGTTTACTAGAAAATTGAAGTCAACAACAAGTCAACAAAGCTGACCTGTTCAACGCCCAATAATCGATTCATTTCGACGAATTCCACAAAATGTTCCGCTGTGTATTTTTCTCCGAATATTAATGGAACACAAATGGCGAAAGTTTGATCAAAAGAAATCGTCTTTTTCTGTTTCAAAAATTGAAAAACAAATCGCTCATTTTCAAACCGGTATTCGATAGGAGATTGGCACAATGGCTGATTTTTGAAGAGTGTCATCACAAATCGTTATTTCGTCTGAATTTTTGTTTAAGATTTATCTCCCTAACAGTCTGTACCAATACTTTCGAGAGAGATATTTTTCGGAGCTAAACAATTCAAATAGCCAACTCCACTGCCAATTTCGAGCATTTTCCCCGGTATTTTTAAACCATCTGCAAACTGAAATTGACTACTTTGAAAATTCAAATGTTTCCGATGAAAAAACAGACAAACTTGACAGGAAAAATTGGATGATTTTGTGACGGCCATCATGACACGGATTTGTGATCGGCGGATGGACTCCAGTTCTGGCAAAGTTGTTATTGAGTTTAAAATTAGTTTGGGTTTTTTGTTCTATTAAAATTTTGGTCCAGAAAAGCAATGTGGGAACAATAATTGGAAAACGATTTTCTCGTTTTTGGCTGATGGCTAGAATGGAAAAACAAAGCTTTTCAAGAATCTTAAGCCTTTCAGTTGAAGCTGGCTGAATATTCTGCCAAAACGACGCAAGAGATCCCAGTTTTGAAAAGAAAACGATGCTCTCTTCGCTGAAGTGAGTTTTGTTCCATATAATTTGACACAACAAGCATAAACGATGCTCTCTTTGCAATAGTTGAGAAATGAATTGAGTAAATGGTTTAAAAAGTGTCCATTGATTGAGGCTAGAGATCACTTTGTGGAGCTTGAGGTTCAAGTTCATCAAAAAGCTTCTAACCAGTTTGAATCAAGAGTAAACCGACCTGATTCTGCTTGTTCAGGCTCCTGGAAAGTATTTTTGAGGAAATGGAAAAGCCGATTCCACTGACCTCATCGTCTGCATTTCTTTGATCAATAACAGCAGAAAATGCAAAATTTCCGATTGAGATTTCGACGAACTTCACTTCAGGACCCTAAATCATAAATGAATTTAGCAATTAGATGAAAATTTACCGTACGACTCTTTTTGATTCCTGTTAAAAGAAAACTTTTAAGTGGGAAGATTGTCGTTCTGAAAACTCGGAATGATGTTTCGTTCAAAATGGACAAAACTTTGAGTGTAAAAGTTGTAAAAGATTAATAAAGTTTCAGGATTCTCTTCTACTGGATTACTTTTTGCTCTGAACGGGAATGACTGACTGGTTGACCTAGGAAAGCAGTGGAAAACTGCCAGCTCTTCGAAAGACGCTTCTCCAAAAGCTCGAGCTTTTTGTATGTAAATTTTGTAAATATAAGCTATGCACTCACTCGAATTCTTCAGCAAACAAAAAATAGACGAGTAAAAGCAAGGTGACGAAGAGAGTGACAAAGAAAAAACGAAAACTATTGCATTTTTGAGCATTGTTCTGGTCCAAAAGTTTGTACATGAAACCCGTGCCTAAAAATTAATTCCGAATATAAATTTAATGAAAATATGTTTGTTCAAGGGTGATAAGGGATGAAATTGAGATTTTTGGCAATTGAATATCGATGGAGAAAGATGGGAAAGGAAAGGGAAACGGGGCGAAGACAAAACATCCAAATTGATTCACATCGTAGAAGGATTTTCGAGAAGCGAAAGATTTTAAAAATCATAGGCTGGGTTTTCCAACGAATCCAAGTAATCAATCACAATACAGAAACAAATCCTTATGAAACATTAATCTAAACTACCTAATGCCATAACAGGACTTCAAATTCTTAACTTAAGCATGAATCTTGAAAGTTAATGATCGTTATTAGGTACTTGCAAAAGAAACTGCGAATTACTTCCGAGGACAAGTTTTTTTTTATTTGAAAGTGTGATGGTCCGGTTTAAAATGTATTATATTGTATTATGATTGCTTATTCATTTTAATTATTTTCACAACTATTGCTACCATTAAATATTACATAATCTTAGGTCCAAGATGACGGATCACAAACTCGTGTTGCGGGCGTGTCTTCTCTATGACTTCTCTTCAAAATGAAGAAATCAGCTTCGAAGCCGCACCGGAATCTTTGTGAAGCATTCGGAGAAAACATTTTGAGTGAAAGGACTTGCCAGGAATGGATTCGACGTTTTCGTGAAGGGGATGACAGCTTGGAAGACGAGCCTCATGGATATTGTAATTGTTATGCTGTCGGTCTTTTGGAATATGAAAGTAATCGTTTATTTTGAATTACGAAAATCTTCAAAAACTATAACTTTTCATAATCTACGCCGAACAGCTGAAGAAACTTGATGAAATTCTACGAGAAAGAGGTGTTAATCCAAGGAGAATCCATTTACTCGCTCACAATTTCCGGGTACACACATCAAACTTGGCTCAAAACGCCATAGAAGGATTCGGCTGGAAACTTGTGCCTCGACCGCCCTGATATTACTCCCTCAGATTACCACTTGTTCCTGTCTATGCAGCACTCTCTTGCAAAACTAAAGTTTAACAATCTTGAAGAAGTCAAAATTTGGGTGCAAGACTACTTTGTGTCACGGGACCCCGAATTTTTCGAATCAGACATCCGAAGTCTACGCAAAAAATGTAAGAACATAGTTGATAATATTGAGAAATATCTTTTGGAATAAAGTTATTTTGTTATTGATTTTTGGGTTCTTCGAATGTTGGTTATAATCCGCAGTTTCTTTTGCAAGTCCCTAATATTTGGTGGAGTGACGATGCCGGTCAATAAAAGGAAATAACCGTTTTTAATGGCTGCAGTTTATGTGCAAGTCATTTTGTATCAAGGGTGATAAGGGACGGAATTGAAATTCGATGGAGAAGGAAGGGAAAGCAAAAGGAAAACGGAGGCTGAGAGGGGTGCCAATTGGAAATGCGCTTTTTTAAACTTAACTTTCTAATTTCTATAATTTTGGCTTTAATTATTGTTGTATAGGCCATTTTTGTACTCAACTAGCAACGAGTTGTCATTCGTCTAAAAAAGTCAAAACTTTAACGTTGTTGGGGGTTGAACTCATCGCCTAGAAGTCGGTTTTGAGACAAGCGCATTATCCACTCTGCCACCAATGAGGCCACAAACTATTGGAAAAGTACTTATTTTATTTATACTTTATTAAGTGAAAAATGTTTTTGTGTTTTGTGAAAATCTAGCAGCTATTTTGGACAGATCAAAGTCTAGGTTAATGTTTAAAAATAAAAGTTCTACTTTATGATTAGAGTGTGCTCTTCTCAAGAAAGCGTTAGGAAGTTTTCATTGAGAAGATTCAAGCCGATTTAACACAATCTATTAGAGAGAAATCACAAGATTATTAGTAAAAAATATTCGAAACATTTAAAATGCAAGTAATTTCTAACGCTTTTAAGAGAAAAGAGAACAGCGTTGCAGAAGAAAAGCTCTCCTAATATTCCCCCATTGATAAGACTAATTCGTCCTTTTCTTAAAATCAATAGGGGCAATCAAATCTCACTAATTGTCGAGTAATGCGTTAGAAGTCGGTTGCTTTTGAGCTTTTGAGACATATTCAAGACATTATTCTCAATCTGTTTTTTAAAAAACTTGTTCACAATTAGCCATTGTCGTCGAAAAATAAGAGAGATACTAATTTTTTAATTGCAAAAGCTTGAGTTTTTTTGGCTAATACATGTCCAATCCGTACAGTTTCTTTAAAAATAAACATTTAGAATTTGAAGAAATTTATTCACAATATAGTAAAAGATTTCCGTCGACGATATCCTCTCCAAAAAAGCATCTCTTATAACTCGAATTCGACACACTTTTCATCAAAAATTCGTGAGATATTCGAGAAATATTTTGAAAAATAGTTGTTTTCAGTCTAAATTTTATGTTATTTGAAAGGTTTTTATATTAAAAAGTAAAATAAACTCAAAAAGTTCAATTTGAATTTTAAAGTACGATAGAAATTAGCCGAATATCTTCAAAATAACAAAGAATTTGACTATTGCTATCGTAATCCGTCTTTTATTTTACACTATTCTCCAAGTGAAGATCACTCTAATGGCTATTATAATGTCTATTATCAAGAAAAAAGAGACGTAAAAGCTTCTCTTTTCACTCACAGTTTTTGCTGTCATATTTTCCTTTCCTCCGATATCCGATCTTGCTCTATCAATTGCCGTTTTCCTGTCTCGATAATGAAAAATAGTCATTCGATTCTCCTCTACCAAATCTGTTCGATAATCTTTTCGAGCATGATCGATTGGATAATGAACATTCTGAAGAATTGGAGGCTTTTTGAAAGCTATGAAGTTTAACTTTTGATGACAAAAAGCTTCTAATGTTTATTCGAATTTTTTTTTGATTTGTCTTCGCACTCAGGTGTTCCTATTTGCGAGATCACAACCTGCTTCCACATTTCTCTATCCCTTGCTATTGTTGTCCAGTGTTTCCTAGCTTGATTGTTGCTGGTTCGAAGTCTTCGACTTGCTGGTGCTGGTGGTGGTTGCACTCTAGCCATCCTTTCTCTGACCGTCTCTGCTACTCTTGTGCTCCACCTCGTTGCTGGTCTTCCGATGGACCTCTTCTGGTCTCGTGGTAGCCACTCTGTGATCCGTATCGTCCATCTGTCGTCTGTTCTTCTGGCTACGTGGCCAGCCCATCTGAGTCTTTTTCTCTCAATCACTTCCACTGGATCTCTGAGTCCCGAGAGCTGGCGCATATCCGTACTTCTTAGGTCTTGGCCGAGCTGCGTCTGCCTATTGTACCCGAGGAGGTTCCTTTCAAGGGCTCGATGCGTCGTTCTCAGGGCTCGTTCAGTGGTCTGGGTCGTGGCCCAGGTCTCTGTCCCGTAGCAGAGTGCCGGGAGGACGGTGCTGTCGAAGAGGTGTGCCCGAGTTCTCTGGTGATTCTTGAGTATCTTTGTGACTTCTTTGATGCTTCCTAGTGCTGTCCAGGCCGCTCGTTTTCTTCTGGTTTTTCTGCAATCTCTGGTCTTAGGTCTCCCCTCATGTTGATGTTTCTTCCGGGGTAGGTGTAGGAGGTGACTTCTTCTAGTGGTTGATCTTCCAGCTTGATCTCTCCAGGTGGGCACCATGCGTTCCTCATGCTCTGGGTCTTTTTCCTGTTCATCTCGAGGCCAATCTTCTTGCTGGCTCGGTCGAGGTCTTCTAGCATCCGTTGGGCTTCTTCTGGCGTCTTGGCGCAGAGCACAATGTCTTCTGCGAAGCGTGGGTTGGTGATGTTTCTGCCGTCTACCGGGATGCCGTAGTCTTCCCACTCGAGGTCTTTTATGGCATACTGGAGAACCGTGGTGAAGAGCTTGGGCGAGATGGTGTCTCCTTGGCGGACCCCGCGCTTGATCGGTATGTGGACTTCCCTCTCGAACATCTTGATGGAGGTGGTAGCCTCCGTGTAGCAGTCTTGTATCGCGTGAATATATCCGAGGTCAATCCCTGCATCGAGGAGGGCTTGTGTCACTGCGCCGTGTTGCACTGAGTCGAATGCCTTCTTGTAGTCGACGAACACCAGAATGAGTGGCATTCGGAATTCTGGTGTTCTTTGGATCAGTTGGGTGACGGCTTACATGTGGTCGATCACCGAGAAGTTCTTGCGGAAGCCGGCCTGCTCCACTGGCTGGTAGTCGTCGAGTTTCCGCTCTATTCGTTGTTGGAGAATCTTCGTGTAGAGCTTGTACAGGACCGATAGCAGAGATATTGGCCTGTAGTTTCCGATGTCTTATTTGTCTCCTTTCTTGTAGAGCAGAACTGTCCTTGCTTCTCGCCAGTGGTCAGGTATCCTCTGGTTGTGGAGGTAGGTGGTGAAGCGTTCGGCCAGCAGCTTGTGTATGTCTTCTCTTCCAGCCTTGAGTAGCTCTATCTTGATGTCGTCTGGCCCTGGTGCTGTTCTGCTCTGATTTTGGCTGGGAGGACTGTCGGCATTTCTTCTGTGGCAGCTGGCAATTGCGGTGGTGGGTGGGTACCTGTCGACGAGTAGAGGTCGGTGTAGAAGTCTTGGACAATCTTCTCCATCAATCTTGAGTTGGTTCTTGTGCCGTTGTTCTCCTTGAGGGCTCTGAAGACTTGTCTCTCTTGGATGAGTCCTCGTCTTCACCTCTTGGTGCTTTGCCTTGCTTCGGCTGCTTCCAAAAGCTTTCGCTTGCGGTGGTTGCTGAGGTCCATCTTGGGGTGGTTGCGGCATGCTTTATCAGCTGCTCTTCGTTCCAGCTCTGTGGAGTTGGTGTTGTTCTTGACGTGGACCCTCATCTTGAGCAGCTCCTTGGTCGCGTCTGAGATCCTCTGATCTTTGGTCTGTGGCACCCTGCACTTCTTCTCGCATTCCTTGAGGTTCTTGACCAGGGTGTCGTAGTCCTCATTGTGGTCTCCCGATTGTTTCCAATCCTTATCCCTGAGGAGTTGTGGTAGTATCGAGAAGTCGTGGGCGAGCTTCTTCTCCTTTGGTGATCGGTGGAGGATCTTCTTTGCCATTTGTTCGCTCAGTTTCACTTTTGCTCGCACGAGTCGATGGTCTGAGCCGGTGATGAAGGAGGGCACCACGCCGACGTCTAGAAGCGTCCATTTCCTGTTGGCGAGGATGTGGCCTATCTTGCACTTCCTCTGACCGTTGGGTGAGCACCAGGTCCATCGTCTTGAAGTCTTTTTCTTGAACTGAGAGTTCCCGTGAGTGAGTCTTGCTGACCATAGTGGCTTTTCCAGACGGTCGCCGTTGTCGTTACGTGTGCCGAGTCCGAACTCTCCGACCCTCCCGGTGCCGCTGTTCCCGATGATCGTGTTGAAGTCTCCGAGCACGAACTTGTAGAAGCTCCTGTCTTTCTTGAGTGTTTCTTCGAGGTCTTCGTAGAAGGCTTCTCGTTCGTCTTCCTCGGCTGCGGCTGCGTAGAAGGCTGCGGAGGTTGGGGCGTAGCAGCTGTAGACGCCGATGTCGCGGTTTCTCGGTGACTTGGGTGGAGGACTGCGAGTCGTGGAGAGATGATTTCATGGCTGTCGACGAGTGGCACGATATCCTTGTTGACCAGGAAGCCTACTCCTCCGATGTTCTTGTTAGTGGCTTTGTGACCGAGTATGAGCAGGTCGCCGTTCGCCTGTGTCTTCGTGGAGTCATCTTTGGCCTTTGTTTCTTGGAGGGCGATGATGTCGAATTTGAGCTTCTTGCTCATCTCATGGAGTGTAGTCTTATCGGCTTGCGAGGCGGCTGTCCTGGCGTTGAAAGTGCAGGGTCGGAGGCTTGGGCATTGTCGTTGAGTTTCGTTCCTTGGTCCGTTGTCCATATGGCATCCTGATGTCCCGTGATTAGATCGCCTCTCGGCCTTTGCTTGATCCCTTGATGCCGGAAGAGAGCAGGGAGGCCGTGCGGGGTACTGAGGAAGAAGTGTAGTTGTCGTAGCCGATGATACTCCGATGGTCGGGCTGGGGCGCTCGGAGGGGAACCCACAAAGGTCGAACCCAAAACTATCCCGCGCCGACGTTGCTTAAATTGGCAGCTCGGACGAAATAGACCGCAGGCCCTTCCTCTTCTAGGCCCCCTTATTCGAATTTATTGAACTTTATCCATTTGAAAAACTTTATTCAAACAACAACCTGTGTCAGAAAGTAATGCGGTCTGACGATACATTTCGAGCTGTAGTATTGCGTTCTCCCTTCATAATAAATCTGCTCGTGGTTGTTGAGAGTAAATGGTAATTCGCTTTTACTAGAATTTTATTTGGAAATTGAAAAGTTGCATCCTTACTTTTCCACAATGTAGTCGATTTTGAGCTGTATTGCGGCCGTTTTGTCGTTGGAGAAGAGCTCGGGAAGAAAAGTCAATCTACCAAAGGTAAAAAGTTTATTGGGAACACTCAGAAAGATTCAAAAGTTTGAATCAAAAAGTGGTAGGCAAATCGTTGAGTTGATCTTTTTAAGTAATTCAAATATAAGTAGCAAGTCATCAACTATCACTTTAATTTATGGCCAACTGGTCAATTTATGACAATAGCTCACATTTCTGTGATCGGTAATTGCAAAGCAAAGCTGGAAATTGTGAAACGACCTCGGAGAACAGAATCAAAAACCAAAGTTCACCTATTTGGCGGTGAAGAAAAACTTGAATTCTCATCAACTTTGACAACAGCAAACTCATCCAAATCTTGCAGAGCCACGAACTCCGTTCTGCCGATGTGCCGGAGAAGACAATCGGCTATCTAAAAAACTTGTTTGTTTGAAATATTAGTAATATTGTTTATTCAAGACACCCACCGTGAAATGTTGTCCATAATAGTATACTTTATCATCGTTGAATGGCCTCAAAAATGAAATGACTTCAAGAAAACTGAAAGGAAATCCAAGTATATTGCATTGTTTGATAAACAAAAGAACCCTTGATTTGAATATTTTTCCATCACCACTTTCAGTTTGGAATCCAGCGAGCCGTTGGTGTAGATAGAAATCTAAATCTTCATAATTAAAGACTAGAGGATAACGATTAAAGTAAAGTTAAAGATTAAAATGGTTCATGTTGTAGAAAAGTTTATGTAATGGAGAAAAAGGCTTAAATTTTAACAAAAAAACCTTTATTGATTATTGTATTTTATGATGTTTTCTATTGTCTATCGCTGGTGTATTATCTACGCTGGTGTATTATCTACAATTAAATAGAACCGATGCTCCATTTGCACAAAGACCACGAATTTGCTATTATTTGCACATCCACTCAAAAAGACATCAACAGCTATTTTTTTGATGTTATCTTAGCTTTCGATTGGCACCGCTCCTAGCTGAAAGTTCTTTCAAAGTTCTACTGAAAGTTCTTTCTCTGCAACGTGATAGTTTAGGTTTTTTTCAGCCTACCCCATTATAGCGACGACAATCAAATAGAAACGATCTTGAAATTTTTTCGAAACTTTCGATTTAGTTAGTTTCGTTGCAAGTTTTCTCTATTTAGATATGGAACGAGGTATTCATATCACACCATTTCAAAGACAGGAAGTTGTGAAACCACGGAAAGAGGGCAAGAGTTTTGAGGCAATTGGTTGCGCACTGAAAATCTCGAAAGCTGCTGCCGTGAAAGCCGCAAAGCATGTCGAAACAACAGAATCTATTCAGAATAAGATACGGAAACGATCTAGAAAAACGATGAAAAAAAAAAAGATGAAAAATGGAAAGAAAATTATCGCTATGAAAATGCTCAAAATACCAAAAAATACTAAACAACGAAACTATTTAAACTTTTCCATTCAAATGATTCTTTATAACATAAACTCAAAGTTGATTTTTTTAAATGTTTACTAGAAAATTGAAGTCAACAACAAGTCAACAAAGCTGACCTGTTCAACGCCCAATAATCGATTCATTTCGACGAATTCCACAAAATGTTCCGCTGTGTATTTTTCTCCGAATATTAATGGAACACAAATGGCGAAAGTTTGATCAAAAGAAATCGTCTTTTTCTGTTTCAAAAATTGAAAAACAAATCGCTCATTTTCAAACCGGTATTCGATAGGAGATTGGCACAATGGCTGATTTTTGAAGAGTGTCATCACAAATCGTTATTTCGTCTGAATTTTTGTTTAAGATTTATCTCCCTAACAGTCTGTACCAATACTTTCGAGAGAGATATTTTTCGGAGCTAAACAATTCAAATAGCCAACTCCACTGCCAATTTCGAGCATTTTCCCCGGTATTTTTAAACCATCTGCAAACTGAAATTGACTACTTTGAAAATTCAAATGTTTCCGATGAAAAAACAGACAAACTTGACAGGAAAAATTGGATGATTTTGTGACGGCCATCATGACACGGATTTGTGATCGGCGGATGGACTCCAGTTCTGGCAAAGTTGTTATTGAGTTTAAAATTACCGTAATAATTCTAATAGAAGACCATGGTCTTCTAATTTTCAACCCCTTCCCCAAAGGGTCTTCTATTAGAGACTGGTCTTGAATTTGTCAAAGCTTTAGAGAACGATTTTAGGAAGCAACCCTCTTTAAAAGTCAGTCACATTTGTATCATCACTTTATTCACTTAGTTAAAGCAACAATTAACAACAATAACAACAAATAATTATTAACATAAAACATAAAACAATTTGAAAGGAGCAAATCCGTTAAAAAACCTCAATTTAATTTTCATTAATGTCATTGATTTCAATCGAGGCATCGCTTTCGTAATCCTTGTTTTCCTCGTCTTCGCCCAAATCAATTTCATCCAATAATTGAGCAACCATCTCATCATTTACCTCCAAATCGCTTCTGGATGACCGGATCAATTCGTTTCCGTGGCAAAAGAACAAAAGGCTTGCACTTGTAACCGTCGGAGCGCGCCGTAAGCATCACAGAAATTTTTGTCTTTTCATGTCCACTTGATCGAACTGAGACTTCATTTGCTCCTTTTTCATCAACACATTTTCCGCCAATTGGATCAAGGAAGACGGCCGTTTCATCACAAGCGTAAATGTGTGTGTATTTGTTCTCCTTTTGCATCCGATTAAGATACATTACGAAATTGACCAACACATCAGCATATTCGTGGGGAGGCTTCTGACAGATTGACGTTGGAGTTCTCATTGAAAATCCATGACGCTTCATGAACTTTCGAAGCCATCCCAATGAACAATCGACTTTGATATCGTTTTGCTCACAAAAACGCTTTGCTTTTTCTTGGACCAAACGCCTCGAGACCTTGTTTTTCTTCTGTCGTTTGCTTCGGACCCATTCGGCAAGTTCCACGTCGAGTTGCGTATTTGTGAGGGTTCGGCCACCTCCTTTTAACCTCTTGTATGATTTCCCCATCTTTCGCAATCGTTTTTCTTGCGAAATCCATTCGCGAATCATCTTTCTGCCGACTTGAAACTTTGTGCTTGCAACATTCTTTGAGATCGTCTTTGCAAATTCAATTGTTTCTAACTTAAACTCGATCGAATATGCCTTCCGTTTGTTTCCATTCTTGAGCAGTTCCGCTTCGAGAGCCTCCAAAGCATTCCCCGAATCTTGATTCATCTCGTTTTCATTCTCCTTTTCTCGTTCCTTGAAGATTTCAAAGTCGTCTCCTTCATCTTTTCGAATATCTCGATACTCCTCCAGAGAATCCGTGCGAATTGGCAGTCGCTCAGCCATCAGCCCTGAAAATAAACACATTATTTATTTTAAGACAAGAAACAAGAATTACAAAAAACACTAGTAGGAAAGAAATAATAACTTTGCACAATGATTTTTACAAGAAAATCTGGGTGGTAGCGGAATACGGTAACATAGTGCATTTTAAGAGTTTGGGTCTTCTATTAGAGAATGGCCTTCTAATAGAGACTGGTCTTCTATTTTTCAACCTCCCTTCAAAAGGGTCTTCTATTGGAGACTGGTCTTCTAATAGAGACTGGTCTTCTATTAGAATTATTACGGTAGTTTGGGTTTTCGGTTCTATTAAAATTTTGGTCTAGAAAAGCAATGTGGGGGCAAACAATAATTGGAAAACGATTTTCTCGTTTTTGGCTGATGGCTAAAATGGAAAAACAAAGTTTTTCAAGAATCTTAAGCTTTTCAGTTGAAGCTGGCTGAATATTCTGTCAAAACGACGCAAGAGATCCCAGTTTTGAAAAGAAAACGATGCTCTTTTCGCTAAAATGAGTTTTGTTCCATATAATTTGACACAGCCATTATAAACGATGCTCTCTTTGCAATAGTTGAGAAAGGAATTAAGTAAATGGTTTAAAAAGTGTCCATTGATTGGGTCTAGAGATCACTTTGTAGAGCTTGAGGTTCAAGTTCATCAAAAAGCTTCTAACCAGTTTGAGTCAAGAGTAAACCGACCTGGTTCTGCTTGTTTAGGCTCCTGGAAAGTCTTTTTGATGAAATGGAAAAGCCGATTCCACTGACCTCATCGTCTGCATCTCTTTGATCAATAACAGCAGAAAATGCAAAATTTCCGGTTGAGATTTCGACGAACTTCACTTCAGGACCCTAAATCTTAAATGAATTTAGCAATTAGATGAAAATTTACCGTACGACTCCTGTTTTTGATTCCTGTTAAAAGAGAACTTTCAAATGGGAAGTTTGTCGTTCTGAAAACTCGTAATGATATTTCGTTCAAAATGGACCAAACTTTGAGTGTAAAAGTTGTAAAAAATTAGTAAAGTTAGCTCAGTTTTCTGCATTCTGTTATACTGGATTACTTTTTGCTCTGAACAGAAATAACTGACTGGTTGACGTAGAAAAACAGTGAAAAACTGCCAGTTCTTCGAAAGACGTTTCCCTAAAAGCGCGAGCTTGAGTGCTTTTTGAAGATTTGGCATCTTTTTTGCTTTGCCTAGTTTTCCTAGTTTTCCTTTCTGGCGAAATCTCAAACATCACTATTATTAATCTAATTTCAAAAAGCAATCTATTATTAATCATAAAAATTTGTGAACACTTTTACTGATTTGATTGAGAATCAATAGTTTAAAAATCTCAAGAACTCGAAAAAGATTGTTGAAAGTAACGTTAACTGAAGCTTCACTTATATTTGAGACTTTTTGAGAGCTCCCACTTCTCAACAAAAACTTACAGCATTACGTAAGATTTCAAATTACAACCATAGTTTTCAAATGCTCTCGCTAACCGTCCGAAAGTGACCCAAAAGTGTCACCAAAAGCGGCCCAAGGAACTTCAAATAAAACTACTAAAGCGTTTTTTTGGATTTTTTTTGTTTTCTATTTTGATTCTTTTGTTTTTATTAATTGAAATATAGTACTGTGCATCAGAAAGAAAACAATTTGCGCCAAAAATTTTTCATTTACCGTTTTTACATTCTTTAGAAAATAGACGTATCCCTATTTCATTTTTTAACCTTTTTAAGCTTTTGAAGCCCCTTGTGTATGTTTCTTGTCTTAAATTCTTATTTTTATTACAAGAGACAGGGAAAATGTTGATTTTTTTCCATATATGGAAAAGGAAAAGTTATAACAAAAAGTTAGAAGTAAAGAAAGTTATCACAAAAATTCAAGTTTTCATGTGAAAACCTAAAAAAAATGATGAGAAAGATGAGAAAGAAAGAAAGAAGAGAGAAAAAAGAGAGTACAGCGTGGAGTACCACTTTTTGGACGCTTTTCGGTTGCTTTTGATCCGATTCGTGGATCCGTGGACACTTTCGGACGTTTAACGAGAACACTCGGGAACTATATTTACAACATAAGTTTTTGTATGTAAATTTTGTAAATATAAGCTATGCACTCACTCGAATTCTTCAGCAAACAAAAAATAGACGAGTAAAAGCGAGGTGACGAAGAGAGTGACAAAGAAAAAACGAAAACTATTGCATTTTTGAGCATTGTTCTGGTCCAAAAGTTTGTACATGAAACCCGTGCCTAAAAATTCATTCCGAATATAAATTTAATGAAAATATTTTTGATCAAGGGTGATAAGGGATGAAATCGAGATTTTTGGCAATTGAATATCGATGGAGAAAGATGGGAAAGGAAAGGGAAACGGGGCGAAGACAAAAGATCCAAATTGATTCACATCGTAGAAGGATTTTCGAGAAGCGAAAGGTTTTAAAAAGCATATACTGGTTTATCCAACGAATTCAAGTAATCAATCACAATACAGAAACAAATCCTATTGAAATCTTAACCTAAACTACCTAATGCCATAACAGAACTTCAAATTCTTAACTTAAGCGTGAATCTTGAAAGTTAATGATCATTATTTTTGTGGAGTGACGTTGCCGGTCAATAAAAGGAAATAACCGTTTTTAATGGCTGCAGTTTATGTGCAAGTCATTTTGTATCAAGGGTGATAAGGGAAGGAATTGAAATTCGATGGAGAAGGGAAGGAAAGCAAAGAGAAACGGAGGCTGAGAGGTGCCAATTGGAAATGCGCTTTTTTTAAACTTAACTTTCTAATTTCTATAATTTTGGCTTTAATTATTGTTGTATAGGCCATTTTTGTACTCAACTAGCAACGAGTTGTCATTCGTCTAAAAAAGTCAAAACTTTAACGTTGTTGGGGGTTGAACTCATCGCCTAGAAGTCGGTTGCTTTTGAGACAAGCGCATTATCCACTCTGCCACCAATGAGGCCACAAACTATTGGAAAAGTACTTATTTTATTTCTACTTTATTAAGTGAAAAATGTTTTTGTGTTTTGTGAAAATCTAGCAGCTATTTTGGACAGATCAAAGTCTAGGTTAATGTTTAAAAATAAAAGTTCTACTTTATGATTAGAGTGTGCTCTTCTCAAGAAAGCGTTAGGAAGTTTTCATTGAGAAGATTCAAGCCAATTTAACACAATCTATTAGAGAGAAATCACAAGATTATTAGTAAAAAATATTCGAAACATTTAAAATGCAAGTAATTTCTAACGCTTTTAAGAGAAAAGAGAACAGCGTTGCAGAAGAAAAGCTCTCCTAATATTCCCCCAGTAATAAGACTAATTCGTCCTTTTCTTAAAATCAATAAGGGCAATTAAATCTATTAGGTTGGCAAAAAAAGAAATGAGCGTCGTGTTTGTTGATTTGTATTTTATTCACAGTAAAAGATTTTTTGAAATAGTTTATTCTATTGGAAAGAGCGTGTTCTTGCGCATCGTTTGATATATAATTTGTCTATGATTACTTTGTTTTTTTTGCAAGAAAGAGTGTTTAGAAAATGTCGGACTAAAAATTTCGTTTGCGGGCGTGCTTGTGGTATGAATTTAAGCAAGGCAAATCGGCTGCTGAAGCTCATGGCGCTCTATCGCAAGTGTTTGACGAAGATGCTCTATCCGAAAGTCAGTGTAAACGATGGTTCCAGCGCTTCCGAGACGACGACGAAAGCTTGGAAGACCAAAAACACGGGAGTCGACCTCAAATCATCGACAATGACGTATTGAAGGAAGCCGTTGAGTCGGATCCACGCCAAACCACTCGCGACCTGGCAGAACAGTTCGGCTGCACGCATGCCACCATTGAGAACCATCTGTATGGGATGGGCAAGACGAATAGATCCGGAAAATGGGTACCGCATAAGCTATCCGACGCAAACAAGGCGACACGCATCGCAATCGCCGGAATTCTCACTCACCGCGCCAAGAACAGTGGGTTTTTCGACTCCATTGTTACGTCGGATGAGAAGTGGATCCAATACGACAACGCAGCAAGAAAGCGGCAGTGGTTGGACCCCGGTGAAGCTCCAAAACCGACTCCAAAACCGGACATCCACGGAAAAAAGGTGATGCTTTGTGTTTGGTGGAACAGTAAAGGCCTGGTGTACTTTGAGGTTCTGGATTCGGGTCAAACAGTTACGGCGAACCTCTACCAAGGTCAATTGGACCGCGTGGACCAGGCGCCGCGACGTCAAGGTATGGATACGGCGTCGACAAAATCCCTTCACGACAACGCTCGGCCGCATGTCGCAAAAATCACCCAGCAGAAAATTGAAGAAATGGGCTGGGAAGTCCTGCTTCATCCACCATACAGCCCAGACTTGGCGCCTTCCGACTACCATCTGTTCCGATCAATGCGCCACTCCTTGACCGAGAAAAAGTTCAAGAACCGCGACGAGATTCAAATTTCGGTGTCCGACTTCTTCGAGTCGCAGCCGGTCGAGTTCTTCAAGAAGGGCATCCATTCTCTGCGTGAACGTTGGCGACAAGTCATTGATGCAGATGGCGAATACGTTTTGGATTAATGTATTGTTATCTTGTTTTTATAATAAAATAAACTTTTAACGAAAACGCGCATTTCTTTTTTTGCCAACCTAATATATAAAGTTTTTCTCAAAACGAACTAATTTGAGAATAGTAAAAAGTTATTTTTTTTCTATTTTTAATGATTTTATTTTTCCTAATACATGTCCCTAATCGTGTCTATCCGTCCGTAAGCAAAAACTCAGATCTCGATCTCCAAGTCATGTAAAAGTTCGTCAAAGTCAGTTCATTATTTTCGAATTGTTCAATGATTCGATCTCTTTTTCGATTAAAGCTTCTAGAATTTCTAACCTAATACTTTGCGCTATTTGTTTCCCTAAAATCGCGACTTATCACAGGGCATTTATAACCTATTGCCGGCTTTTGCCCGAGTATGTCACCATCGCATGGTCACCTTCCATTAAGAAACTTATCACCCTGGTTGAAAATGTTCAACGGCGTTTCACTAAAAAAGCATAGACTCGTTGTTTCCCTTTTTCTCTTATTCCAAATTATGAGACTAGACTTATAGTTTTTGATTTAAACCCCTTTTTATATCGCCGTATTTACTTTGAGCTTATTTTTTTGCTATAAAATTCTTTTCCACCCTAAGACGCATCCACAATTTCAAAGGCTCTTGAAAATTGTGGAAAGTCCTAGAAGAACACGTAGTCATCCTTATCAAATTTCGGTCAGTCCCCATCCCCATCATCTTTCCCTTTATTATACTTTTGCGAATCGTATTAGTAGGGTTTGGAATAAGCTCCCGTCTGGTATCTTCTCGACTGTAGGAAAATTGAAAGTATCTGTAAGCGCATTAGTTCTTATTGCCATGTCAAATCTGCCCTATATTTAAATATTTTTGTACCTATGTTTCCTAACTGTAATTTTACTGTACTATTTCTAGTTTTCTTTCTTTTTTTGTGAAAGTATTATAGCAATATGTTGTATGCGGTTATAATTATCTGATTTGCTTTTTTCGCCCCTGAATAAAGCATATATATATTAAAATGGCTGAACCTGGATTCTGTTGAATCTGCTCCATTGTGTAGTCTTTTTTGCTTCTTGTTGGATTATTGCCTTGCACCAAGAAAAAAAGCTGAGCATTTGGGTTTCCAGACATAACTTCGTTCTTGAGAATCTTCTTTTTTTTGCTATATATAAAAGGAACAATACTTTATACGGAACGAAAATTAAATTGAACTTTCGAACTTTTGGTCTATTTTGGAAGTTGAAATCAACTATGGCTTAGGCCTGTTTACGACCTTGTTAACGACTTTTCATTTTATGAAATGAAAGATAACGAAGAGCAAAAAAACGCGGTCGACTTCTCGTTGGGCCCTCTTTTGGCTTTTGATCTAATACAGGATCCACTTTCCATCGCCCTTCACATTTTCACCATTCACATCATCGTTCACGACACACCACCCGTTTTGAAAGTCTACCCGAAATATCTACTGATTACACAGATTTTTTGCCATGAGATCTTTTTGGAAATGTTCAATCAGCTTGAATTGAATGAGTGAAATTTTGATTGGTAACTGTAGACTAGAGTGTGTTCTTCGAGAGTAAGTAATCACTCGAGTAAATTTGCATGAGTAATTTTTTACTCGAGTAATAGCTCGAGTAATTGTCGAGTAATGCGTTTTCTAAAAAGTGCGCCTGCGCGAAAAAAATATAAAAGCAATTTTTTGCGCAGGTTTTTCAAAAAAAATCATTTTTTACATTGGAAGGGAATTTCCCACCAAATCAGTTAAACGGCTGAGTATCTTTAAAAAGTGTCGTATATAATGGGGGGCTCGTGATTTTTGGGTCATTTTTTGCAATAATTTTTGCTAAAAGTAGGGTAATTTTTTTCCAAGTGTGCGTTTTAAAAAACGCATTACTCGCGAGGAACACACTCTAATCGTAGTTAAGAGTGTTCCAATTGAGATAAAAATGCCAGAGTCCGGTCTGACAGCGGTTAGTTCAGGCCCAGGGTCAGGTTCAGGGCCGGGTTCAAGTTCAGGACCAGGTCAGGTTCAGATTCAGGTTCAGGATCAGGTTCAGGTTCAGATTCAGGTTCAGGTTCAGGACCAGGTTCAGGTTTAGGTTCAGGATCAGGGGCGAAGAAAGTGAACCGACCACATTTCTTGTCATCGCTCCTGCAAGTTGACAGTTTTACGAAGAAAACTATAGCAAATAGTAATATAAATATAAAAACTATAAAAGCAATTTTTTGCGCAGGTTTTTCAAAAAAAATCAGTTTTTACATTTGAAGTGAATTTCCCACCAAATCAGTTAAACGGCTGAGTATCTTTAAAAAGTGTCGTATATAATGCGGGGCTCGTGATTTTTGGGTCATTTTTTTGCAAAAGTACGGTAATTTTTTCCCAAGTGTGAGCTTTAAAAAACGCATTACTCGCGAGGAACACACTTTACTGTAGACTCTGATAAACAAAAATGTTTGTAGCTCTAAACAAAATTTACTGAATCCGGCAATCTAGAAACTTCACCGACTAAACTAAAAGCTCGGTTTTGACTTGTGACATCAACCTAGTAATTGATCGGGGTACCCTGTACTACCTCGAGATTTGAAGATCTTCGTTTTAAAAGCTATTGCGGTTGATGTGTCTCTTTCGAATTGTTGATGGTTAACAAAGAATTAAGATGTTTCTATTTCGATGGACCCTACAGAGGAAAAATCGAAACTATTTAATTGTTTTTAAGTAATCCGGAAATAGAGCCATGTTCTTCTACAACTATGGTGCCAACGGAAGCCTCAAAAACGTTTTTCATCAACCATTATTTGATTGTGGAAACAACAAAAAGTTGTTAGTAATACAGTTTATTTTGCGCTTTTTATGACATAAATTTTGGAAACTGGTAATACCGAAAGATAGATCCGACTTTTCAACGAATTCTTTCAACTCAACTACCACAACAAGTTTCCAAGTTTTCTCTCGTTTTTTATAAAGTTGTATAAGCTCAAGTATTTTTAGACTTTTACAAGCCGAAAGTCTGCGATTTACTTGATTGGAGGTTTGAAAAAGTGACAAATTCGAAGTCAGAACACGAGTATTTGGCAAAGTTGCTGGAAAGTCAAGCTATAGCAAGCTAGCCTAATCGTAAAGCAATCAATTGTTGATATCTAGAGCTATTTTCATCTAAAATTTTCAAAAACCTGAAGATCAAGACTCTCGTTTGGCCCTATGTCGATATTTGATATTGTAGAGAAATTTGAAGAGATGGGATTGGAAAAAATCTATTCAAGTGGAGAAAAATCTTTCTTGAAATGGATCTCTGAGCTTGTTCGTCTCTGAGCTCTGAGTCGAGCTTGTTCAGCTCATTCAATAACATTATTCTCAACTTTCTCAAATCCGTTTACGAAAAGCCATCAAACGGAGTCAGAAGACGAGTATTTGGCAAAGTTGCTGGAAAGTCAAGCTATAGCAAGCTATCCTAATTGTAAAGCAATCAATTGTTTATATCTAGAGCTATTTTCAAAAACCCAAAGATCAAGACTCTCGTTTGGCCATTTGTCGATAGAATCGATAAGTTTATAAAGACTTTTCGATATTTTGTTCAATTTTTTGTTTTGTTTGTTCAATAAAAATTCAAATTTGGAAAATTTTCAAACATTTACATTTAGGGAGAGCATTTCGTTATGAAGAAGATCGAGATATTGGGAAAATATTTTTGGGAATTGAAGAGAAATTTGAAAGATGGGATTGGAAAGAATCTATTCAAGTAGAGAAAAATTTTTTCCTGAAATCGATCCCTATTTGTCGAGCTTGTTCAACTCATCCAATAACATTAATCGGCCATATTCTCAACTTTCTCCAATCCTCTTACGAAAACCGATCAATCACCAAAAAGATTTGCTTTATCGTTTCGTTTTTTGGCTTGACAATCATGCAACAGGTTTGCAATTTGTGCTTGACTTTCTTTCGTTGTTTTCATGCTTTTTTCATGAATAAATTACCAGGACTTTCCAATTGGCCTGAAAAAACCAAGCCGAGTCAAAAGTAATGATTCAGATTTGGCTTGGATGAGAGATTTTCTAGGAAGAGCCCTGTAATCTACCAAAATCTTGATGTAACATTTATTTAATTTCGCTGACAAACTCGGAGCCCAGCTTGATACCCAGCCTTTGCTCCATCTGTGAAGATCGATAGTGCAAGGACACAAATGGGACGCTGTAAAGGATTCATTTCAAAACTTCTATTGAGTTAGAAATTAGGAATAGAGATTTAAAAATTATATAATTATCAAATTATAATTTATAATTATAATTATCAAGATTATATGATTATCACTTAGCTTCAAGCAAATTATCAATAAATTCGGCAATCCGATCATAACGACAATCAAACGAATGCCATGAAACCGGTTTTTCTTATTCAGAACTAATATTAGGTTGGCAAAAAAGAAATGCGCGTTTTCGTTAAAAGTTTATTTTATTATAAAAACAAGATAACAATACATTAATCCAAAAGGTATTCGCCATCTGCATCAATGACTTGTCGCCAACGTTCACGCAGAGAATGGATGCCCTTCTGGAAGAACTCGACCGGCTGCGACTCGAAGAAGTTGGACACCCAAATTTGGACCTCGTCGCCGTTCTTGAACTTTTTCTCGGCCAAGGAGTGGTGCATTGATCGGAACAGATGGTAGTCGGAAGGCGCCAAGTCTGGGCTCTATGGTGGATGAGGCGGGACTTCCCAGCTCATTTCTTCAATTTTCTGCTGGGTGATTTTTTGCGACATGCGGCCGAGCGTTGTCGTGGAGGAATTTTGTCGACGCCGTATCCACACCTTGACGTCGCAGCGCCTGGTCCACGCGGTCCAATTGGCCTTGGTAGAGGTTCGCCGTAACTGTTTGACCCGAATCCAGAACCTCAAAGTACACCAGGCCTTTACTGTTCCACCAAACACAAAGCATCACCTTTTTCCGTGGATGTCCGGTTTTGGAGCTTCACCGGGGTCCAACCACTGCCGCTTTCTTGCTGTGTTGCCGTATTGGATCCACTTCTTATCCGACATAATAATGGAGTCGAAAAACCCACTGTTCTTGGCGCGGTGAGTGAGAATTCCGGCGATTGCGATGCGTGTCGCCTTGTTTGCGTCGGATAGCTTATGCGGTACCCATTTTCCGCATCTATTCGTCTTGCCCATGCCATGCAGATGGTTCTCAATGGTGACATGAGTGCAGTCGAACTGTTCTGCCAGGTCGCGAGTGGTTTGGCGTGGATCCGACTCAATGGCTTCCTTCAATGCGTCGTTGTCGATGATTTGAGGTCGACTCCCGTGTTTTTTGGTCTTCCAAGCTTTCGTCGCCGTCTCGAAAGCGCTGAAACCATCGTTTACACTGACTTTCGGATAGAGCATCTTCGTCAAACACTTGCGATAGAGCGCCATGAGCTTCAGCAGCCGATTTGCCTTGCTTAAATTCATACCACAAGCACGCCCGCAAACGAAATTTTTAGTCCGACATTTTCTAAACACTCTTTCTTGCAAAAAAACAAAGTAATCATAGACAAATTATATATCAAACGATGCGCAAGAACACGCTCTTTGCAATAGAATAAACTATTTCAAAAAATCTTTTACTGTGAATAAAATACAAATCAACAAACACGACGCTCATTTCTTTTTTGCCAACCTGCCAACCTGCCAACAACTGAACAGTTTATTGTAAATCAATATATTTTTCACATTATTTGCGTTGAACAAATGTGTTTTTATTGTAGATTTTGTAAATCCTTACGTGAACAAATTGCCACCAGCTCGGGAATTGAATTCCACATTGGGTTTTGAAGAAATCTTGAAATTCGCGGTCCGAGACTTTCGGCAAATCACTCATTTCCCATTTGCGCTCCATTTCCGTAAAAATTGCCTGAAAAGGATTGATTATTTACGAATTGTATAAGTAAGAAATCAATCTATTGTTTTAGTGGAAAATCAAAAAAGATTATTGGAAAATTGGCACAACTTGAATCCGACTACAGATCTAGTCGTTAACCACCCAGAAACCCCTTCAAATTTCAGAATTGAATAGAGAGTGACTCAGATTCTTTGCGGAAAGATAACATTTTGAATTTGTTGAATATTCTTATACTAATCATCAGAAGAAATGATTGAAATCTTGACTTTTGGTTTTACGGTCAGATGCTCTATTTATGAGTGAAGAATATTTTTAGCAACATTTGAGTTACGTGTTTTATCAAGCTTTACAGTTTTTTGTTTTCTATTTACACTATCCCTGAAATGGGACAGATTAAATCCTGAAATAGAAAATTTTGTCATTCATCAATCAATTAAATTCTAAATAAAAAGAAACAAAGCAAAACAAAAGTGATTCCAGCTGGATCCAAACCAGCGATTCAAGAAGTGAGAGACTAGTGCACTATCAGTATTCCAGTATAGCACAACTTGATAGCCTCCCGTAGCCAGACTAGAGTGGCGACTATTTTTTGGCATTTTCCTTGCATAAAATAATTTTTACGGCTTCAGAGGGCCTCCGGGGTAGATCCGACTACAGATCCAGCGTGAAAAACTGGTCTAGATGAGCTAGATCTCGTTTCGAAACCCAGTGGTAGCTTGGTGAACCTCCCTTATAAGTCCGTTTCCATATAAAGAAGCTGAAAAAAGCACTAAGTTTTGTTAAACTTACAGCTTTCAATTGTAATGGATTAAAGTTGCGAGTGTAAATTTTTTCCTCACCTTTATCTCCACATCATAATCGATCGCTACACAAGTCTCAAAAAGAATAAACGAAATCACCAAAAACACTTTTAAAAACATCATAAAATTTTGCTAAATGTGGCTTGTTGTGTTTCTGAAAAAATACAAATTTCCTTCCATGCGAAATTAAAGAAAAATTTTTCTGAAAAAGATTTTTGCTTTGGCTAACATTCATTGATGAAACAAAATGACGAGAATGAAAAATTTTTAAGAATTTTCGCTTTAAAACCATTCTTTTAAGAAGTTTTATGTGTTGTAAATTGCAAATTTGTTTAAATAAAGACAAAGAAATCAACTAGAGATCATTGCAAATTTACCACCGAACTGCAAAATGAGAGCTAGCCTATTTTGTAGCAAATTCAGCCCAAAAAATTGAATGTTTTATTATGTATAAAACAAAGAATACACTTTTTCTTTGACGCTGATTCCAAATCTGCTTTTAAAAGCTTGCAAAGAGTTTTTTTTGGTTAGTTTTGGTTAGTGTAGATTCTGTAGTCAGAATTAAATTTAGTCATGGGCTACGTGAAAGTCCATTTGTTCCGTTTTTGAAACAAAGAATTTCACCTTGTCAAGTTGAAGACAAAGAATCAATCCCATCGAAGTTTAGTCTTTTTCTAAGCTAAACATTTTAAGCGAAATCACGCACAAATTGATTAGCAAATGCGAAGGAACTATTAGGTTGGCGCATAAGTCTTTAGACACTTTTCTTGGATACGAGGCTGGATCAGGTTTTCCGTTTCAAAAATGTTAACAAATCAAATCAAAGCCATTTCAGATGATGTGCAACAACGTAATCGTTTTTATCGAAAACGCCGGCGTTAGCGTGTTCTTGACCCTAATCGATGCTCACTTTTCTTTGTTGGACAACAACGTGATTGGCTGGAATGGAATGGAGGGGTTAGTGCATTGACATTAACAAGTTTAGTCTTTTTTTTAAGCTAAACATTTTAAGCGAAACGACGCACAAATTGATTAGCAAATGCGAAGGAACTATTAGGTTGGCCAGAATTAGGTTGGCCTATAAGTCTTTAGACACTTTTTTTCTACTAGCGTTTACTAGATGAATTCACCAATTGACCTACAATTGGCTGCATTAGAAAGGCCTACCATTTTTCTACAAAATAACGTTCAAATCTTATGAAAATGTTTTGTCGATGGTTTTTTATGGAAACGCGAAGTCGGGTAGTCAAAAAAGGCCACAACCCGAAGACGCAATTTAGGCGCTTTGGTCCACAGAAACCTATGTTGCTGTTAATAGATAAAAGATAGAGCGCAAAATTTCAGGTATATACAAATATCTTAACTCTCCAAAATAGCATTCAACACTTTTCCAAGAAGAGCTTTTGTAAAAGTTTTTCTGACTTTAACTATCAAAAGGCCGACGACCAACAGAAGCCTGCTAAATAAATGCTTGTTTTGTTTGATTGCAAAGTTAGTGACTTTTATCGCGTAAAAAAAGGACTGTTTACGAAATTTCACGTATTTACTGGTCACCCTGTATTTATGGAGTTGAAGGTGATCATGGAGTTGTGGGATCGTCGATTGTGGTGGTGGATGGCTGCGTACAGAAATAGGGAACGACCACCGGTAGGCCGTTCCCAAAGTCGTCCCGGCACTCCTCGAAGAGCCAGCCCAATTTGATCGTGTCCAAAACAAGGCAAACATTTGTTGGAACTAAAAACAAATGGGAATAATTTCGAACGCGTTCGCTTTCAGTTCTACAGCCTTTCCCTTTAATTAACGGTTGGGCACGGGAAGAAAAGACTTAGGTGAAATGACTTTATTGTTAGGTGGAAAGTGAAAGGATTTTAGGTGAAACGAAGGTTTCCCCCATCCTAATACATACCGATTTCCTATAATTATGAACGTACCAGTTAAAACCTACAAAATTTTGGGCATCAAGCGGTTTTAAACCTATATTTCTTTTGTTTACTCATTCTTTGTATCTTATTTGTATCAATGAATAAGCCATATGTGTTCCAGTAGGATTCAGTGCCGGTTCATAAGGCAAAGAAAAGTTCAGGACTGGTGCAAACAAAATTTCGCGGACTTCATCAGTGCTCAAGAATTGCTCTCATAGACCTGAACCCGAAGCCAAAGCTTGTACTACTTTTCATCCAAATTTGGAGTTATTGAAGAAGACTTTGATAAAATCTTGAGATAAAATCAAGATCGGGTACCTGCAGCGAATGTTGATGCGTTCCCCAAGCATCTTCGTCAGTGTATCCAAAAAAAGGAAAGCAAATTGAAAAGTTTTGATTGTTTGTTAATCTTTGATCTTATTTGTTGATATTTTGAATAGGATATCATCTAAACTAACCAAATTCGCTTCTTTTATAAGGGTTTCTATATTAATTTTACTTTTATAAGGACCATAATTCTTTGTCACCCTTTAATAAGCGCCCCATTCTCCAAACAAAATTGTCCTCACTAGAAAGGTTTCTAAACTTTTTAAAATTATAGTTTTAACTGCTTTAATAGATCTACGTAAGTAGCAAATAAATTGGAAAATTAGTTTTTGAGAAAATTATAAAATAATATTTAGAGAAAAATCGTAAGGATTACATGTATTTCGACTCGACTTTGAACGGTTCTGGATGAGAATTTTGTTTTCATTTTAAGTGTGGTTTTAGTGGATTCTAGACCAAGGGCTATTGTTTAAAATGGTTTCCAAAAGATTTTTTAAAAAATTAATTTCCACCTTTTTTGGGGGGTCCGAAGATCGGTCGAAAAATAAGTACCCCGAGGCCTTATTACAGAAAATACGGTATTGGAAAACGGGCATAACCTGTTCTTTTTTAACCTTTCGGAGCTGAATTTGCCTATGTTTTTTTGAGGGCACCTGGCAGAACCTGGCTCTAATTTGACAATAAAAACCGACTTATTGGCTTTGGAATGGCGAAGTGTTGATAGTTGAACGATGTACCATCCGTCCACGTCCAATTCCCGTTTCTATCCATCACAGCACCCAGCCACGTGCCTTTCTCGTTAGGGATGGTACCACTTGAATTTGGAGATATATTTGAAAGCTGAAGTTGCGGCTTTACTTTATTGACATACGAGCGAGCAGAGAATTTTGAAAAGCGTTGTGAAGCGAGGGCAAATTCGCGCCATCCTTTGCGCAATCCGCCGCCGCATCCTCCCATGTGGCTGAAATCTTTCTAGGGTAACCCTATATTCTGCCTGTATTACCGTAAATATATATACCTAAGCCCCCACTGGAGGGGGAGGGAAAAAATAAAAGCCCCGGAGCTTCAATTACCATATTTACGGTAATACATTTGCGTGGCTTGTTGCTGTTGTTGTTGGTTATACAGGTTGTACAGGTTGTACAGGTTGTACAGGTTGTACAGGTTGTACAGGTTGTACAGGTTGTACAGGTTGTACAGGTTGTACAGGTTGTGCCGAAAGTCCTGTACATCTTTTCGATGTAGATCTTAAACTCAACCAATCCGGAAAAGCTATTTGAAGAAATTTGAAAACAATTTTCACTATCTTGTTTCTCTTGAATTTACCTGGTACTTGTCCAGAAATCTCCAGAAAAAATACTCACGCAAAAAAGGCATATTTTTTTAAACTAAAAATCTCTTTATTTTTGTAATCTAACCTCAAACCTTTATGTCCAAACTGTTCAAAAACATCTTTAAATATTCTCAACCATTATGTCCAAACGATTCTAGCACATCTTTAAATAAATTTTGCAAAAGCCCTATCACTTAGGGGAGTCGAACCAACAACCCCCTTTTTTGGGTCCTGAGTGACAGCAAGCGCCTTAGACCACTCGGCCACTCAGTTGTATTGTAGGGGGATGACTTGCAACTTCAGATGGTTCTTTAGAGAAATTCAGGCGACCAGGCATTTGGCTTGATTCTGGCGATATTGTCAATTAAAAGACTTGATCTTTGCTTGCAAAATCTTAAATTTAACATAAATTTGCTATAGTTACAAATGTTTATAAAAATATTCAGCGTTAGATAGTTTTTGTGATCTTAAAAGCGGAATTTGACGACCGAAGAACAAACTCCGAACTTTTACATCACCCTGTAGATCCTAATAAACCTCTCGCTACCTAGTACTGCCCAAAAACACAATCAAACCATCTCTTACCAAGGTTAATTGAATGATTACGATTTTTCGATTATTCACCCGATTATTCACTAGTTTTTTATACATAGAGTCGTTCAAACTCACAATGTTTGCGTTCCGCGCTGATGCAAAGCCGAAAATCGGATTGATATGTGTACGAGAGGGCACAAATCGGATCATCGTTCACACAAAAGATCAACCCCAAAAAACAGCTTGCAAGAAAAAATGATAAATGAACCATTTTGGGGAAATGAGTGCTATGTTTCAGTGATCTCGCCTCGCGTTTTGTTGATTTTATACGGGAAATCTCTTATCTGGGGTGATGACGCTATCACGCCAGCAAAGAAAAAAAATGTACAAAAAGGAATTTAGTTTGAAGTCGTTGAGGGTTTCTGGTTTTGTAGTCGTTTTGAATTTCTGCTATGGACTTTTTGTGCTATTATAGTCCAGATGATATGGAAGTTGAAATGATTGATTTAATGTAAGGTGTAGCCAAAACTCGGCTTCATGAATCTCACGAATTAAGTAGTCAACTTAATGAAACTGAAATACAGATCCCATTTTATTGACTATAAAAAAACTAGATTTGAAAGCCGGAAAGGCTTTGGATTTAGAGCTCAAGGTGCGACAGTTCAAATTTCGAGTATTTTCGAAAATTACAGATGCTATAGATGCGTTTTGGGGAAAGTTGGATTTGACAAGAAAAACTTATCAGCTCGTTTCGGTTTTTCTAAAGTTTTCGTTGGTGGAGCCGAGTTTTCGGTGTTTCTTTCAATACAGTAAGACAAACCTCACTCACAATTAGTGATTGCTTTTATGTTTAGTTTTTTATATTCAGTGGAAAAGCTGACTCTCGAGCCTGTAATGAAAGAGAGAACCTGTTTCACAATGCAAATTATAATATGAAAATCAATATTACGTGAATTTACGCGGGATTGTCTGATGGTTAGAAAAGAAAAGGTTTGAGAGGTTCAATTTTCTTTCGAAGAAGTCTTTTTCATCACAAAAACTTGAATGAAACAGTTTAAAAGGCAAATGATCCTTTGTTGACTAAATCGTACTTACTGAAAGAATTATTTAGATGCTTTCAAACTCGGTGATTGTATTCGCATTTTCAATGTTCTATGACATTATCGGCATCATTATCCATGCGTTTTTCTATATGTTCGCTTTCTTTTTAGTCCGTGAAAGAATTGGTTTATTGTATGCCAGAATATCGCACAAGTTTGCAGAAAAAACTTATAGAAACTTAAAGAAAAGAGAAAAGAAACAAAACTTGGAATAGGATTTTGATTAGAGCGCGTTCCTTTTAAGTAAACTATTAGTTAAGTAAAAAAAATCCATATGTCCATTTACTTAAGTAATCATTAAGTAATGCATTATCTAAAACGTGCTCTTCATCATTTTTCATTGATCGAAAATGATTGATCATTGATTTTTAGGATATTCAGTCAAAGAATTTTTTGTTGGAGGAGAAAAACGACTATGGTAAATGCAAATGCTAAGTTAAATGGAAATTTTTCTTCATCTTTAGATACAAATCTTGTTTTGATTCAAAATCTAAAAATGAGAATAGAGATTACGGTAGTCTTTTCGTTGTATGCTTTTTAAAAAAGGAAGAGGAAGAGGAAGCACAGTCTACTTGTGTACATGATTTCATCAGGCGATAACATTGGGCTGAATACCGCCCTCAACTTCTTCTTTCACCTCACTGCCAGGCTCATCAGGGCAAACTTCACGGACAATAGTTCCACAATTGAAAATCGGATCGAAGATTGAGATCATTCTGTGATCTTTTCCTTGTCTCATACGCTCTTGAATTCTCCACCAAGTGAACTCGCAATAGAATTGGAATGACATGAGAACGGATAAAACTGAAGTTTTCTTTGCACGTTCTCGGCTTTTATCCCACTTTTTTGGTCTTTAGAGACTTAAAGTTTGACTAAATCTATTGCCTATAAAAAATTGACCTCAAATTTTGAATAAACGAATTTTACCGGTGGGATAGATCGAATGGAAATAAATGGCCAGGTAGGTGAACAGAGCCAAAACGCAAGAAGCTGACCAGAGAGCAGTCGCCTTCTAAAATTCCTTCAATAAGTATGGAATTAAAATTTATTTAGCTCACAAAGCATTTGTATTTCAGGGTCGCATGTCGAGTTTTTTTGGTCCTGAAATAGGCACACAATGCTGGGACGTTTGTGACGGTGAAAAGAATGGCGAAAACCGATGTGAGGAGGAGGGTCAGATAGGTACGATGACAGCCAATATATCCAACGTGGACACTAAAAACCTTGAGATGGAAGGATTAGCAATTTAAGCTACTACTATCAGGTTGAGTTCAAAGTTTTGCACCCTTCATTTCATTATCTAAATGAATGAGTCTTAAACTATCAAATACGAAACGTTTTCTTTCATTATAAATGTTTATCGTTTACTTTTTGTCATTTTTACACAATTTTTAGTATTTTAAAATAGTCCGCAAGAACGAAAACTGGTATTTTCCAAAAAATATTGTAAAATGAGCACATAAAGAAAAACGCTGAACGGATTTTTCTGAGATTTTGGTTGTAGACCTAACTTTTTGTACGCTATCTTTTATCTATTGACAAAAAGATAGGTTCCATTGAAAGATCCCAAATCGCATCATCGAACCTTGTCGTTTTTGAACACTCGGCTTCCTGCTAATGAAAAACCCTCAAAACAAAGTTAGTACTCAACCTAATAGTTTGAGCGTCCAAAATTCTATTGACTCTTGGTTAGAGCTTTTAGAAACGATATAAATCGTAAAGTCTAGTCTTTTACTTCAGACGGTTTATCAAGCGTGGACAACTCAAGAATCAATACAATTTTAGACGCTGCTGTGTCTCAAAAATGTCACTTCATCTCAATTCTTAAAAACCTTTTAAGTGGCTAGAGGTGGTGATCTTGATGCTAAAGGTGTTATGTGCAAATATCTTCCGAAAAATAAGTCTAGTCTTTTAATTCAAACGGTTTATCAAGCCTTGGGCCTGAAGATAGTTTGAAGTGGTTTTTTGTACGCTATCTTTTATCTATTGACACAAAGATAGGTTCCATTGAAAGATCCCAAATCGCATCATCGAACCTTATCGTTTTTTCAACACTCGGTTTCTTGCTAATGAAAAACCTTCAAAACAAAGCTTTTCAGAAACTTTCAAAAGTCATTTGCAAGAGAAATGATTGCGCTATCTAATTAAAAAAACCCGTATTTCATTTGGTAGCTTGAGACTTATTCAATTAGAAAATGAATTTAGGTGCAAGACTTAGTACTCACTAATAGCTACGATAGCGTCCAAAATTCTATTGACTCTTGGTTAGAGCTTTTAGAAGCGATATAAATCGTAAAGTCTAGTCTTTTACATCGAACGGTTTATCAAGCGTGGACAACTCAAGAATCAATACAATTTTAGACGCTGCTGTGTCTCAAAAATGTCACTTCATCTCAATTCTTAAAAACTTTTCAAGTGGCTAGAGGTGGTGGTCTTGATGTTAAAGGTGTTAAGTGCAAATGTTTTCCGAAAAATGGCTTCTTCACATCAAGAGATATGCAGCCTAATTGACTGAATTTCATCAAATATATGGAACAAATGAATTCGGGTTAATGATATCAAATTTGTCTAGTTTAAGGCATCGGGTCTAACTCGTTTGGCTATAATATCAAGGCTCTTTCGAAAATCCCCAACCTGTTGATCCAGACGATGAAAAAACCGTAGGTTGTTAACTCAGTGGTGAAGGTAAGAGCAAGGAGAAAAACCTAAACATGAAAAAACTAAGAACTTGTAAGGAAACAAACCGCATTTCTTATTGCTTGTTGATGATGTTGAAGTCGAGTCGAAGTCCTGATTACAGTCTGAAAACTTTTAATGCCAAAATGGACCACCAGAATGTCAGTTGTAACTTTGAATTACTTTTAGTCAAATTCCCCTTGGCAGAGGGACAAAAAGTAATCATGGTAAACAAAAATTTTGATATTAAATAATATTGTTGTGCTAGAGATAGGCTAAAAGAAAATTCCGACCTTTCTAAAGATAGGAATTAGCCGGCCTAGGGACCTACAAGTCAGATGCTGGCTATAGACCCTGGAGAGGGCTCTAAGATTTTGGCTAAATGTAAAGGAAGTAAAATAAAAAAAAATAAAAAAAAAAAAAAAAAAACACCAAAAAAAAAAAAGGGGAAAAAACCCCCCCCCCCCACCACACCCCCAAAAAAAAAAAAGAAAAAAGGCCCCAAAACCACCACAAAAAAAAAAAAAAAAAAAAAAAAAAAAAAGAAAAGGGAAAAAAAGGGAAAGAAAAGAAAAAAAAAAAAAAAAAAAAAAAAAAAAAAAAAAAAAATAAATAAATTTTTTTTTTTAAAAAAAAAAAAAAAAAAAAAAAAAAAAAAAAAAAAAAAAAAAAAAAAAAAAAAAATATAAATTTATTTTGTAAAAAAAAAAAAAAAAAAAAAAAAAAAAAAAAAAAAAAAAAAAAAAAAAAAAAAAAAAAAAAAAAAAAAAAAAAAAAAAAAAAAAAAAAAAAGAAAAAAAAAAAAAAAAAAAAAAAAAAAAAAAAAAAAAAAAAAAAAAAAAAAAAAAAAAAAAAAAAAAAAAAAAAAAAAAAAAAAAAAAAAAAACAAAAGAATTGAACAAAAAGGAGTCAAGATATCGTCAAAAAATGGGAATGGGGATATCCGGGGATGTCCGGGAATGTCCAGGAAAAATGGGGATTTCCGGGAACCTACCTGTAGATTAGATGAATGAATAGCCCCAAAGTGACGACTTGCGTCAGAATTGTCCAACGAAAAATGACCCTCTAAACGTTGATTTTTATTTGCAAAATAGTATACAAATAAAAATAACCCCATTTTTCGAGCATTTCTCCTCAAATTGCAGCTCTGGTGCATCGGAAATCGTTTTGTCCGGTGGGAGCTGCTGAAATTCGACAAAATCAACTGGAATAGAAAAGAGAAATTGAAAAATTTAAAGCTTTATCTATTATTTTCGAATAAACTGTTTTAAAACGGTGTCAATTGGTGTTAATTGAGTATTTTATAAGCTCTAGTATTTTGATGTTCAACTTACTGGCTCCGCAATTCCCTTTTCTTTCTTCAGCGAATCTCCCAAGTTGATAGCAACCATTTTTTTATGTGATTTCTAGATTTTTTTGTGAAAAAAAAAGTTTTAACTTTAAAAAATTCAGAAATAAAGCTTGTGACGATCAAAAATTGGATCGTTTCTCTCTAATTACCGGCCTATTTTTTTCTCAAAACACTACATTTCTTTTTGGTAACCATGGAGAGGAACTGGTGGTTCATTTTTTTGTGATATTTTAATGATACTTTATTCAGATGATAAGGTGAAACCCAATAAATTATCGAGAAATGCACAGCGAGTCATAAATGTATAGACAAAGAAAGATACCAAGATACAAGATAGAGTGAATATGCAAATACTCAGATTACCTACGAGTTTACGTGAGAGAGCCGTTAGATCTAGAGGATCGATTTGTTTCTTGA
Source organism: Mesorhabditis belari (assembly GCA_958450365.1). NCBI lineage: Eukaryota > Metazoa > Nematoda > Chromadorea > Rhabditida > Rhabditidae > Mesorhabditis > Mesorhabditis belari. The sequence goes on from CAUEEP010000876.1 coordinate 182,599, forward strand.
AAATGGAAAGTGACTGAATTTCTCGTCTGTAATTTGGGAGCAAGTTCCATAACCTAGCGACTCTAACAGGAAATGAGTTTGATAAAGATAAAGACACAGAGAGAATCTGCAAAAGAAATGAACCACTTTTGGACTCTGACCTTGGATTAAACTTGAAAAAGTCAATAAACAAAAGGAAAATCTGTTTTCAACACAGGATTTTGAAAGTTTCGACTTGATCAATGACCTGAAAAAAACCCGTTCACTGGGAGGCCGAGTTGCCCCGGCGACTTTGAGCAATATAAAATTCTTTCGGAGCACAATACGCAACGCAGAAATTCATACGCAGAAACTCTCGTTAGAGATGTGTTTAGAGCAAAGCAAATGATCCAGCAGCTCTTGAGGAAGGGAATATCATCAAAATACCATTGCTGTACATTATCGTTGCTGCGTTTCTCGTCATTTTGGTTGTTTTGATTGCTGGCCTCGTTCATGTTATTCAACGTTTACACCGTTCGGGTGCCATTACCAAGCTGTAGAGACAACTTTATTGGAGGATTTTTCTTAAAACTTTTAAAGTTTCTTACAAAATTATTTTTTTAGGAAGTTTAAATATACATTTTCTGAAGACAGTCAATTCGTATTAGAATTTAGACTGGGGCGCAGCAAGCTACAAGGTCAGATTACAGACGCTTATAGAAACGCGTAGACTGGCTATTTTTAAAAACTGTATTTACCAAAAAATCGACCCAACTTTGGGCTTTCGAATGACACCAAGGCCAACTTATTAATTCACTAAAAAAAAACTTACAATGATTTGTTTGCCAAATCCCTTGCGATTGGGTGCGGGCAGAGGTTTTTGATATCCAGCCCACTTGGTCTGTAGACAGTCCGCAGTTTTGAAACTTGTACATTGCAGCGCCCCTGTCTAATACGAATTGATTGTCGTCAGAACATTTCCAAATTTCTTTCTTGGTATACTGAAGATAGCTTAGGCTTGAAGATAGTTTGAAGCGGTTTCAAGCGATTGACGCCAAAGCTGCGCAGTGCGCTTTCTAAAAAATGGATGCGCTACCGTACCCCGCACAAATTCTCCTTCCGCACTCTCTTCATTTGGCTTCATTCCATGATCGAATCGGAAACTGTCCGGTTTTTATGCCGTGTCCCGCTAGGCTTTTTTCCCCCTCGTAAATCTATTACGTTTTTGTAAAGCGTTTTTAAAGTACTCTTCCTCCCCTAGTTCGTTCTTTGTATATATTGCTTGCCCATAGTTTGTTGTTTAGAATTCTAATACGGTTTTTATTTCGTTTCCTTTCCGGCTCCTTCCACTCTATTGTTTTGAATTCATTCACACGTGCTTATAGACTCAACTTGACCAATTCCTTTTAACAAAAAGGCAAATCTAAATAATTGTAAGCTTTTAAGGGTAGCTTTGGTTGTTAAGCTGGAAAGTTGAAGCCGTGAAGGATTTGTTGGATAAAATTTAGCTTTATCTACGTTTGGTCGCTTCTGATTGGTTTTTTATACGTTTTTCGTTGGTTTTATGGTTTATTGGGGTCATTTTCAGTAACAGAAACAATTTATTAGATTGCCTGATATGATTTTTGCAATGAAAAATGATTACTACCCTGGATTAACCTAAAAAAGTGGTTTTGGTGGTAAAAGTGACTTCAGTAAATCATACAAATGTTAATTCCAATGACGTTTCTCACTTTCAGATACTAGAATGCCGGTTGAAACGAGCGCGCAAAAACCGAAGCGAGAGCAGGAATCAAAGAAGATTGAAGATTTGCCTCTGGAGCTGGAACCAAAGAAGATGGAGGATTTGCCTCTGGAGCTGGTTGAGAAGATCGTAGGCCATCTTGATGCGAAAGACGTGCTAAAATTGATGATGTTGAACAAGAAGCTCTACTCGAGCTACGCAATGGATCAATCGATCGTTTTCGGAAAGCACGTCGCTGTGGTTGCCTTCGGACAGAGCTCCCAACGGAGAAATTGGATCAAGAAGTTCGTCGATTCTCCGCCCCTTCAACTGAGTGCAACTCTTCTTCCTTGCACCAAGCGAATCAATTCATGTGACGAGTTAAGCCTTTGTTTATATGACTATGTTAGACGAGAATGGGATCAACCAATTTGTAGAAAGTTCTTAGGCCAGTTGAAATCCGTGGATCAACTCTGGTTAGGTGTTGACACAAAGGAAGGTTTCTTGCAGTTTTTCACCAATTTTTGTGGATCGGTCAAAAAAGACGCAAGACTGAACATCTGGAGCTCATTGGAGCGAGATATAGCAAGTAAAGAGCCACTTGCCAAATTCTTCGAAAATCACTTGAACAGTTGCGAGAAGATCACTCTGAAATCTGGCACTCTGAACTCTGACAGCTTCAGGAGTTACGTCGAATTCTACTTGGAGGCTCTGATGAAAACGCAAATCAAAATGATTTCAATCCATATTCATACAGAGAGTTTGGCTCATGTCGTCGAATGGATTGTCAATGAAGGAATTCCAAGTCAGAATTCTGAAGCTGTGATTCGCTTTGCATTGCCATGCTACCAGAGGGATGTGATTAGTGATGTCGTTGATGTTCTTTCGGAGATGCAAGAACTTCAACGAGTCGATGACGGGGGAAATCTCTCGGTACTCGTTTCTCGTGCAAACGCGCTTCTCCGAGAAAATGAGGACGACGCCTACGACGACTTTGGTTTGTTCGATGAAAATAGTTCGTGTTTCCGCCGCCGAATCGACGCAAGGACGAGTTGCTTCTACCTGTTTCACGCGCATATCCGATACCCACAATTTTTGGCCTTCTATATGCAGTCTCAATGAAATGATCTATAAACGAATTGGATCTTGTAGCCATACCAAATCTGCCCTTTATTTAAATCATTTTGAATTTGTATTTCCTATTTGTGGTTTTACTGTACTATTTTTAGTTTTTCTATTCTGGCAATATGTTATGTGCCTCTATCTGAATCGCTTTTATTCGCCCTCTGAATAAACATATTTATATAAAAATAGACTTTGTAGAATTTGGAATTGGTTGCCAAAGCATATCTGTGAATCCAACTCTTGTTAAACTTTTAAAAGTCATACAAACCGGCTAAATTTTTCGGGGTGATATGTTCACTTCCTACGCAAAAACCCTGAATTTAGGCGACTAGTTTTCCTGCTTCTGTTCCTAGGTAATTTAATTTCTGATAACATTATCATCAGATTACATCATTTTCCGTGTAATTTCGGAGAGAAAAGAGTGCTCACCGATGTAGATTTTTTCCTGGTCACTTTTTATGTCACTGTAAAAATTATAGAGCACCCCCATTTTTTCGCAATATTTTCATTTTTGAGAAGAACCCACTGAAACGTGTCTATGTTATCAAAAATCAGAAATAAATAATATTTAGCAAAAAAATTTATAAGGAAAATCAGAATTGATTTGCATTTTAAATCATGTGCAAGGACGCTTACCAAATCTTGGACACAAAGCGACCTGGCTTTGGGATAAACGATCATGTCGAAAGAGGTTTCACTGATGTCTCAAACTTGCGTTTAGTTTAGGGAAATCAAAAGTAGTTTTTTAATGAGGATCTTTCTGTTGATACATACAGTAATTGTTACTCTAATAGGAAGGAATATGTAAAAAAAGAAAAAAAATGTTATTACTGTGTGAAAAAGTTCGGTAATTCCCTTACATTTGTTAGTTCAATAGAAAAAAAACGTACTAGCTAGGGAGTTACAATTTTTGCATTAGTTCCAAATTTACAGACTATTCAATTAATAACTGCTAAAGTTCTGTAAGCATCAAAAATTTTGTCCCATCCAGGGGACGAATTTGCTTATGTCTACTATGTAATGTGTGAAAATACGTTGTCTGCCTATGTATAGCAAAAAAGAATTTCTCTTTCTGAGAACTTCGCACAAGTCGAGGGTAAAATACCGGCTCTTCGTACACCAGAAAGGGTGCATTTACGAAAATTGTGCACAAAGCGACAAATTTTTCCCAAATCTGCATAAAAACGACCATCGTTTCCATGAGAAACATGAAGAGATTGATTTCGCGGAATCTGGAAATCAAAAGGTCGAATTTAAAATCTGAAAACACAAACTGGAACTCACAAGTTAGATTGGAAACTTTAAAATCTCTTTTCCATGCTTCAAATCATTATTGGTTTTCTTGGTTATCGAATTTCTCGCATTCTTTTGCTTTGCACCTCAGCAAAGCAGTGGAAAACTCGTGTAAATATTTAGCAGAAAAGTGGCCGATTCAACGAAAATGAGAATTATGGCGGTGATTGTTTGGGAATGAAGTCTTTCTGGAATGATTCTTTCGCATTTCTGGAATGTGTGCTCGTATGTACTTTGCGCTCAAATTCATAAACGCACTCTTTCTGGTGCATTCGATTCGGTTTTTTGGCTAAAACAAAGTTCTAGAGCGCCTCAAAAAGGATATTTGTTCACAAATTTGACCTCAAACTACACAGGTGCACCCAAATTAGGAAAGAAAAAACCCATCTACATGAGAAAAAGAACTAATAATCTAGCCGGTGGGATTGCATCCGTCGGGCCCAAATTTTCGAAGCTGGGCCAGACCGGAAGTTCAAGTTCTGGCCGGGTTTCCGCCCTGACCTGATTGTCGGGACTTTACATCAGGCTTTTTGATAAATCATCAAAAACTAGAGTGAAAGACTTTTGCGAAAATACCATCAGGACTTTCAGAGTCTAGTTTTTGCCCTAGTAATATGACTAGGGGTACGTAGAACTGAAGGCGTACAAGTCGTTTCGATATCCAGAATTAGGGATGAAAAGAACGACTCGTAGTCAGTATCTATGGGGGTGTTAGGAAGACAATTTAGAAAGAAATTTAAACGCCGCTATATCTAGTTTACTGTTAAAATGTCTGCACCTGATTTGAAGTTGAGGCGGGAAGCACTCAATCAAAGCAGAAAAGCACTCAATCAAAAGGCAGATGGCATAGTGATCGGATCAGGCAAAGGTGAGTCTCCTTAAAAGCAGATATCCTCTCATCATGATCGGCAAGGACGACATCTAAAGTAGAAAAAGAGCGCAAGAAAGTAGGGAAACGGTTTAAAGAATAGAGACTGTTAAGAGACAAAATTCTTTAAACGCAATAGTGGGTTTATGGTAGTAATCGAACATTGGGATACGATTACGGAAAGAAACGTTAAAGTTTAAGTCATCTAACACTAAATTACACATTGAGTCATAAAAATGTAGCGCCAGAAAATTTAATAGAGATTCTGAATCAACCAAATTTACGTCAGCGGGGTCTATAGACAAGAAAAATCCTAAAAACATAGGGAAAAAGAACATCAACTTCCAAGCATAGAAAAAGATTTAACCGCATTATAAGGGATAGATTTATGAAGTAACATTACTACTCCAAGTTTAGTGGAAGAAAATCTATCACAACGAATGACACAATACTGATTTAAAGGGTCTAAAAGTGATAAACAAATAGTTGAGACTAGCTTAGCCGAAACAAATACCAAACCGTGAATAAAAATTAACGAATGAAGATAAATATTCGCGCGCATATTTGTAGTAAATTATTAGCCCACAAGCGAAAACTTAAGATTTTCAGTCATCTACCTACAAATCTATTAATCGGTCCTTTGACCAACGTTTTGTCTGGTTAATTCTTGGTTAATTGGTTAATTTTTAAATGCAAATTTTTAACCAATTAATTTGTTTAACCAAGAGGAGCCCACTCTATTCTTTCTTGGCAAAGTGCGCATTTGAAACCGATCCCTTTATCCATAAAGCGACTAAGTTGACACCTCAAACTTGGGTAATTAAACCAATCAATTGAAAACAATAAAAACAAAACGATAACATCAATGTAGGAGAAAAATGAGCAACCGGGTAAACAAAGTGCTGTTACTTTGCCAGGCCAATTTGTTTCAGAGAGTGAAAGAAAGAGAAATAGGAAACAACTCAACTCGGCTACGATAGTCGGGACGCGCAATAGAATATGTGCGATAAATGGATGCCGGTCGGCACGGAGGGGATGAAAGTAATGTCATTTGCTTTCACTGATATTTTATTTTATTCTTTTATTGTCCCGACTCAATTGTTAAAAGAATAAGTCGCAGAGCAGCCGATCATCTGTAAAATCATATTGGTGTTGTTTCTGGTTATTTAAATTTTCAATTCCCCAGTAACAGTCTTCAACATGAAACTTGATTAAAATATCTCTTTGGTTTTAAAATCTTGAACTGTAATCAAGGCCGAAAACAATAAAAAATTCTTAATGTTCAACAAAAATTCATATGTAAAAACATTTTGAATAAAGATTGATTGTCGGGCTCCCACCAACATTAAGACAAATGAGTAGCGATGCGAAAAGAATAAAAGTTACATTTTAGTTACATTTAGCCACATTTTGTAATTCAAATTAGGAATCTGGTCAGTCGTTTTTCCTTTTTATGCTTATCACCGGTGACAAAACATTTGAATTTCACTTCTGATCTAACTTGGATCGGAACTGAATTTCCCCCAAAAAGGAAGCCAGCCCTTTTTAAAGCCATTGACAAACTTGAAAACTTATATTTTCAATAGACAGTGCTTTGAAAGTTTGGTAAAACAATGAAAAATGAACAACAAACAACAAAACATGAAACAATATATATTAATAAAAATTTGGATCAATGTGCAACGGTTGAATTTCATCAGGATTTTTGACGGTTCTGAAATTTCAAAAATCAACATTTTTTGGTTTTTCTCTTGTGTCTTGTGTTAAATGCAATTTTAGTTGTAACTTTGGTACGAAAAGGCAACAATGCGCGTCATTAGTAATAAATTAATCATTAAAGACACGAGTCAAGACCGCTTTTACAGAAAAATAAGATTAATCTAAATAGCAAAATCGCCGCGAATTGAGCCGGGCGGCGATGCGACGGTGTGATTCGACTAGTTGGGGCTGACTAGAGACAATTTGGTTCCTATGCCGACGAGTCAGCAAAGAAGCTGCCACAGTCTAATAAGGCACCAGAAATACCGTACCCTAAACAATGTCGCGCTCACACGCGATAAAAGGACACCTTCTTCCACATTTAGTCAGAATTTTCTCTTATTTGGTCTTGTGAAAGTTGTTTTCTTTTATTCGATATACTTCCACAATTTACATCAAAGCGATTTCTTTTAGTTTCTTGGAACTTTGTTGAAATTTTTTTACACGCTTTGCCCGAAGGGTATTAAATAAACTTGGTTTTGTTATTCGTTCAAGCGAAAGCGCACAGGTCCAGCCACGTCTAGTAAATTCAAGAGAAAGCAGACTAGTAATTCGTAATACAGAGCAAATTAGTTTTGATAGTCTAATGCTATTCTGCAAAAGGTGCAAATAGCCAACCTGGGGACGCACATCCACGCGAAAATGTGCTCGCCGTGGATTTTGCTTGCGATATATGTTTATCGATGCAAAAAAATGTGCTGAACACGAATCTGAAAGAATTTTTCAAATCCGTAGATTTTTTTAAAACCGAAAAAATTATCATTTTTACATTAAAAACTAAAAATGCCCGCCTTTTAAGGGGTTAATTCTCGGTGCTGATGGGATTTAGAGAAAAATGTGCTTGCAGTAAAAATTTCAGATCTTGAATGTATTTTCCTTTTTTCACTTGTCTAATATGGGCATCTTGAGTCCATTTTTGAGCTCAGTAGTGCATTTTGCAATTTCTCGTTTCGAGGATTTCAGTGGAATCTTGAAACCTTATTACAATTTATCAATTATCAATTTAAGCAATAGATCAAAAATTTTCTTTTCAAAACTTCAATACAGTCAATTTTACAGAGTCACCGGAATCTTTGGAACAAAATTACCACATAATGAGGTAATAACCAGCCAGCAGCAAACTATACCCGAGCCAGGAGATGTATCAATCCTTATTCATGTAAACATGAAAAAGTGACAACGAAGCATGTTTAATTAACAAAACTTGTTGTTGACATACAGTAAACTTATTGAACACAAGAAGAGAAAAATTGTAGAGACCCAAGAATAAGATTCTATTTAAATTTCATGACTATCTAGCAAAATTCAAATTCAAATTTAAATTCGAACTTGTTAAATGAATGATAAATCTGAATTTAGGCACTATCTTCAAATCAATTTGTGAATTCCTAGGAAACAATAATGTCCTAAGGAAATAATATAAGGTCAAATGCCTAGCAAAGTAAGGAAGTCAAACCAACTAACTGAATTCTGCGACTGGATTTTTGTGTAGGGAGCGAAAATATAAGTCTGGTAAATTTAGCCGGTTTGTCTGACTTTTAAAAGTATAACAAGAGTCAGATTCACTGATTTAGCTTGCCTTGGCAACAAATTCCAAATTCTAGAAACTCTATTTTAATATATGTTTTATTCAGGGGGCGAATAAAAGCGAGTCAGATAATCATAGGCGCACATAATATATTGCCATAAAAGAAAAACTCAAAATAGAAAGATTAAAATATAGGGCAGATTTGACATGGCTATAAGATCCAATTCGTTTATAGATAATTTCATTGAGACTGCATATGGAAGGCCAAAAATTGTGGGTATCGGATATGCGCGTGAAACACGTAGATCCAACTCGTCCTTGAGTCGATTCGGCGGCGGAAACACGAACTATTTTCATCGAACAAATCAAAGTCGTCGTCGTCGTTTTCTCCGAGAAGCTCGTTTGCACAAGAAACAAGGGCCGAGGGATTTTTCGAGTCATCGACCCGTTTAAGTTCTTGCACCTGTGAAAGCACATCACCGACCCGGGCACAATTTTTGTAATGCAAAAAAAGAAATTTGGAAATGTTTTGACGACAGTCAATTCGTATTAGACTGGGGGCGCTGCAAAGTACAAGGTCAAATTACAGACGCTTGTATTGGGTTGGGGAGAATGAGTCGGCGCCAAACTTTAAAGGGACTTTTTGCACACATAAAGCCTTCTTTAAACATACGTTTGGTTTCATCAAAAGGATCCACTATTTCTCTACAAAATCACTTTTGAGAGATTCCACAAAGCTTTTCTTTCGTGGAGTTTATGAACTTCCAAACGCAGCTGGTTAAAATGGCAAAGAGTCCGACTCATCATTTGAACAGTTTCTTTCACATAAACCTTCTTTGGTGTTTATATAAAAAAGATAGAGCACATTCAATTACTTAAGTTGCCAAATTTGCAGGAAGATCCCACCAATGTTTTTTTCTAGATCACAGTTTGTAGTTTTTGTGAAAAAATGGCTTTTTCTTGAGCGGAGGCGCTGTTTGAATTTTCTTTTAAATGTCATTTTGTAGAGAATTAGTTAGCCATTCTACTGATATCACACGCATATTATTTGACGAAGTCTGCTAGAAGTTTTAGACATTTTTTTTTGATTTTCGGCGCCGACTCATTCTCCCCAACCCAATAGAAGCGCGTAGAATGGCCCTTCTTAAGTACTGTTTTTATCAAAAAAATCGACCCAACTTTGGGCTTTCGAATGACACCAAGGCCAACTTATTAATTCACTAAAAAAAACTTACAATGATTTGTTTGCCAAATCCCTTGTGATTGGGTGCGGGCAGAGGTTTTTGATATCCAGCCCACTTGGTCTATAGACAGTCCGCAGTTTTGAAACTTGTACATTGCAGCGCCCCTGTCTAATACGAATTGATTGTCGTCAGAACATTTCCAAATTTCTTTCTTTGTATACTGAAGATAGCTTAGGCTTGAAGATAGTTTCAAGCGGTTTCAAGCGATTGGCGCCAAAGCTGCGAAGTGCATTTTCTAAAGAATAGATACGCTACCGTACCCCGCACAAATTCTCCTTCCCCACTCTTTTCATTTGGCTTCATTCCATGATCGAATCGGAAACTTTGTCCGGTTTTTATGCTGTGTCCTGCTTATGGCTTTTTACCCCTCGTAAATCTATTACGTTTTTGTAAAGCGTTTTTAAAGTACACTTCCTCCCCTCGTTCGTTCCCTCCTTTTTATATTGCTTGCCCATAGTTTGATGTTTAAAATTCTAATACGGTTTTATTTCGTTTTCTTTCCGGCTCCTTCCACTCTATTGTTTTGAATTCATTCACACGTGCTTATAGACTCAACTTGACCAATTCCTTTTAACAAAAAGGCAAATCTAAATAATTGTAAGCTTTTAAGGGTAGCTTTGGTTGTTAAGCTGGAAAGTTGAAGCCGTGAAGGATTTGTTGGATAAAATTTAGCTTTATCTACGTTTGATCGCTTCTAATTTGTTTTTTATACGTTGTTCGTTTATGGTTTATTGGGGTCAGTTTTAGTGACAGAGACAATTTATTAGATTGCCTGATATGATTTTGCAATGAAGAATGATTGCTGCTCTCGATTAACCTAAAAAAGTGGCTTTGGTGACAAAAGTGACTTCAGTAAATCATACAAATGTTAATTCCAATGACGTTTTTTCACTTTCAGATACGATAATGCCGGTTGAAACGAGGGCGCAAGAACCGAAGCGACAGCAGGAACCAAAGAAGATTGAGGATTTGCCTCTGGAGCTGGTTGAGAAGATCGTAGGCCATCTTGATGGGAAAGACGTGCTGAAATTGATGATGGTGAACAAGAAGCTCTACTCGAGGTATGCAATGAATCGATGGATCCTTTTCGGAAGGCATGCCGCTGTGATTGCCTTCGGACAGAGCTCCCAACCGAAAAATTGGATCAAGAAGTTCGTCGATTCTCCGCGCCTTCAACTGAGTGCAACTCTTCTTCCTTTCGCCGAAGGAATCAATTCATGCGACGAGTTAGACCTCTGTTTATATGGCGATATTAAACGAGCATGGGATCAACCAATGTGTAGAAAGTTGTTAGGCCAGTTGAAATCCGTCGGGCAACTCTGGTTAGGTGTTGACACGGAGGAAAGTTGGTTGAAGTTTCTGACGAATTTTTGTGGATCGGTCAAAAAGAACGCAACACTGTACATCCACGGCTCATTGGAGCGAGATATAGCAAGAAAGGAGCGACTTACCAAATTCATCGAAAACCACTTGAACAGTTGCGAGAAGATCACTCTGCATGGCAGCCTCGGGATTTACGTCGATTTCTACTTGGAGGCCATGATGAAAACGCAAATCAAAATGATTTCAATGGATATTTGTCAAGGGAGTTTTGCTCATGTTGTCGACTGGATTGTCAATGGAGGAATTCCAAGTCAGAATTCTGAAGCTGTGATTCGCTTTATAGTGCCATACGGCTACCAGAGGGGTGTGATTCGTGCCGGGGTAGTTGATGTTCTTTCGGAGGTGCAAGAACTTCAACGAGTCGATGACGGGGGAAATCTCTTGGTACTCGTCTCTCGTGCAAACGCCCTTCTCCGAGAAAACGAGGACGAGGACGACGACTACGACGACTTTGGTTTGTTCGATGAAAATAGTTCGTGTTTCCGCCGCCGAATCGACTCAAGGACGAGTTGCTTCTAGCTGTTTCACGCGGTGTCCGGATATCCTCGATTTTTGGCCTTCTACATGACGTCTCAGTGAAGTAATCTCTGAGCAAATTAGATCTTGTAGCCATACCAAATCTGCCCTTTATTTAAATCATTTTGAATCTGTATTTCCTATTTGTAGTTTTTCTGAATAAAGCATATTTATATAAAAATAGACTTTGTAGAATTTGGAATTGGTTGCCAAAGCATATCTCTGAATCAAAAAACAAAATATAGAGCCCCTTTTATTGCATAATATAAAACAAAAATTAACAACAAATAACAAAGCAAAGCCATCTATTAATAATGGGTAACTTTTCCCTGATTCGATCCTACCTCGAAAAGACGGCTGGGCATTGAAGAAACCAGTGTTTGGAGAAAATTGCCATCCAGTTTGTTCAAGGCTTTCGCGATGGCCTCTCGGAGCTCTTTCACATTTGAATATTGGTTGTTATTTTTGTAGACGTCTCGGACTAGCATTCCCCAAAGGTTCTCGATAGGAGAAGTCAGGCGAACACACTGGCCACTTCAAAACATTCTTTGCTGCCAACCACCCGATCGTAGAGCCACTTGCATTAATTGAGGCGTTATCTTGCATAAAAGTGAAGTTATTGCCCGGATATCGATGCAAATATGCGACTATTTGGTTCTGCAAGAGTTTTTGATAAGCATTAGAGCCCATTTTTGTTGAAATAAATTCGAATCCCACCGGCTCGTCGTATCGGAATGCCCCAAACCATAACGGTATCGCCACCAAAATTTCGCTTGCTCAAGATGGTCGACTCGGCCCTCAAATCCCTCCAATGACCACGAAAACCATCAGGACCGTCTAGGCTGAATTTCTTTTCATCGCTCGCTTTCATCGGGCGACTTGGTCCTCCTTTTTCAGCTTTAGGGCCTTTTCCATCAGCTCATAGGCGACAATTGGCGATCAGTGAACAACATTGTGAGCGGTTTTACGGCAAACTTCAACTCCTACATCGCTCAGATCTTTGCGAACATCCTCAAGCGACGCCCTCTTCTTGGATAATTTCTTTATTAAAGATCTTTCGGCACGTTCGGTCAGTTTTTTCTTTCTTCCTCGAGTTTCTTTCATCTTTCGGGCCGTCTTGGAATTCAAATGCGTTTGTACAATCTTTCGGGAGCGCTTCAATCGCTTCACTTGCGGCCATCCGAGAGTGTTCAACATATCAATTTGAGTTCTCTCCACAATCGTCAGTTTTTTACTAAGCGGCATGTCGGAAATTCAATAATCATAATTGAAAAACAAGAATAAAACACGAAAACCAAAAAGAAAGGCGAGAAAATTATGAAAACATACTTTTAAGCAATACAATAAAAGCTGCTCTATAATTTTTATACAACTTCAAAACAGGATTTTCCTTAGAAATTTTTTTGCTAAATATTATTTATTTCTTATTTTTGATAACATAAATACGCTTTGGTGGGTTCTTCTCAAAAAAAATGAAAATATTGCGAAAAAATGGGGGTACTCTATAATTTTTACACAGTGTATGAGAAAAAAGAACCAATAATCTAGCCGATTGGATTGAGGCAGTTGGCCCATATTTTCGAAGCTGGGCCGACCGGAAGTCCAAGTTCTGGCAGGGTTCCCGACCTGTTCTGACTTGTCGGGGCTTTACATCAGGCTTGGGCCTGGCTTTTCCAGGACGTGGACCTGATTCGCTAGATCTAGGAGCCAGTTGGAACACTAGCCAACCTGTCACAACCAGGTCCGAGGTCAGACGGGCACACCTAGAACGGTGGTCTGGTCCAAAGTGATGATCCGAGCCAAGCCAGCCAGGCTAGAACAGAACCGGTTTGGAAAAAGTACTTTGGTTCATCAGGAACTAGCCCTGGGCTTTTGATCTGGATCGGTATATCTTCAACGAAATCGTGAAGTCGGCAGGAAGGGGTCAGTAAATTCAGTAAGAGATGAAATCGGGAAACTTCACTTTGCAAAAATCTTGGACTTTCTTGGCTTTGTGAGATTTTTGCTTTGCTTCTATCAATATCGAATTTGATAGTTTTGATATTGCTAAACTTCAATATCGATAGTGTAATCTATAAGCATGTATACCTAAGACTTTAATATTACGCCATTTCCTTAACTTCTTGCTTTCTTTATGTCTTATAGCTTTTTTGTTCATGAATGAGACCTTCCTCGACTTTTATTCTATTCCTCACATTCTTTTGCTCACCAATCTAAGTGCTTGCAACTCAACAAACGCTTCGGTGTCCGATGGATGGGATATAAATGATGTTTTGCTTTGGAACTTTTTTCAAACAGTCATTTTTGATTATTTCTATTGGCAAACAGCAAGAAAGTGAGAATTTGAAATGAGATTTGATGAAACTGAGGATTGACGCTGTTCCTGGTTTGCTTGGCAGAGCAAATGCAAGCGATGTTCGTGTCAACTACAACGTGCGGAATTTCGCTCAACGGTAGTTAATGCAACTCACTTTGATTAAATTTTTGGTTGCACTAACAGTTTTCGTTTCTCAATTCGCATATCAATCTTATATTTCTTGAATTTATGTTAGTCTAACAATTACAACAACACCAAAAAGGCAATCATTTTTCTTGCTTGCTTGCAAATAAATTTTCCTATTCTCTTGATTTCTTTGTTTACGTTAACTTTAGTTGCATTTGAGGTTTTTCAATAAAGCCTTTTTGTCAACTCCAATGAGCATTATTTATTAGAAATTTAGAAAGAAAGATTTGAAAAGATTTTTTACATTAAGACAATCACGATGATGAAAAAGCGAAATTTTTATTTTTAATTTTACGATTACCGCTTTACGAACAATAAATCGTTTTATTTGTCCCATGAATGAATGGTTTTACTTTTTGATCTTTAACATTAAACTTTGATTTTTTTGGTTTTGGCTTAGAAATTCCAGGTGCAAACTTGGAAACCGATGCATTTGTCTTTTTTAATGAGTGTCGTACCGCCACCTTTTCTGAATATCGATCTTTGCTGTGTTTAATTAAAAAAAACAATGAAAAAGGTTAAATAAAAACTTTTTAGGGGTGTGTCTTGTACGGGTTGCGCAGGTTTTTCCTGGTCTTTTCATTTCAAATATTTTCTGAAGCAGCTGCAAATTTTCTTGTTCTATGTTGAATAGACTTCTTATTTTTGTCTGGTCCTATTTCTGAATCACTGATGGAAATCGTTGACATCGCTTTCTATCCAAGCGTCTACTCATGGTTTCGTCTGTTCGCCACCCCTTTCACTTGTCTCAACCTTTTCGGCTCATTTGTCATTTGGAAAGCCACTCCAAAACAATTTCAGAGTTTCCGACGGTCAATGTTACTTGTACAAGTTCGTTTTCTGTTCGATTAATTTAATCTTTGAAATACTTGAATTTTCTTACTACGGTGGACTCTCGATCTAACGCTGTGCGATTTTGGGTCCTCCAAAAGTGAACTGCCTTATAAAGGGGTTCGAGTTAACAATCACAAATCCCGGCTCCTTGCATGCCGTTAAATCGTGAGCCAACGGTTATTATTGGTTTGGCCGGAAAGTTTTTTGAAATTTTGGCTTATAAATGAATAATTAGCCGATCAGCGTGTGGTTTGCTTTAAATAAGAAAAGATTAACCATTTCATTTAGCTTATTTTTAGACAAATTTGAATCCGCATTTGAAGCAAATCCGGACGGGAATTTTGCTTTTCCTAAAACTAGGTTTTTGTGAGAAACAGTGCTCAAATCGGAATCAAATCGAAAATCGAAATAGGTTTCATCGTTTTTGACTGCTCGACTTCCCACATTTAAAAAAATTAACTAACACGAGCTTTTCAGAATTTCTTAAAGAACAATTTGTAAGTAAATAATAGGACTTTTTGATAAAGCAAACTATAGATCGATTGGTTTATTATTGATTTCAAAAATTAACCCTTAAAAAAGCGGATAAGACTCTCCGGACACCTCGATAGATAGAGTGCGTATCTTTATTTTATGACAAAATTTATTTTGCTAGATATCAAGCTTATATCTTTTATTTTATAAAGTTTTTATTTATGAAAATTTCCAGTTCTTCGGTTTAATCAACGACATCAGTCTGACTTATGTTGGCTTTGTTATTTTTGCGGTGCCAACTTTTGGCGGTTTCTTTCTCGGCCCACTCAGTGATTTCGGAATTTCTTCAGGAGCTCAATATGTAAGTAGAATGGTTTAACTGAATCTTATATGTATTTTGAGCAAAACCCAAAAAAAAGAAGTTTAGTGTGTGTTGCTCGTGATCTTGTCCTCTTTCGGGCACGCTCTCGTCCTCACACTTTTCGATCGTCAACAATCAATTGTTCCGAATGGGCATTGGTCAAAGTTGTCCAAGAGGTTTGTGAAATTGGCAAAGTATAAAAATTTTTGTAAAAAGTTTAGGACTCAATTAGTACTTGAGATTGGTTTTCTCTTATTTCCTTTCTATTTGCTGGTACCCGGCACTTGCTTCTGTTTGTCGATCAATCGAAGCGAGCTTGCGATTCTCGAGTTTAATCAGGTCACATCACTTTTCATAAAACTTTGGGAATTGCTAAAAACTCTAACTAGGAAAATACTTGAGCCTGAACGCAAACTTGACAAAATGTTTTTCAGTCTTTTAGCTCTCTGCGTTTTTTAGAGTTTTGCTAGATCAGAACTAAGCTGGATTCAGATTCTAGCCTCAAAAACTACCGGAGAAAGTTTCCAGATAGATCGCCTTGTTCAAAACTGTTCCCAAAATGACTGTTCCCAAAGGGAGCAGTCTCGTTAGTTGTTGTCACTACCTCCTCGAATTGAGAGTGGGTAATTTGCGCGCCTGCTGCCTTCCTTAGATGTGGTTGCCGTTTCTCAGGCATCCTCTCCGGAGTCAAACCCTGATCCTCCGTTACCCGTTACGACCATGGTAGTCAACTAAACTACCATCAAAAGTTGATAGGGCAGTTAATTTCGCGAATTGCCGCCGCTTACGCATGCGGTCTGCAAGATATTCAGAATCATCACTTGACGCCGAAGCGGTTGGTGAATCTAATAAATGACACCGAAGTGCACACGTGTATTAGCTCCAGAATTACTAGAAGTATCCAAAATGCTAATTTCGCGAGGATTTTAACTGTTATAATGAGCCTTTAACTCCCAAACGCTTCACCATGAACGTGTTCAATCTTTAGACCTATCCAGAGCTTTTGCAATTCTACGAAAACCCGTATTTTTTCGGTTTTCAATCAACTCCACGATCGATTTTCATTTGGGGTGTCATCGTTCTATATGGCGCCTTTTTCACGGGCATTGGCGAGGGTCAGTACAGAGATTTATAGCTTTTTACAGAGAGAGAAAAATCCATCAAATCAATTCATTCCATGTTTACTGGATATTAAAAACTTTAGCTTTGGTTGTTCTAATTGCGCTCACTTTCCATCAACTCCGACATGTGATGAGTCCAAAAACCCTGAAATTACAATGGAAATTAGCTCGTGGGTTGTTCATACAGGTAGATTAAACTACACAAAAATATTCAAGAACCATTTTCTAGTTTCTTGCATCGGCTGTAATGTTTCTCGTGCCGGGTACCTGGTTTGGACTTGTCTACTTGTCGGGAACGGTGATGGGGACTCGTGGGTGGACTTTGCACAATTGAAACTTTTCCATTGATTTAAAATTTGAGTTCATAAGATCGCAAATACTCTAGTTGAAGAAAATTTTAGAAAACTCTCCTATTAGTCAAAATGTAGTATAGAAAATCGAAAATTGAAAACAATTTTTTCATGGGACAAAAGGAAAGGTCAACATTTAGCTTTCCTCATAACATTTCTTTTAGTTAAGCTTGAAGGAAAGTTTTTGTTGAATGAAACACCATTTCAGGCTACAACATCTTCCCGACAATGTTCATCGGAATGCATTCTGTGGCTAGCACAATTGTTCTGCTCACATGCTATGAAAACTATCGAAGATATGTGCTGAAGATATTTCTTCTCTTTGGCGCTTCAATCCAAGCAATGGAAATGTCAACGAATTTCCGGATAAAACAAAGGGAATTAAAGAAACCATCTCATGATATGGCTTGGACAAAGAAATAAATTGAAAATTAAGTTGTAGAGCTAACAAACCAAGTTGTAAGCAAAGTTTTTTTCGCTTTTTTTTTCGCTACAAACCATTAGAATTTGAGTTTATTACTTTTGTATTAGCTTTATGCATAAGTCTTTTCATTCTTTTTTTGTACTTCCGTTAAAAAATATCAAATTCACCAATTAACCTATAGTTTGCTCTAAATAAAAAGTGTTTATTGTTCAATTTCTCATTTTTAAAAGTCAATTTAGGTCCACTTTCAAGCAAATTCGAGAGTGAAAACGTGTTTTTTCGTAAAAATCTATAAAAACCTCTACGAAGAAATTGGCTGAATGAATTTCTTGGAAAATTTGGCTATTTATCTAACCTTTATCGATTGACATGAAGATAGGTTTCCTTTAGCTAAAATGTCTAAACCGCATCATCGAGCCGTCGCCATTTTTGACTACCTAACTTCATGCTCCCAAAAAAATCCAGACACAAGACATTTTTAAACCCGTTTTAACGTTATTTTGCAGAAAAATGATTGACTTTTCTAGTGAAACAAATCGTAGTTCAATTGGTGCATTTGTTGGTTTTAAACGGAAGACGAAAAGAAACGAAAAGACTTATGCATCAACCTAATATGCTAAAAGATGAGAAATAAGATGAGCCTCATGGATATCGTCCAGTTGTCCTCGATAGTGCGGAGTTGCTGGAGATTGTCGAGTCGGATCCAATTCAAACTTTGCCCGAATTAGCCGAATACTTTAAATGTGATCCGAACACAATTTCTCAACACCTTTAGTTCATTGGAAAAAGGAATCGTTGTGGCCAATGGGTCCCACATGAATTTGCCCTGAAAACAAAGCCAATCGAGTTTTAATGTCTCGGATTCTATTGAAAAAGGCTACGGGTCGTGCTTTTTTTGAAAGCATGTTGACGATGGAAAAAAAGTGGACATATTTCAATAGTACAACACGCAAAAGACAATGGTTGAGCAAAGGAGAACGGCCGATTTCGACACCACATCCAGATCTTCACGGAAAGAAAGTGATACTGTCGGTCTTTTGGAGATATGAAAGGAATCGTTTATTTTGAATTACGAAAATCTTTAAAAACTATAACGTCTCAAATCTACGCCCAACAACTGAAGAAATTTGATGAAATTCTACGAGAAAGAGGTGTTAATCCAAGGACAATCCATTTTCTCGCTGACAATGCCCGGGTACACACATCAAACTTGGCTCAAAACACCATAGAAGAATTAGGCTGGAAACTTGTGCCTCATCCGCCATATTCGCCTGATATTGCTCCCTCAAATTACCACTTGTTCCGGTCTATGCAACACTCTCTTGCAGATCAAAAGTTTAACAATCCTGAAAAAGTCGAAATTTGGGTGCAAGACTACTTTGCGTCGCGGGACCCCAAATTTTTCGAATCAGGCATCCGAAATCTACGCAAAAAATGGAAGAAAAAAGTTGATAATAATGGTGAATATCTTTTGGAATAAAGTTGTTTTCTTATTGATTTTTGGGTTCTTCGTATGTTGATTATAATCCGAAGTTTCTTTTGCAAGTACCTAATATTTTTGTCCTGTCAAAAAGTTCATTAAACGTATTGTGAGTTACGTAATAGCAAATGATCTCGATTTCTCTATTCATTCAAAAGATTCTCGTATCAAAATTGTGTTTTGTGTCCACTCAGAGATGGGTGCTCCTTGTTTTAAAGCTCTCCGGCAATACTCATGAATCAAATGCGGATACTTTGGTTCTCCTGCTGTCAACGTTTTCACTCCCATGGAAATCTATTTTAAAGTTTTTGATTATGATTGTGAAATCAGAATTGAATTGAATGAATTGCGCCAATCATGCATTTATGTCTTGTGCTCCGTGCGATATAAAGTTAAGTTTTTTCCATTTTATCGATGACTGTCATAGTTACTATGTTTTCTTATTGTCTTTATTTGGGAATTATTATTGTAAGAGTGTAAAAAACTATAAAGTGTCACAACAAGTAATATGTTGTGCACGCACAAAGAACACTAGTCGGAACTTCTTGAAAAAAAAAGCAAAAGAAAAATCCGAACAGCCGAATTCTACACAAAAAATGGAAAAGCATAGTTGATAATAATGGCGAATATCTTGTGGAATAAAGTTGTTTTCTTATTGATTTTTGGGTTCTTCGAATGTTGGTTATAATCCGCATTTTCTTTTGCAAATACCTAATAATTTGAGCGTAGCTATTAGCAGTTTCATGTTCACTTTGTTGTGTAGTTCTAAACTATGTAGGGCTTTCTGGATGAAAAGGTTTAGTTCTACAGTTTCGTGAATTTCAAATCTCTAAATAAGCCATATGTGAATAGTATATGAGTATACTGTTGTTGTTTATTGTTGTCTTGATTTGGCTGCATTCTGGTTGGATGGTAAAGTCTTTATGAAGTCTTTATCCTGCACAAGAATAATAAAATTAACTAACATTGATTCAGAACAAGACAACTTCAGAAAGTCACACGAATGCTATTTGAGATCATTTTACAATTTGCTAGGAACTGTGTAAAGGAAAATTGAGACAAACCGTAAATACGGTAATAGGACCCCAGTCGCGTAGTCGCAAAAGTTTTTTAGTATTTCATTTTTGCAAAGCTCCCGTACTTTCACAAAAAGGCGCCTTTGGTATCAAAAAATAGCCCTGAATTTCAGCTATTTATTTGATACCTAGGCGCGCATTGTAGCATGAACCAATGTCAAGAGAAACGGTTCAAAGTCAGACTACGCAACACTCCACGCCATCATTATGGGGGTGGGGTACTATTACAGTATTTACGGAGCAGCGTGGCTGTTAGAAAACAAGAAAAAAATTTCTGAGCTAGACTATGATCAGTTTTCTAAAAACCAAACACTTATAAATATTTGAAAACAACGAGAGAACTCGAGAAGAACGCACCAACAATGATCAGAACTCGTCGATTCTCACATCGAAGATAGGCGAGCATTCCAGGACTGTGCCTTGCAAGATCCATATTTGGTAACTCTGTGATCCACTTTGTGACCTCATTCTCGATTTGTGGGAATTGAGAGAAACGGGCACACACGCTTCTTTTATGTTGTTCTGGTTGAAAATGTCGAATCGAGCGTTCCTCCCCAGTTTGTGCCGAAATCCAAACAAGCAAATCGTCAAGTTCTGCCAAATGACGAACAATTGAGCTCAAATGTTCTCCGACAAACTCTATTCGACTTTTATTTTGTACAAGAAGTTGAGTATATGATCCATATAACATTACTGTTGATATTCGACCATTGAATGTTGGTGGCCTGGACCAGAGATTGGTCATCGACTCCAATAAGGGACATTTATTTTCAAGACATTTAAAGGCATAGAAATTTCCTTGAGTAGCCGAGAAAACGGAATAATTTGTGAAGAGATTTTCAAATATAAAGCATTTAGTGGCTTTCAATTCTTCTCGTTTGAATAGAGCTTCAAGAGTTAGTGAATCTGTTTGATTTCCTCTTAGGGAAAATCCAAGGTCAACTGAAGGAAACCAATGATCGAATAGAAGCTGATTAGCACCAATAAGTGATCCATCATTTGTGAGTTGAAAATTTCGGACAAGTCGCACTTTTTCTAGTATCCTGTTCTTTTTACAAAGCCAAATAAAACGCTGAAAATCGTTTTTTTTCGATTGATCAAGATCAATACTAAGATCACGGCAAGAGCGAATTGTTGCCAAGATTTTCAACGGAAAATTGAGAATTTTTGTTGTGTTTAGCCCATCCATATTTAGTTCGAGAACTTCTCTACTTTGCAGCTCCAAAGAGAAAAGCCATTGCTCTGGATGATCGCAAGTTGGCCGGAACTTGGTCCAACTCCTTTTTCGATCTTCCAGCTCTAGATCGTTAAGAAAAAAAGAAGCTGAAGTCGAAAATCGGAGCTGGAGTCGAAGAATATATTTTGGGAAAAGCCCATGAATCAAATAATATTTTCTCAAACTTTTAGTGGTTTGAAATAGTTTTTGAGATACATCAGTGGTAGTATGCTCGAGAACTGAGACTTTCAGCTCATTTGGTAGCGTATTTAGGGAAAACATTGATCGATTGAGACGATTTGGGGTGAAGGGACGATTTGGGGTGAAGGGACGATTTGGGGTGAAGGGTGAAGAGACTTCGAAAAGGCGCCAATTTGCTTAAGCACAGAAGTTGTGTGTAAAGAGGAGCGTGGGGGCACATTTGAGGACTTTGGAAAAACATAAGCAGTCAGTTCAAGAGAAAACATTCAAATTAGGAAAGTCGAGTTAGGAAGGGAAGTAAATATTCATTTACCCATGAAACTAGTAATATGTCTCGTATTCTCCAAAATAGTAGTGCGTACTACTATTCCCTTAAAATCCCTTAAAATTGATCGGCCAAAAAAAAGTAGGTAAGAGACACATAAATCAAAAATCAAAATTTGTTAAAAACTATTTTAAATTATAAGACTGGGATACTTTTGTGTTATCTCGGGGGGGCAGGCCCGTACCCTGGAGGGGACAAGGGAGGCATTTGCCCCCCCCACATCGGCGCGAAATGGTGTTCTCTATCAGAATTTCACGTTTGAATATCCATTCGACGCAGAAAATTGTGCTGAATCGAATGGTGAAGAAATTATCGAAATCCGTCTGACTCGATTTTTTTAAAACGCCTTTTATCGAAAAAACCGCACTTTTACCATAAACTCGTTCGCCGCGACCAACTTTTGGTGGCTCGTTCTCAGCGTGGTCGAAAGATTGCGCCCTCAAAACCAATAACTTTTGTGTGGACGTGTGCAAAGATCATTTTGATACCAAAAAAATAAAAATTGATTAACTCTGCGAAGACTTGATACCTTTTTAAGTTGCCATTTTCAGCCATTTTCAACTTCAAAATTCTGATAGAGAACGTTTTTTTGCCTTATTTCGCGCGGATGTGCCCCCCCCCGTATTAAAGAGAATACGGTAAACCCAAAACACCAAAGTTGTATGACGAGAATCACTTCATTTGGCCTTTTGAGGTGAAAATATTGGAAACTTGAATCAATTGAGTTTGCGGTGTGGTCTTTTGTGCGGATTCTCGATTTGGTTTCTTCAATAATATCATGTTGGCGAAGCTGAAATTTGATGTACTCAGAAGGAGAATATCTAAACCGAATAAACAAAACATGGGATTCACTAAACTTTTGTGTCAATAACTTGTCCTCGACTCAAAGTAGTTTTAGAGAAAATAATTCAATAGTCATTCGCCTAATCTTTGTACACAATTGAGTTTTTCTGATAAGACTACCTATACTTGCCTATAACTTTAGCCTTTCTGGGTAGAAAATCGAAAAAGGCTGTTGAAAGTTGTATAACTGTACTTTTGCAACCAGTTTGGAGTCTTGGACGCGCTAACGCCAAAACTATTTCTACATCCTGTCAAAATAGTTTGCCTCTATATTCTTTACGCATTTATGTGACCCCACAGTTTTATACAAGAAAAGTCATGATTTTGTTTTTGTACTTATTTTTAAAATTTTTTATTTTGTCCAACAACTATGAGGTTACCAAACCCAAAAAATTTTTTGATAATCATTGTCCGAACTTCGGTTCTGATCATTGCTCATCATTGCTGATAAACTAAAAATTACATTTTTCAGGAAAATTTCAGAACAACTTACCTCTCACTTGTTGTGGATTTGACAATAACCCTTTTCACGGCTTTGTTTGGTAAAAGGTCCAAGCCTCGTAGATAGAAACTAGCATCTCCAGCCATCTTGTCGGTCTAGAAACAAAAACATTTTATCACAATTTAAAAAAAAAACTTTACTTGCACGTTTCGCAGGATGCCCACGTGAGCTTTAATGTAGACCAGATCCACATTTCCATTGAACGGTGCTTTATCAATTTGATGGTAAAGTTCTTTAAGTCTAAAACGGAATGTATATCTTAATCTCAATTTTGTTTCTTACAAAGAGTTATTAATTTATTTTTTAGATCAAACAGATCAAAAAAAATTCCACTAAAATGCAAAATATCAATGTTAAGCAATAAGAAAAATGCCATCAATTTAACTTTTAAATAAAAAGTTCCATGATAGTCGGGTGTTGTTCTCCGGTTGTTGCAAACTGTTTGATTCGAGCCAACTATGTTTGAGTATTGACATAGCTCTGACAACTTTTTTGAACCTTTTTTCCCCAAGATTAGATTCTAGGTATGGATTTCGTATAAAACAGGCAAAAAATGAATCTCGTAGAAAGCATTTAATCGAATTTCGTAGATTATTTAGCCATCTTGTCAGTAAGCAAAGTCAGTAATGATTTATCAAACAGCTACTCTGATTCAAAGAGACATCCATTCAATGAGACTGAATCGCGTTTCCAGATCATAATTACTTTCAAACATAGATTTGAAATTGATTAAGGGATGGCCAGAGCCGGGAGGATGCGGCAAACTTTGCAGATCGATTACGTCGTCGAGACAGTCACAAATCACCATATCTAAAATAGAAGAAGTAAAATACCATATCCTTCCATGATTGCCTGACTCGCTTTTCTTTACCGCCTGAATAAAGCATATATATGTATATCAAATCGGTTGTTGCTGCTTTCTGTTACGAAAGTAAATCGTTTTTTAAATAACGAAATAACCAAACCAACTTATATTGTTTTTGAGGTACTTTACGGTACCTTAGTCTTTTCTCTTAAATTCTTGCTCCATCATGGACTCCTCAACAATCTCTCCTTTGCCTATCTTATTTTTAATTTTCCTATTTCCCATCCTAAACTCAAATCACTTCTGATTTTACCTTCTGATTCGCGGCCTTCTCCCACCTCTTTCTCCACAAATGACAATGAGTGCTCACTTCGTGTGGTTGCTCAATTAAGGACATCTTCTCTCTTTCCGTATTTTCTTTCACCATTTCACGATGAGTGCAAATGGATACCGCTCCCTCAGAGTGTCGATGATTGGTTGAATTGGGTGGATGGGGGATGGAGGTTCTTGGACCCGCCCTCTCTTTCAACTGAATGCTTTAAATGCCTACAAACGATTCCCCTTCTCCCGGCACTCTTAGTCAACACTTTCAATTCTAACGGTTACAGTAGTTGCCAAGTTTTGGCTCCTTTTGCGTTAGCTTGCTATTCGAACTTTCTTTCAAAACTGAGACTTCCTAATTGTTTTGATACAATGTACTTTTTGAGCATTGATCTAGATAATATTATTAATATGAAAGTTGATCTAGATAATATAAAAGTTTACTAAAATGGGTTCTTTTCAAAAATCCTGGACTGTTACGTTTAGATGCTTTACAATTTGCTTGTACCTGATTCAAAACCATTAAAAAAAATATCAAAACAGATGGCCATAATGCACTTAAACTTAAACAAAAGAAATTACTATGCTTGTAACTTGTCTAACTCTATAGCCATTCCAGTGGATCTGAAATTATTCAATTTCAGAATGTTGGACCCTCGACATTTCCTTCTTCCCCATTTATTCATCGATCCACACACAGCGGCTCTATTATCCCGGCCTCCAAGATTATCTGGATTGGGTGGTCCTATTCTGTCAGATCTTTTTAACAGACCGCAACAAATTTGGTGAAGAATTCTTTTCCATGGAAACAAAAGTTTGAAAAAAACTATTGTAAAGACTTATGCACCAACCTAATAATTAATTACACTTTAATCGACCGTAAATTCAGTCGACGAAAATAACGACCGTGCAGCTGAAGAAAAAAAGCCTTTTATAGGCTGCGACTGACGTTAAACGAGATACGGTAATAGAAACAGGCGCTTTAGAATGAAACAAAGTGTTAACTGTCAAGTTGACACAATTCTGAGGTCGACCAAAGTTATTAAAAGCTAAGAGCTAGAGAAGAATTTCTTGAAAATTGCAACATAGTAGGCACCACAGTAGGCAAATTTGCTAACTTTCTAATCTTTTAGAACGACACGGTGAACTGTGGATTGCTGATGGAAGTGCGTATACCCAG
The DNA here is from genome assembly GCA_958450365.1 of Mesorhabditis belari. Taxonomy (NCBI): domain Eukaryota; kingdom Metazoa; phylum Nematoda; class Chromadorea; order Rhabditida; family Rhabditidae; genus Mesorhabditis; species Mesorhabditis belari. The sequence continues at coordinate 208,011 of CAUEEP010000876.1, forward strand.
CAATTCCAACGGGCAACTCTATGATGCTGGTGAGATCAAATTAGAGACCCTCGACGTGATCACGTGGATGTGTGGAGGGCTAGGCAAATGAGATATTTGGATAAATTTTTTTTCGACTCTTCAATTGCACAAAACGGATGAAAGGCATAAAATTACAATACGAACTCAATTTTCTTTTGCGTAATCTCGTAATCTTGCAAATTAGTCCAGTCATTTTTCACTCATTTGTGATTATCACACTGCCATAGTCCATGTCTCTTAAAAGGCTACTTTAGAGGAGTTATACATACTAGTATGCAGGGTGTTCAATAGTATATTATACTAGTATACAGGGTGTTCAACATCCCCCCTCCTACTCTGTCTTTATTAGGTTGTCCCATAAAAGCTCAGAGATTTGAATTTCATTTATTTTCATAGAGGTTTCCATAGAATAACCTCGCGACTTTTTGTTCCACTTTTTGCATATGACATAGATAAACATCGGTGTTGAAATTTTGCCTCGGTTTAAGAAGTTCCCAGAGAAGGACTCCTCACAACGCGTCCAAAAAAAATGCCTTGGAATCAAAAATCCGAGTTCGGACAATTCTTAGTTCATGTCCAGACAAGGAAAAACCAAAGTTTGAGAAAGATCCCCCTACTCACAAAAAAGTTATTACGGCGTAAAGTTTTACGAACAAAATGTTTAGGAAGTCGTCAAAATTTCGATTTTTCCGATTTTTCTCATATTCACTCCACAAGAACGTGCCAAACGATGTATTATATCAAAAGAGCGCCGTCAAATTTCCCACAATCCAAAAAACAAAGCCAGTTCAAGTTTTATATCAAAAAATCCTTGCGTTCTTGGCTACATGATGGGTGAAACAGTTTTTTAAAAAGGCTTTTTCAATTGAATTTTATTCAAATTAACTTTTAGGCTTTTTAAGGTTTTTGGTTTTTTGGATTGTGAGAAATTTGACGGCGCTATTTTGATATAGTCTCCAAATTATTAACCCACAAGAGAAAACTTTAGTAATTCAGTGATCTGCCTACAAATCTATTCATCGATCTTTTGACCAACGTTTTGTCTGGTTAGTTCTTGGTTAATTGATTAATTTTAAAATGCGGATTTTTAAAGAATTAATTTGTTTAACCAAAAGGCGCCCACGCTGTTCGTAACCAGCCATGCTAGGCCAAATGATTTCAGATGGATGTTTCAGATGATGTTTCAGATAGAATTGCAGATGAACCAGCCAACCTAGGCTAGGGATGTTTCGAATCCGATTTTCCCTGACCTTCCTTTGTCTTTCCTTCACCTTACACTTTATGAAATCAAAAGAAATTTATAAAAATGACCTTTAAGCCCCACATGATCCATAGAATTTTTGATCCTTGACGGGAGTGACGAAGCACATCGGCGCGAAATAAGGCAAAAGGCGTTTTCTGATGAATTTAGATGAAATTTTTTGATGGAAGCTATGTTATCTCACGCGGAAAAAATGTGCGAATTTGAAATCTGAAAAACTTGCGATTGGCTACGGACAGAAATTTTTGATATCGAGCCAAATTGATCTGAAGACAGCCAATAGTTTTGAAAATTGTAGTTTGCAGCGCCCCTGTCTAATACGAATTGACTGTCGCCAGAAAATTTCTAAATTTCTGTCTTTGTATTCTGAAGTTAGCTTAGGTTTGAAGGTAGTTGGAAGCGATTGGCGCCAAAGCGGCGCAGTGCGCTTTCTAAAGCATGAATCCGCTACCGTACCGCGCACAAATTCTCCTTCCCCACTCTCTTCATTTGGCTTCATTCCATGATCGAGTCGGAAACTTTTTCCGGTTTTTATGCTGGTTTTCCTACTAGGCCTTTTTCCCCCTCGTAAAATCTATTACGTTTTTGTAACGCGTTTTAAAGTACCCTTCCTGCTCTCGTTCGTTCCCTCCTTTTTATATTGCTTGCCCATAGTTTGTTGTTTAAAATTCTAATACGGTTTTATTTCGTTTTCTTTCCGGCTCCTTCCACTCCATTGTTTTGAATTCATTCCACGTGCTTATAGACCCAACTTGACCATTTCCTTTTAACAAAAAGGCAAATCTAAATAATTGTAAGCTTTTAAGGGTAGCTTTGATTGTAAATCTGGAAAGTTGAAGCCGTGAAGGATTTTTTTGGATAAAATTTAGCTTTATCTACGTTTGATCGCTTCTAATTTGTTTTTATACGTTTTTCGTTGGCTTTATGGTTTATTGGAGTCATTTTTAGTAACAGAAACAATTTATTAGATTGCTTGATATGATTTTGGCAATGAATTCACATCAATGCTTGATATGATTTTGGCAATGAATTCACCTCAATGAGATCATTCACTGACAAAAAGAAATTATTGACGTCAATAATTGTTGACCAGAGATCATCGGCGCATCTAAAACAGTGGATAAGTTGAACAATCAACTCACTTACTGAAATCGCCACATGTCGAGACCGCAAAAACGATTTACAGAGTAGAAGAGAGCGTACACGAATTTGTTCGTGTTTTCGGCAGCGGCGAGGAGCCTGTGTTTTATGCATGTTGTATGATATTTAAAATAGAGATAGTTTCCGAGGTTGCGCTGCGGGTCCAAGCTTTGACCCAGCCAAAAAGATGGGCCGAACCTCGAAATTAAGAGACGGAGCCTTGGCCAGGTCGAGCCGGGCCAGGTCTGAAATTTTGGACTCGGCACAACCCTGACGGTTTCAATTTTATTCTGGTCCAGTTTAAGATTTAAAGTTGACCGAGTTAAATGAATGAGTCATTGAATTCTACTTGTTATCTCTCATCCAACTCACCGCAACGGGAACAAAATTCGTCGTTTGTCGCCACGAAGATCACGGCCAAAACAGTGGTGATCAGACTTAGGCATATTGCCTGAAAACCTTGCATTAAAATCAAAATTTCTCCACTGAATACCCAATCGATGTAAGTAAGTCTATTACCTTCTCTGACAATTTGTAGCTGATATCAGGTGGATGTTTGAATAGAGTTCACCAAGCACCGTATGTATTCAATCCAATCACATACAGGGTGGCTGAAAAGCTCCCGGCCCTCGGTCAGACACGCTTTTGACTTTGAAAAAAACTCATATATTTACGTAACAAAAAGTTAACAAAGAAGACATAAATATGTAACTAAAGATAATAACAAAAAAGAACTAAAGTAAATACTCAAAATGATCTCCTAAACTGTAAACTGTCCCGGTTGCTGTCATGATCTGATCATGACTGTCATGATCCCAATGACGACAAAGAAATCGTGAAGCTTCTCCCAGAGTTCGGATCGGTAAAGCGTTCGGAAAACGGAAGCCAGTTCTGACAAAGTGATTTTAAACTGTTCATATGCTTAACTCCTTCAAGTTGGGATCATAATTTGATCCTAGATTTTCTGATTGTCTATCATTCGTCGCGAAAACATTGGGAAATTGGATTTCAGCCGGTCAGCATAGAAAAGCTCAGGTAGGTGTTGCTGTGGGGAGTGACCTTTGGTTTTCAGAGGAAGGGAACTCATTCAGTAAATTAAATTCAGGTTCAATACACAGAAACATACCTGAGAACAATTCATATGCATGTCAAAAACTTGATTATTCATAAAATGAGCAAATTTAATAAGATATTTCTTTTCGACTAGTGAATTCTCGACAATTCAGTTGCATTGCATTCTACATTGAGCGATCTCAACATTTAAAACACTTTATCTCACTTGTTGCTAAAGGGTTTATTTTCAATAAAATGTTCTCTGAAAAATAATTACATTCAATTACAAAAATAATTACACTCTTGACTCCATCCAACAAAAATTCTCAATGATCTTTCGATATCACTTGAATTCTTCTCTCTTTTGCTGATTTTTCCTTTTGTTTGCGAAGAAACAATAAATTTATGATGCTAAAGCAAAAGTGATAAGCTAAATAAAGAAAAAACCTTGCTAGACAATAGTAAACGAAGACATCAAGGAAGGCGAGTAAGGTGAGAATGAGAGCGAGGAGATTCGGGCCAAAACATAGCTGAATCAAATCAATGAACAACCAGAAAATCACCGAATTGAATAGGTTGATAAACGAGATGACAAGTTGCTGAAAACATAAGAGGTAAACATTTTGATCACAACTTACTTGAATCATCAAAAGTGACTCGGCTCTTGTCACGTTTCCCTTCTTTCTCCACTGAAATCAAAAAAGTCTTTTGTTTTTCTTGTGCAGGTACAATTTTTTGACTGTATCTAGTTGTTAGGCACATTTTTATGTTAGGTCAATGCATATGAAATCGTCAAATTTTTCCAAAGAGCGGCTGTTGACGCTCTTTGATTGCAAGCCCCTATGGGGATTGTTTACACCAAAGTACCCCCATTGCTACACAAAAATATTTGCTTCATATTTTCATATTCTACCTTTATTTATTATTTTTTTGTGGCTTTTATTCTTTCAATCGAAAATTTACCACCCGGGCATGTTCGACGTGTACTTTTGTACGAGTTCCTCCAGAAGCACACATCAAACCAATGTCATGCCTATATTCAGGTTGTATATGGGGACGAGTTAATTAGCAAACACACATGCCAACGATGGTTCACAAAGTTTCGATCTGGTGATTATCTCTCGAAGATAAACAGCGTGGCAGTCCCGAGACAAAGTTAAAAGGTGTTGATCTTCTAGCACTTCTTCAAAACGATAACCCGGCTTACTTCATACGAATTAGCAGAGCACCTAAAGGTTGACCAATCAACGGTAGTCAGACATCTACATGCCCTTGGGTTTACATCGAAATTGGGGAGTTGGATACCCCATACCCTGACCACCGCCGAGAAATTGAACCGGATCACGATCACTGCTGCCCACCTTATGAGCAATATTCTTTTCTCCTCCGTATTATTACAGGGGATGAGAAGTGGGTGCTTACTGTAAACTTTCGGAGGAAACGCCCATGGGCGGCACTTCGGCACGGGGCGACGCCCGAACCAGATCCGAAGCCTGAATTGCACCAGAAGAAGGCATGCTCTCGGTTTTCTGGGATATGGAAGGAGTGGTCGATTGGGAGTTGCTGGATAGTAAGACAATACTTAACTGTGTTAAATACACAGAGCGGCTTGAAAAACTATCCACAGCTTTGATGAGGGACAGACCAAAAAAAGACAAAAATCATCCTCCTCCATGATAACGCCCCCCCCCGCCCCTCGTCTTTCTTCGATGACTCGGGATCAACTGAAGAGTCTAGGTTGGCAAGTGATGGCCCATCCCCCGGATTTTGCTCCAAGTGATTATCATCTATTCCGGTCGATGAGCAACGAGCTAGTTGGGCAGCGTTTCGATTCTGAAGATGACGTCAAAAAGTGACTGACCGACTTTTTTGAAGGAAAATCGAAGGACTTTTAAGATAAGGGCATCCGAGAACCGGCAAAAAATGGGAAAATATTATTGAAAATAATAGAAAATATTTAGATTGTTTTGATGGTTAATCGTGAATAAATGCTTTGTTGAACATTTAGCGATTTCATATGCATTGACCCAATATCTTAAATTAAGTGTTAACCTTTTTGATATTCCGATTTGTTACAAAGTCTAATCCACACATCAACAAATAGGTGTAGGCCAATGAATTGAACATGATGTCATAGCCGAGTTGTTGATAGAGAAAATAGCGAAGATGATAGATTGCAACAGTGAAAATATATGGGAGAAGCAATTGGAGGAGTGGTAACTTCAGAGTGATTCGAAAATATTGTCCTTTAAAGGAGAGTGCAAGGAAACGACTGGAATGGTGTTAAATGATGGAAATGATAACGAAGTCTTGCTAAACGTTATTCAACGATGAAAACTCTGAAACTGAAAACTATTTTTTAGAATCTAAGTTTGATTTTTAGTGTTACTTAAGTGTAAAAACGGACTAAAAAGTGCAACCTAGCATATCCAAAACTGAGAAAGTTATGATCTTAAGTCGAAATATTTTAAGCAAATCGTAGAGTTCGTAAAGGGTTTGATCTAAAAATAAGCTAGCTCGCTGTGGTCTTTTTTACACTCACCTCACTGAAATGAGCAATTGTGCATAGACGGCTGCATCGACTAGGTTATACCTCGTTATGTAATCCTCCAAAATAGTTATGAAATTGATCTGATCATATGTGCAGCTAAACAAAAAATAAAAGAAAATAACTTATGTAAACAAACGTCAAGGAGAACGGTCGTGTGAAGCAAAACCATCCCGATGTTTTGACCGACATGATCACGAATTTGTTCACGCCTTCCGCGGTAGCCAGTAAACTGAGGCTGGTTTGTAATCTTTTAAAATAGATATTATTTATTGTATTTTTCTAAGAAAGTATTTTTATAAAACAAGGATTTACAAGATTTTAAGTTTCCCTACCGAATCGGTAGTGTCAATCGATCGTTCAAAGCGACAAAAATAGCGGCCACTGGGGCGGTGATGAGGCTGAGAATGAGGATCTGAATGCTTGTTGATAACTGATATTCAATCAACAGTTCCAGTGTTTGACCCTATAATATTATTCAAACCAGTACTACAGTATAATTTTGAAAAGCTGCCTAGGTACATGTGACCCCCATTTCCGGTTTACCAGTTGAATTGCCCGATACATGTAACTAGGGCTGATCGAGAATGGGGAACACGGTGAAGTAATCAGATGTTTGATTCATAACGGTTTTATTGTTAAAGGATACTTTTTAATTCTAAGAATGACAATAAAGCAAACAAACCACAGGAGTGGCCGATGTGATAAACCCGACAACCTCCAGGGTCAAAATCATATCAACATCCAATTTATTCTCGAAAATTTGCCAATTCCATTGAAAAATCAATTGAATTAGTCCAAGTAATGCTAAAAATTAAAAAGTTTAACAAAAAAACTATTTTTAACCAATCAGGCCTCCAGTAATTAGAGACACTAAAAAGAGATCGTCGTATTTTGTCCAAATCGATCGAAAAGTTAAAAGCATGAACAAAATGACATAAAAGCAAGAGTTTTTTGATGCTTTCAATTATTGTTTACATCTGATTTGCTATTTTTTTTGCGAGTAATTCATTTGGTAAAAGCTTCGCGCCGAGAATTTGATTACAATACGCTCTCAAACTAACCAAAATCACATACTATTCGAGACATCAAGAAAAAGTGAGCTCATACCTACAATTTCTCGTACATATCAGAGATTTTCAAGTTTTTTAGCAATCAACAGTTTATTATTCTCAATTTAGCGCCTTGTTTTTAAAGGAGTGACCAATTTGTGTGTTTGTATTATACAATGGCTCGATTTTTTGGTAAAAACAGTTTTTAAAAATGGCCATTCTACGCGCTTCTACAAGCGTCTGTAATCGTCTGTAATTGTAGTTTGCAGCGCCCCTGTCTAATACGAATTGACTGTGGTCAGACTATTTCCAAATTTCTTTCTTTGGATTCTGAAGTTAGCTTACGCTTGAAGATAGTTTGAAGCGGTTTGAAGCGATTGGCTTCAAAGCTGCGCAGTGCGCTTTCTAAAGCATGGATCCGCTACCGTACCCCGCACAAATTCTCCTTTCTCACTCTTTTCATTTGGCTTCATTCCATAATCGAATCGAAAACTTTGTCCGGTTTTTATGCCGTGTCCCGCTTTTTCCCCCTCGTAAAATCTATTACGTTTTTGTAACGCGTTTTTAAAGTACTCTTCCTCCCCTGGTTCGTTCTTTGTATATATTGCTTGCCCATAGTTTGTTGTTTAAAATTCTAATACGGTTTTATTTCATTTTCTTTCCGGCTCCTTCCACTCCATTGTTTTGAATTCATTCACACGTGCTTATAGACTCAACTTAACCAATTCCTTTTAACAAAAATGCAAATCAAAATAATTGTGAGCTTTTAAGGGTAGCTTTGATTGCTAAACTGGAAAGTTGAAGCCGTGAAGGATTTTTTGGATAAAATTTAGCTTTATCTACGTTTGATCGCTTCTAATTTTTTTTATACGTTTTTCGTTGGCTTTATGATTTATTGGAGTCATTTTCAGTAACAGAAAAATTTATTAGATTGCTTTATATGATTTTTGCAATGAAAAATGATTGCTGCTCTAGATTAACCTAAAAAAGTGGTTTGGGTGACAAAAGTGACTTCAGTAAATCATACAAATGTTAATTCCAATGACGTTTTTTACTTTCAGTTACGAGAATGCCGGTTGAAACGCGCGCGCAAAAACGGAAGCGAGAGCTGGGACCAAAGAAGATTGAAGATTTGCCTCTGGAGTTGGAATCAAAGAAGATTGAGAATTTGCCTGTGGAGCTGGAGCCAAAGAAGATTGAGGATTTGCCTCTGGGGCTGGTTGAGAAGATCGTAGGCCAGCTTGATGCGAAAGACGTGCTGAAATTGATGATGGTGAACAAGAAGCTCTACTCGAGGTATGCAATGAATCGATGGATCATTTTCGGAAGGCATTCCGCTGCGGTTACCTTCGGACAGGGCTCCGAACCGAATAATTGGATCAAGAAGTTCGTCGATTCTCCACCCCTTCAACTGAGTGCAACTCTTCTTCCTTGCACCAAACAAATCAAATCATGCGACGAGTTAGACCTCTATTTATTTGACTATGTTAGACGACATTGGGATCAACCAATGTGTAGAAAGTTCTTAGGTCAGTTGAAATCTGTCGACCAACTCTGGTTAGGTGTTGACAAGGAGGAAAGTTGCTTGCAGATCCTCACCAATTTTTGTGGGTCGGTCAAAAAGAAGGCAACACTGAACATCCACGGCACATTGGAGCGAGATATAGCAAGGAAAGAGCGACTTACCAAATTCATCGAAAACCACCTGAACAGTTGCGAGAAGATCTCTCTGCATGGCAGCTTCAGGAATTACGTCCAATTCTACTTGGAGGCCATGATGAAAACGCAAATCAAAAGGATTTCAATCGAAATTTGTTCTGGGAGTTTTGATGGAGTCGTCGACTGGATTGTCAATGAAGGAATTCCAAGTCAGAATTCTGAGGCTGTGATTCGCTTTGCATTGCGATCCGGCTACCAAATAGATGTGTTTCATGCCCGGGTCGTTGATGAGATTCGTGCCCGGGTCGGTGATGTGTTTTCAGAGGTGCAAGAACTTCAACGAGTCGATGACGGGAAAAATCTCTCGGCACTCGTTTCGCGTGCAAATGCGCTTCTCCGAGAAAACGAGGATGACGACGACTACGACGACATTGGTTTGTTCGATGAAAATAGTTCGTGTTACCGCCGCCGAATCGACTCAAGAACGAGTTGCATCTACCTGTTTCATGCGTCGTCCAGATATGCTCGCTTTTTGGCCTTCTACATGACGTCTCAGTGAAGTAATCCGTTAGCAAATTAGATCTTTGAGCCATACCAAATCTGCCCTTTGTTTAAATCATTTTGAATCTGTATTTCCTTTTGTAGTTTTACTGTACTATTTTTAGTTTTTCTATTCTGGCACTATGTTATGTGCGCCTCTGATTAGCTGACTCGCTTGTTTTCGCCCTCTGAATAAAGCATATTTATATGAAAATAGAGTTTCTAGAATTTGGAATTGGTTGCCAAAGCATATCTGTGAATTCAACTCTTGTTAGACTTTTTAAAGTCGCCTAAGCTAACTTCAGAATACAAAGAAAGAAATTTAGAAATGTTCTGGCGACATTCAATTCGTATTAGACAGGGCGCTGCAAACTACAAGTTTCAAAACTGCTGATTGTCTTTAGACCAAGTTGGCTAGATATCAAAAACTTCTGCCCGTAGCCAATCGCGAGGGATTTGGCAAACAAATCATTGTAAGTTTTTGTTTAGTGAGTTAACAAATTGATCTTGGTGTCATTCGAAAGCCCAAAGTTGGGTCGATCTTTTGATGAAAACAGTTTTTAAAAATGGTCATTCTACGCGCTTCTACAAGCGTCTGTAATCGCCTGTAATTGTAGTTTGCAGCGCCCCAGCTAATACGAATTGATTGTCGTCAGAACATTTCCAAATTTCTTTTTATGTATTATTATTTTTTTATTTTAAGCTAGCTTAGGCTTGAAGATGGTTTGAAGTCATTGGCGCGAAAGCTTTCTAAGCGGTGCGAAAGCGGGGCGCTTTCTAAAGCATGGATCCGCTACCGTACCCCGGACAAAAATTGTCCCCGGGTCGGTGATGTGTTTTCACAGGTGCAAGGACTTCAACGGGTCGATGACGCGGAGAATCCCTCGGCACTTGTTTCTTGTGCAAACGAGCTTCTCGGAGAAAACGACGACGTCTTCGATTTGTTCGATGAAAATAGTTTGCTTTTCCGCCGTCGAATCGACCCAACGACGAGTTGGATCTACGTGTTTCACGCGCATATCCGATACCCACGATGTGCTTCGTCACTCCCGTCAAGGATCAAAAAATTTATGGATCATGTTGGGCTTACAAGCCATTTTTATAAATTTCTTTTGATTTCATAAAGTGTAAGGTGAAGGAAAGACAAAGACAGGTCAGGGAAAATCGGATTCGAAACATCCCTAGCCTAGGTTGGCTGGTTCATCTGAAATTCTATCTGAAACATCATCTGAAACATCCATCTGAAATCATTTGGCCTAGCATGGCTGGTTACGAAAAGGGTGGGCGCCTTTTGGTTAAACAAATTAATTCTTTAAAAATCCGCATTTCAAAATTAATCAATTAACCAAGAACTAACCAGACAAAACGTTGGTCAAAAGATCGATGAATAGATTTGTAGGCAGATCACTGAATTACTAAAGTTTTCTCTTGTGGGTTAATAATTTGGAGACTATATCAAAATAGCGCCGTCAAATTTCTCACAATCCAAAAAACCAAAAACCTTAAAAAGCCTAAAAGTTAATTTGAATAAAATTCAATTTAAAAAGCCTTTTTAAAAACTGTTTCACCCATCATGTAGCCAGGAACGCAAGGAATTTTTTGATATAAAACTTGAACTGGCTTGGTTTTTTGGATTGTGAGACATTTGACGGTGCTCGCTGATGTAGTCCCATAATTTGCTATAAATATTAATTAATATTTAAAAATATTATACTTATTTTTAATATTTGCTTTCATTCGTTGACTTTTATTCATAGTTTGGTATCGTTAATTTTATTTTTTATTTTTTTGGTTATTTCAACCCATAAATCTTTATGATTGTTCTAAAAAAGAATATTTGGAGGTAATTATAAAATAGAATACGTTCAAATGGTTGAAGATAGATGAAGGTGAGGTGTACGAGAAATCAGCACCGCATAACTTGTACTCCATTCTGCTTAATCTATTATATATAAAATAGCAGTGTCTGTCCGTCCGTCCAAACGCAACTTTCATCTCCAGAACGGGAGAAGCTAAAGCTTCAAAAACAACCCCCTTACAGGTTTTCGGGGTCGGGGAGTTGCCCGTGGTCCAATGAGGCCTACCATTAGCTTGGGAATCTGACCCGAATGGATACGGAAGATAGTATTTAAATGAGCTCTTGTTAGAGCATCTAAGCTCTGGATATGTTTTAAACTTCCTCAATACATCTCTAAATAGTTGTATGCTTTTAAGGGTATCTTTCATTGTTAATCTGGAACGTTTAAGCCGTGAAGGATTTTTTGGATAAAATTTGGCTTTATCTACGTTTGATAACTTCTAATTCCTTTCTTATACATTTTTCGTTGGTTTTATGGGTAAATAAATCTTTGATAGAGACAATTTTGCAATAAAAGCAGATCTCGTTTCATTTGACTCACCTTGTCAAATCATCATTAAGCAGTTGTTCCTCAAGTCAGTCCATCCAAAAAAAAAACAACGAAAACATTGAAACTCTTTTGACATTTAACCGCTAACATGAAGCAATGAATGGGTTTTTTACATAAAATTGACGGCTTTTTATAAGATTTTACCAATACTTAAGTTCCCGAGCCTTTACTAGAGCACAATTGGCAATGCTTTTGCTTAAAATGTACATTCTTCTACATTTTTAATTGACTTTTTTAAATCATTCAACACATGTATCAATCTGCTTATTAATTATATACTTTTTACATCATCTCTTCATATAAGACTTTATTCTTTTGTTTTATGGTCACTTTCCGACCGATGATAGATAATATTGGCTTGATTTCACTTGAGAAGCTCCAAATTTTCAGATTTGCAATTGGTTATTGGAGATTGTTGCTTTCAATTCAGCCCGAGCTCGTCTTTCCAGCGTTAACCGATCGAATTTTCGGCATTTGGGATTCGATTTTCGGATTAGGAGCCAAACATGCGGGGCTAAAGCAAGCAAACGCTTATCATATTCAAAACTTTCCTAAAAATTAGCTTCATTTTTACACTCCCTAACAACTAGTTTTCAAGTAAATCACTCTTTTGAAAGCAAGTTTTCGAGAGAGATAAGAATTGGCAAACACTTTGCAACTAACAATTTTCAGCGACTCATATAATTTGCGAAAGTTTGTACAAAAAATTTAGCTCTTTCTTTGAAAATAACTTTTTTTGATCGTACTTAGTCAAAAAATCTTTTTTGGAAGGAAACTTGGGCCAGCAATCGGTAGAATGTTGTTTTCTGAACCGAAGTCCTTCATCAGGCAAAGAAAAGGGAGCTTTTAAAGACCAAGCCTCAAGAGTACACCAAAATGTTGACGATAAATAAATAATTCGAAAATTAAGATGTGTTCCAACTAAGCAAAGTGCAAAGTTTCATTAGAATCTATCGATTTCGCTCAAAAATCGGTGACCTCGAATTCTAGCGACAACTTTTTGGAAAAGTATCTGGCAAATGCCTAATTTATTTTAGAAGTGTCAAATGTTATATAGAGAATTGTAGCACTAATTCTTGGCAACATTTACCTACCAAAAACGTCCCGATTCGACTTGTACAACTCATTTAACAAGCGCTTGAATGAGTGCTAGTCGATATCTCTCTGACGATTCTGTTATTTGGCCGCTTTTCAATATTTCTTGAATGCAAAAATAGCGCCTAATCTCACTTAATAACATTAAGGATCACGCTTAACCGTTTTAGCTGAACTGGCATAACTAACGAAAACAACAAAACGATAACATCATAAAAAACATTTTTTGACTAAATACGATCATCGTATTTTTACAAGCCTTGGCTTTGTTTGACAAAACCCAAATAAATCAAAATCCATTTTGTTTTACAAGCCTTGATGTTGCCTTGGTTTTTAAAAGCAAACTCACTTAGTAGAAAAAGAGAATGAAAATTGCTCAGCGAATTGAAAAGTTAGGCGCTATTAGGTTGTCCCATAAAAACCCAGAGATTTTTTTGTTTCGATCAGTACTCGCTCACAACACAACGTTTTGTATTTTTCTTTTTTTCCTTTTTTATGCTAAAACTTTCTTCTTTCTTGCACTAGCATTCATTTTTTAGGAGTCGACACGAGAAGAGAGTCGATCGAATGAAGCCAACTCGAGAAGAAATTCACGCCCAACTGCTCCAACGATTTTCAAGAGGGATTTCAGCGGCCAAAGCAGCACAAGAAATCAATCAATTTTATGGCAACAAAATCGTTGGAACGAGTACTGCATAGGAATGGTTTCACAGATTCAAGACGGGCAACACAAGAATCAAACGGAAGAGGAGAAGCGGCCCACCCCTGGAAAGTGGATCGATCGATTCTGAGGCACCGATTCCTGCGAAACCCCGATGGATCAACCGGGAAATTGGTTGGAAGTTACTGTATATGGATGACTGTGTAGTGATGACTGCGAAAAGTGGAAAGAGATCGTAGAAAACAACGCTAAATTCCATACGAAAGATCGGAAACAATCCAAGTCAAAAGAAGGCGGACATGCAGCCATTTGTGGAGCGAATACCGGCATGGTCGGCTTCCTCTTTCGAACATCATCACTCACGCTCAAACGTGGGTTTTTTACGATGGTCGAGTGTTACAACGGCAGTGATTGAAGAAAGGGCAAGCATGTAAAATGCTGCCAAAACGGAAGATCCACGAAAAGAAGCGAGTCTTGTGTGTCGACTGGTGTTTACTCATTTCAGATCAAGCACTGGAATGGCTATAGAGTTAGACAAGTTACAAGCATAGTAATTTCTTTTGTCTAAGTTTAAGTAAATTATGGTCATCTGTTTTGATATTTTTTTAAATGGTTTTGAATCAGGTACAAGCGGATTGTAAAGCATTTTGAAAGTTTTTTGTTGACTCGTCTCCTTTAATTCAATTGTCGGTTCATGTGAAAATTGCTCAACTGTGAGCTCAAAATTCCGAGTCGGTCGGCTATTTGAATAAGGAGTGTGTTTTTAGTTGAAGAGGGTTAGAATCAAAGGGGATCAGATACCTCAAACAAGAAATAGCTTGTCTTAAGTAAGGAGTACCAAGCACGCAAATAATATTTCTTTGAAATTTTTTTTAAGGCAACCACCTTTTTTATATTTTAATACTTCTAATTTTATTATAAAAACAATAAAACTTTTGACGTTTTAGTTCAAAACGTGCTTTTAGTTCAAAAAGTTTGACATTCAGAGCGATGAAAATCATGAAAACATTTGCATACTTTGCAAAACTAGAACTACAAAAATTGATCTCGTAGTGTAATTTATTACACAAGTTCTGACTTTTTATATTTATTTGAAATTCAAGATGTTCAACTTGTAGTGATTTAGTTCCATTGCTGAACTCTGATAACTTTCCGCTTTCACTTTCGGTTGGTAGGTCGAAATGAAGCTCAAATGAAAATGAACAGATGGAAATTATTTTTATATAAACATTTAAAAAAGATTGAAATGTTTTATTCTTTGATTTAAAGCTAAGCTATTCAAAATGCTCTTTTCCTTTCTATTGTGAACAAAAATGGGTTCACTTTTGAGCTATAAATGACGGTCGATTAAGAACTTTTGTAAATGTGTTTTAAAAAGTCAAAAAATGTATTGTTGTATTGTTTGTATTGTTTTTAAAAGGAAATCCTTAGTGAAATGCAAATCATTTTAAAGTTTGACTGAAAAATTTACATTAAGTGGTCACCAAAATATTCACAAGTACCCAAAATAGTGTTACTCAAAAATCTGGTCAATATTTGAATGAAACCTTTCAATTGCTCACCAATTCTCGGACATCAGTTGTAGACGTTGATCTATTTCAACTATAGGTACAATTTAAGTCAAAGTGATGTGAAGACATCAGAAGTTTATCTCCGAAGTACAAAAAATGGTACTTTAAAAGAAACTGTCGAATTTGTGACCAACAAAAAACTGAATTGAAGCAATAAAATTGGGTTCAGTGATTAATGAAGTGTTAAAAGAGACGAAAAAGGAACAACTGTTTCTTTTTCGCTTTTCGAAAGCCAGAGGAGCTTGTGTTACGAAACAAAAGAAAACCATATTCGACCACAAATGGAAAAAAAGATCTACCGTAAAAGCTGCAATAGTAGTTCGGGGGGTCCATTATATTTTCGTCCATTAGAGGGGGCCATTATATTTTCGATAGTACTTTTTGTCATTCATTTGTATTGAAAGCAATGAAAAAGTAACAACTGTTTCTTTTTCGCTTTCTTTTCTCCTTAACGCGATATATGAAACAACTTTTACTGCTCATTTTAAAACAATAAAAGAGTACAAGCTAAAATACAATACTTTAGCAATAAAATAAACCCGGTGAATCTAGTCCAAATAGTGTCTTTTTGGCAAATTTCGAAAAAAATGTCATTTTCTCGTAATTCTTGTTCAAGGACTTTCATATGGTGTCACTATTTGATCTTTTCCTCAAAAGAAACAATAAAGAATTACGAAACAGACGAGTTAAGTATACACCGTATAATGTTAATGTTTGAGTAATCGTCATCAGCTTTTATTGTGTAAGAATCGATCAATTACATATAAAGCAATAAAAAAGTAATTTGGTCATAAAATAATTAATTAAACTGAGATTATTTATTCATTGGCGTCTTTCTTGCAAACGAATCTCGCATTAACATCGTCAGGCTCTTCCGAAACGTAGAGTTCATTGGCTGAAGGGACATTCGAGATATCGTTGCACATCTGAAAATGGAATTGAATTAAAATAGACGCTATCTTTTTATTTTAACGTTAATTATAGAAAAATTTCCATCAACAGATCTGTAGCAGTATACCAAACTACCCAGATGTTAGGAACACATCACTTGGAACATAGGTTCCAAGTGATGTGTCGTGGCCCATTCTCACGAAATAGAAAACAGAACTTGGTTGAATATCTTTATTTTCTCATATTAAGCCAAAAATATTCAGGGAACCTATGTTTTCTATTTTGAAATAGAAAATGGGCTCGATGACGTCTTCTGGACCAATCCTGCTAAGCAAGTTTACATTTTCTTATGGGCACTCCAGTCCTGTCAAGGCTGGATTCAAAGCTGGACTCATCTTGAGCCATGACTCTCACAAAAACGATAACTAACCATGTAGTAGAGAGTGTTCTTCGATCGATCTTGCCCAATATAATCATCCGGTGTCCCATCACTCCATTTTCTTTTCCCATTCACAAAATGGAGACCATTCCAGGCATAGAAGTCTGATCCATAACAAGCATTGCTCTCCGTAGCGTCTTCATTTAATGATTTTACATCGAATTGGATTAGCTCTAAAAATCATGGTATCAGTCAAATGTCGTTAGTAAACTATTATTTAAAGCATTAATTTTAATTTTAAGATTTAAAGCAAAGATGGACAAAGGTCATTGACAATAATGGTGGATATATTTTGGATCGATTGCGTTTTACGTTGAAAGTGAATTGTTAACAAAGTTTGCTTAAAACGGACATTTCATGGTTGCCAACCTAGATTTTGCCTGTTCTAAAACAAACTATTCACGAATTCGAACTCCTTCTTTGAGTGAATCGACACCAAATGTCCTCCCCAGTACACACAATTGTCTTCGGCGGTTTTCCAACGATATTTCACCAGATCCCCCCGAGCATTCTCTGTGAAGCCCTAAAATTTTAACTACACTAATTTTATTTATAAGTAACTTGATAATAGTAGCACGAGTCGGTTTCATTCAAATAACTCCATCTAGAATCGCATTTTAATTTTGCCAAGCATTCCGTAAATCTTGCTTCCGATGAGGTTCTAGATTTAACAATTGTAGATTTTGAAAAGTTTTTTTTTCGTAGAAATAAAGTCCCATTTTCGCTTTACTTCGCTTCTTCCAAAACGTCCTTCTCGTGACGACATATTTGCAGAGTTCCATTCAGGATTTCCAAAGATTTACTATCCGATGACCTGAATGATCAGCGTTGAATCTATTAAAAGTGCCTGAGAGCTTTTTTTGTTTAATTGAAACAAAAGTTTTATTCAAATACAATTTTCTCCACTCACTTCTCCTCTTGTAGCACTTTGTTGTTCGCTTCACATGTTGTCAGCTTTGCTTTGAAAATTTCTGAAGCATTCCTTAACAAAAGTAATTATTAGCTATTTTTTACTGAAATGCTTTACTTCGCTTCTTCCAAAACGTCCTTCTCGGCACGACAGTTTTCCAGAGTTCCGTTGAGGATTTCCAAAGATTTACTCTCCGATGACCTGAATGATCAGCGTTGAATTTATTAAAAGTGCCTGAGAGCTTTTTTTAATTGAAACACTTTTGCTGAAGGTTTTATTCAAATATTCAAATTTTATTCAAATACAAATTTCTCCACTTACTTCTCTTGTAGCACTTTGTTGTTCGCTTCACATGTTGTCAGCTTTGCTTTGAAAATTTCTGAAGCATTCCTTAACAAAAGTAATTATTAGCTATTTTTATTGAAATGCTTTACTTCGCTTCTTCCAAAACGTCCTTCTCGGCACGACAGATTTCCAGAGTTCCGTTGAGGATTTCCAAAGATTGACTCTCCGATGACCTGAATGATCAGCGTTGAATCTATTAAAAGTGCCTGAGAACTTTTTTGTTTAATTGAAACACTTTTGCTAAAAGTTTTATTCAAATTCTACAGTTGTGATCCGATTTTAATAAAGCTTTGAAAAGAAACTTTCTTTGCGTACTCACCTGCCCTCTTTCAACGCTTTGTTTTTGGCATCACAGGTGGCTAGATTTGCCTTGATAGCCTCGGAAGCATCTCTCAACAAAAAGAGATCACAAAACGACTAAAAACAAACTTTTCCTCTTCCCGCTTCGTGTTCGCTGTTGTCCTGAAAGAAAAAATCTTTTCAATTGTCTTCAACGAAAAACTCACAAATTCGCTCGACAAAGCGTTAGCATTGGCGAATCGTCCGTTTTGGATAAGTTTCTAGAGAATTTTAATATTGAAAACTCTTGAATATTTCTTGGCATATGGGGCATATTCATGGCATATTGAAAACTCTTGAATATTTCTGACAACGCTCTGATCAATCGTCTTTTTGACAGATTCTGTGATCCAGATCCACCACGTTGTGAGCTATTAGGTTGGAAAGATAGTTCTCTGAAAAGTTTGACTGAAATTTCTTAAAAACGAATCCACCAATTCAAGAACATTTTGTTCTATTATTTACAAGTCGAGTCCAAGAAATTACTCGTAAAAGATGAGTGCAACTTTCCCTTCAAATTTTAGAGATTTTTGAAAAATTATTATTTTCCAGCTTAAATGCAGCTCACTTTTTGCACGACAAAAACGATTCGACAAAAACGATTTGAGGTAAAGCTAGCATAAATGAGCAATACGCTCAATAATCTCTATTTTTGGCCAAGACATTTTTTACAGAGAAGCTGTATTTAAAAAAATAACTTTTTAGTGTCATCTTCTCGGCACTGAGTCTTTGCTAAAACAGATCATTCTGAAAAGTTAAAGCATCAGATTGCCTTAAGCAAAATTTGCCTTAATCACAAATTTTCCCTATTTTAAGTACTTCATTTTAGGCTTTGAATGAAACCCATCGCCTATCCAGTAACCCATTAAAAACTTATCTAAAGGCTGGTCACTCCAAAAGTGACCAAGTCACTTCAGCTGAAGAAATCTCTTATTTTTTTTACTTAAAGCCTACTCCGATTTTTTTTTGTTAAAAACTTTTTGAAATATAGTCAATTTTATCAAAAAATCTGAGAAGGATTCATGGCTTGTTTTTTGAGAAATCACCGTGCAAATTTTTTCCGAGAACTTTCTTTCCAACCTAAGATTTTAAAGCCGTTTTTCTCTACAACTGTACTGGAACTTTTACGCAACACTGTACCTTATTGTAATAAAAGCAAGTGTTTTACGTAATTTATGTGGATCAACTAAATACATTTCGTAAATCGCTGTAACGGCCAAGACTCCGATCACGATTCCAAAGAGCAGCAGTAGAATTCCTCTGATGATGTTCGATCGACCGTGCTTGGTGCTGAAAAACTTGATACTATAGTTGATAGCACCAGACATTTAAAAATCTAATTTGTTTCAAGTTTAACAAACAAGCTTCTAAACAGCTTCTACGATATGAGAACTGATTGTGAAAACTAACCTGTTTTCTGGCATCACCTCGACACGGTGCTCCATTCTTGATCGAGCCGGAGCTCAGCCTAAACATGGTTAGCTAAAAATATTTGATAAAACCAAAGAATTGTTTATGAAGTGATAATGTAGAAAGTATATGATTAATAAGCAGATTAATAAATGTGTTGAAGGATTTAAAAAGGTCAACTAAAATGAAGAAGAATGTACATTTTAACCAAAAGTCTAGCGAATTGTGCTCTAGTAAAGGCCCTGGAGCTTAAGTATTGATAAAATCTTATAAAAACCTGCAAATTTTTAAGCAACGAATCCCATTAATTGTTGCATGTTAGTGGTTAAATGTCGAAAGAGTTTCAATGTTGAACATTGTTTTGAAGGGACTACTTGAGGGACAACTGCTTAAAGGTGAGTCAAAGATGAATCAAATGCAACGAGATCTGTTTTGGTTGCAAAATTGTTTCTGTAACTTTATAGAAATAATGCCTTCAGCAAGCATTTATTTAGTAAGTGTTTCAAATGTTGGCCACAATTTCATGACTTTGCCGGTTTCTTGCAAACGAATTGCCATTTTTTTATATCTGTTGAAAGAGATACACTGGTGGTCATATGTATGACAACACAAGACCCCAATCTCCTGTTGAAGAGCCCGTTCTATTTTACACTTGTCAGGTAAGATCGGTGATTAGATTTAGCCGCTCTAAACCGCTTTAACTTTTGAAAACTGCAGTAGTCTTGTCTCTAGTTTTACCCAATCTACACTGGTGGTCATATGTATTAGTACCCTCTTGCAAAAAATTTTCTCTCAACGATTGTCCCCCTTAAAAGGCAGCCAAATTCAAAGTGCTAAAAAGCATTTTTTTGCTAACAAGCTCTAGTCTCTAAAACCACAAAAAAAATTGATTCGAAATGTTTATTATCTTTTTAAAAAATAGCAAGGACGGAAAAGACACCTCAAAAATGGTGGACAAAAGTATTGACATCAACAAAAATGGTGGACAAAAGTATTGACAAAACAACAGTAAATTTAATAGTCTATTGGACCTCCTTTGGCTTGAATAACTTTTTCTATCCGTCTGGGCATCGAGTCGACCAAATTGTGCAAAACTGATGATTCAATTTGATTCCATACAAGACGTATTGAGGCCTTTTAAGGGGGCAATCATTGAGAGAAAATTTTTTGCAAGAGGGTACTAATACATATGACCACCAGTGTATCTTTAATAGAGGCTTTGTCTCGCAGACCAAGGCTACAAACATTCCCTATCAAACGGTGTTCTTCTACTACTATTAGGTTGAGGAAAAAGTAATGTCGGTTTTTGTCACAAAATTGTTTATTGCTAAAAACATAAAAAGACGCACATCAATCAATGAGATATTCTCCATTATTATTGATGACTTGTTCCCATCTTTGTCGCAAGTCCCTGATACCATCCTCAAAAAAATGGGAAGTTTTCGAGCCAAAATAAGTGTGGACTGCTTTTTTGATTTGTGCATGATTCTCGAACTTTTCTCCCATAAAAAACTCTTCAACGACCGAAACAAAAAATAATCTGATGGAGCCAGGTCCGGACTATAAGGTGCGTGGGGCAGAAGTTCCCAACCAAGCTCGTCGATTTTTTGGTGAGTGATATTTGCAGTGTGAGTTTTTGCATTATCATGCAAAAATAGCACTTTTGATGTTTGAACGCCCAATTTCTTTAAAGCCTCGTTAACTCTCATCAACTGTTTTGAATAAAGATCCGCGGTGACAGTTTCTCTCGGATTCAACAACTCATAATACACCAAACCTTTTGTATTCCACCAATAAGAATAAGATTTTAAGGCTACTCAAATAATCGTAAAATAAAAAGTATTCTCTTTAAATTCTTTGTTCAGTGATCTGCGATGTTGTCGTTTGTGTGGGCGAGCCAGCTTCGTGGGGTCTTGTGGGGTCATTTTTCGAAACTAAAATAAATTTATCACGCTACAACCCCCAATTTAATTGAGGAAATGCACAAGACGGGTAAAAAAAAGTTTTCAAAAACTTCGCAATCACCTGGGAATTGAGTCAATTTGAGGCGGGGTTGCAATTATATTTTTGGAACCAAACTTGAACTTTTTATCGGGAAATCGACTAGTTGGTCTCAAAGTTTACAGCCAAATTCTTTTCAAAATGGATGCGCTCTCAATAATCCTCGATCTACACATTCTGACGACGATTCCCATTCAATGTCTTCTTATTTCGATCCTTTTATCTCATACTAAACATGATCGAATTTACGAGACGTGTTTGTTGAATATTTGTGGGTTAAAGACATATATGTCGTAGCTGATTTTAACTAAAAACGCTAAATGCTAATTTTCTATTTTTTTGAAATGCAAATCGGCTAGCTGATTTTAAACTAAATATCTCAATACTAACTTTCTCTTTTTAAATGCGAGTTCACTTTCACTGTTTTTCCACATGTTTGCTACTTCCCTTCGCACTTTCCCTAATAGGTTTTTTTGACTTTTGACTAACTTGACTAACTCAAAGAAAGAAAGAAAAAGACACTCGGGTCGGGATATTATGTGGAATGGACTTTGAGGATATCATGGAATCTCCAAAGAACTCATCGAAATTTTCATCATGTTATGCCCGGAATGCGAGCTCAAAAAAGAAACGCGGAAAAAGGGAGTTATCGTGAAACCAATTGTTGCAAAAGAACAAAACGAACGATGCCAGGTGGATCTAATTGATTTGCAATTGGTACCTGATGAAGACTTTAAATTTGTGATGGTCTACCAGGATCACTTAACGAAATTCATCAATTTGCGAGCACTTAAGACGAAGACTGCGTTCGAAGTTGTTTGGCGGAGATATTCGCAACTTTTGGTGCCCCACGAACCCTCCAATAGAATAATGGACGTGAATTCGCTAACAAGCTATAGGCCATAGGCCGAATTGTCTTTTGTTTGATTTGTTCGTTTTGTTTGATTCGTTAAATTTCTCTTATATATCTTCTTATATATTCTTATGCGAAATCAAATAAAAACCTTAATAAACTCCCATTTAAAAAGAGAAAGTTAGTATTGAGAAATTTAATTTAAAATCGGCTAGCCGATTTACATTTCAAAAAATAGAAAATTAGCATTTAGCGATTTCAGTTAAAATCGGCTGAAAATCAAAATCGGCCACGACATATATACTCTTGAGTTTGAAATTATTTAAGTGTTAGCTAGACATGGGAAATAGCTAGCTAGCTAGACATGGGAAACTTGGTTAGGCAAAGCATTTGCTCGAGGCCAATCGATATTCTCTGTCGGTCATTCAGACCTGTAGGTAGGTCAGTCATTTTTCATCCATCGTCGGTTGTTGGCCGGTCCAAACGGTTCCAAATTTCTAGATTTACCCACAAAAATTAGAGACTGTTTTTACTTGTTGGATCTGGGAACTTATCAATAGTATACTTTGACTGAAGATGCGACCTGTGGGCTTTTAAAATTCATTATGTGGAGCCTGACTAACCATGGTTAGGTAAATCTGATTGTAAAGATACAAACTGTCAGGCTGTAGTAACATCAGAAAAAACTACAGAGTTGGGCACAATTATCCGGACAATTTCTTGGAAAAGTAGTTTTCGCACGCTTAATTTATTTCAAAATGCCAAGTGTTATGTAGAGAATTGTGGTCCTTGATCTTCGCTACAACTGCTATAACCTTTTGGCTAATCTGCTATAACCTTTTGGCTAATCTGCTATAACCAAAATCCGGCTCTTTCTTTAAAGCTTCTTTAAAGACGCAGGGAAAAAGGTGGAAATTGATGATTTTTGATATTTAGTTCACATGAGTATCTCGTTATATTAGGTGTTATAGCGCTATGAAATTATTGGAGATAATTTTTTAAATAAAATGCACACGAAGTTTACTGAATAAAGTCTTTTTTAGATCAAATTTTTATGTAGAAAATCGTCAAAAATGGCAGCGCGCCGGATAGGGATCGACTAGTGCTCATTCAAAGGCTTGTTGTATGCATCCAATTGGGAAATTTTTAAAACATAAATATAGCGAAGATTAAGGACTACAATTCTCTATATAATACTTGACACTTTGAAATGAATGAAGCGTGTGACAACTACTTTTCCGAAAAGTTGTCCGGATATTGTGCCCAACCCTGAAGTCTTTTGAAACGTTGTCTTATCTACAGCTTACTAGACATGGGAATCGGATCAACTTATCGCTTTTGTCGGATCGGGTCAGGTCGGGGAAAATGGAAAGCCGGGAGGGTCGGGTCGTTTCGGGTCAACGCAAAAATTCAATTTATTCGGGTCGAGTCAACGCACCAATTTTTCGGGTCGTTTTCATTGTTGAATCTTGGTCGGTTACCTTGCAACGTTTGTAAACAGACCGCCATCCATATCGTTCTTCTTTTGACAATGACAATTCTTTTCTTCTTTCAACCCGAAAATTCAAATTTTTCGGGTCGGGTCGGGTCAACCTTCAACCCGACCCAATCCGATCCGACCCGACCCGATTTCCCATATCTACAGCTTACCATTACAGCCTCCTCCGTTTAATAATCTGCGATCTGGTTGTCTGTCTGACCGAACTCTTAATGAAAGAACCCTCCCAATGGGGTTTTGTTTATCTATATCTACCAGGATTTATTCAAATCTTTGCCCGAATCTACTTTATCGTTCTTTTCTGTTTCACCTGTCAGGCGGTGCTATGGAATTTTGTGTTAGCCGTGTCAAGAATTGTCATGTTGTTGACATGGGATCGATTTAATGAGGTTATATGAATAAAAAACTAAACTTACCTACAAATAGAAGAACTTTAACTCATAGTAATTCGAAAGATTTCAGGAAAATTACAATAAGATTGTATACTTTTTAATCGTTTCAATTTGGAGTTACAAAATCGGATTTGGCGTCTACATTTCGGCGTTTGTCCCGATGAGCTACACACTAGATGGGAATTTTTCGATTAAGTATAAAAACTGTAATCATCAAAAACTGTTTTTAATTTAGCTATATTACCGCGGACCCGGACTTTTACATGAACTTTATTGGTGGCGAAGTGATTCCGTTATTTGTAATTCTGATCATACTGATCTACTTATCATTCTTCCTCATTTTATTCCTTCAAAGACTGATGCTCAAAAACTCTAACCTCAAATCGAAAATTCTACGAACTGTCATAGCAGCCATGCTTCAAAATTCAGGTTGGAAAGTTCTGTATTTTTAGTTTTTAAAGAAAGAACAAACTTTCCCCTCCTTTTGGCGATCTTTTCTGCAGCCTTGTATTCTCTGTGCGCGCGTGACACCCTTTCTGACACACTCCCTTTTCCTATATGACCGCCATTTCCCTCTTTCGACAACTTTGCACAAAGGCAATAAAGTCACCAATGAGGCCTAGCCGAGGTGTGTTTATTGCTTTAAAAATGATACCAATTATCCGTCGCTATCCGCCCTGAAGTATGGTTGCTCTGGAAGGCCCTCGGGGGCCAAGATGACTTACAATGAAATAAAACAAAATCTGCTAGAGTTTTGGGCTCTCTTGCTTTTAAAATTATTTTCCTTTTCAAAGGAAGATATTCTATATGATGAACAAAAAGTTAAGGGCTAGGCGGAACATCAAAAAAAATCTCGAAAGTACAAAAACGTCGAAAAACAAAATGTCGAAAGGACAAAGATGTCGAATGCGCAAAAACGTCGAAAACCAAGACGTCATCAGCCTGTAATCTGGCGTTTTTCGATTTTTTTTGTACATTCGATGTTTTGTTTTTCGACGATTTTGTACAGGGTGACCAAGAATTACCGCAACACACACAAGGCCTGGTTTTTAACCAAACATGCAACCCATCTCGAAAAGTTAACTTAAAAATCTTTATTCAACATATAACAATAACAAATTAATAATTAAATTCAAATTTGCCTCCATCGGCATTCAGACAGACCTGCAAACGTTTGGGAAACTCGTTGACCGTGGCGAGCAAATAGGCAGCATCGAGGGTATCTCATGCTTTGATGGGCGCCTTCTTCAAACTTTCGATATTTTTATGTGGTTTTCCACATGCCATGGCTTCAAGAACACTCCAGACTGAGGAATCCAATGGGTTAAGATCGGGTGAGCTGGGTGGCCACTCAGAAAACGAGATGAAATCCGGGAAGGTCTTTGAACAAAACTCTTGCACTTTCTTTGCCTTGTGAGCTGGCGCACCATCTTGTTGATAAGTTCAAATTCGATTTCTGAAGTGGTGTTGAGCCCACGGAACAACCTCCTTCTTTAGCAAGTCCAAATAATTGACCGCATTTACTTTCACACCTTGAAGAACAAAGATCAACGGGGTCTTTCCATTGGCGGTTATCCCGGCAAAAACCATCACCGATGCAGGATGAGAACTGCGCGATACGGTGACTTTTGGCTGAGATTTTGCCCGAACTCGATCATTTTGCTTTTTGAGAATTGCCTCGACGGTAAATATCTTTTCATCGGTGAACAGGATCTGTGGTGATCGATTCCGTTGAACCGTTGCAAAAGTTGGGCACGTCGGTCTTTTCACTTGCCCTTCACAGCAGCTGATAGTAATTGAAATTTGTTCTTCTTATACGGCTTCATTTTCGGCTTTTTCTTGATGATTGTGTTGACGGAGCTTCTCTTCAGACCCATTTTCTGTGCCATTCCTCGAGCCGATTGGTTAGAGTTTAATCTCAGACGATCGCGCACTTTCTTGACATTGACCGGAGTAATCGCTGTTCGTTTTGCACCTCTTCCAGGCCGATCAGAAACTGTGCCCAGAGTTGAATAGTTCGAGAAACGAGGCTTCTGGGGACATTCCGGTGCTTGGAGATCTCGCTCGCCTGAACACGCTATCGCTTGAGCTCATGGATCGATTGTCGATGTGGAGACGCTTTCACCATTCCTGAAAACAACCATACTAATGTATTGAAAGCTAGTAATCATATCATAAAATAAGAAAAATACACAAAAACCATAAAAACAGGTAAGCAAAAAGTGAAATGGGGCTCATAACATAATACGACGTTGTTACGATAATTCTTGGTCACCCTGTATATTCAGCACTTTATTTTTCGACACTTTTTTTTCGACTTTTTTGTACTTTCGAGATTTTTTGACGTTCCGCCTAGCCCCAAAAGTGCAAGTTTTGTGACCAAAACTTTTTAAAACCTTGCTTTCTGCCCGGTTTTTTCAAGGTGACTTTAAAAAATTCACCTTGTGCATCCGCACGGAAATCTGCAATATAAAGCGAAAGATTTTCTCGGTTAAATGAAGACAAATCAGGGGTGAATCGACCTCATCAAAATCAGAAGCCTAAGGAAAAGGAGTGTACTAGAAAAGGTACAATTACGAGCGCACACAGAGAACACATAGAGAACAAAAGCAAAAAAAGGCTGTTTAGCCGTTATGGTCACCTGCATTTTCACTCTCTATCAAACTCTTCTCTACGAATTTCCTTCTTGGGGACTCAAAAATGTTTCGATTGATACGTATTTGTTTATCATGAAGAAAAAAAGCAAAAAAAGGCTGTTTAGCCGTTATGGTCACCTGCATTTTCACTCTCTATCAAACTCTTCTCTACGAATTTCCTTCTTGGGGACTCAAAAATGTTTCGATTGATACGTATTTGTTTATCATGAAGATTGGAACAAATCTATACGCGACTTTGTCGGCCTGGATCATGTTGATTTGTGTAAATGAGGTAGGTAAAGGCAAGAAATCACATAATTTTTTTAAAATTCAACATCTGTAAAAACTGAATCCCGAAAAAGCCTCAAACCAAGCCACATTTTAGTATCGAAGAGCTGCCTTGGCTAAGGTGAATGCTCTAATCTTTGGGCGACAAGAGAATTCACATCAAGAGACAACGAACCAACCGAGTCGCAGAAAGTTCTTCACGAAAACGCAGAAGCCTATTGGAAAAGAGAATGTCAGATCTTAAAAACTAATAGACGATAAAAGAGTTTCACCACTTTATGCAGTAAAATTTGAATACAAATCAGTAATTCGCATGTGTGAAAAACTAAAGCGCGTCCACAAAAAAGATTCTTCTTAAATATTCTCCACAAAATATTTCCATTGTTGCGCTCTTCGGTCCGTCCCGCTTCACTTGCTTGCTTGCTTGCTTACCGAAGTGACCTGTGAAGGCATCAAAAGGTTTCTTTTTTAAAAGTTACCAGTCTTCTAAGCATTATTGAAAAAAGCAGTTTTTAAATAAAAAAAGAGAAAGTTTTCCGATTTCATGGTGAGTCTGTCGAAAAGGATCCATCTTTTTTCGCAATCTCTTTTCAACTTTGCTACGGTGAAAAAGAATCCGAATTGTGCTTCAGCATACAGCAAACTCAAGTGATTTTAGATTTGCGTGTACAATTGTGTTGAAACGACAAATTTGCTGTGTTACTGTTTTGCACATTTTTAGTTTCAAAGAAAGAGGAGAAACCTAAAGCAACATCTTTTCCGTGCATCTGCATCCGCATAGCGAAATCAATGTTAAACAGTGTTCCTTTGAAAGGCTTCGTTGATTCCCTGGAATTTGTTGTTATGATGATTTCGTGTCTTAATTCTAAAAATGAACGCTCCATTACATTTTCGCTTACAAATTTGATTTCAGTAAAAGCCTTGAACAAAAAGGAAAGAGGCAAAGTAAAGAAGAGGAGCAAATAACTTTTTCCGTTTTACGTTTTGCAAGTTACGGGAACTACAGTGAAAACTCAAGTCGTGAAAAAGTTCACATCTTACTCGAGGCCTCTAATTTGTCATATCACCAAACACGGGCCTAGCTGGTTGAAGACAATAATCATTAGTTCAAGCTAGAGTATTTCCCTCTCAAATAAGGCACAATGTAGTAACTCTTTTTTTTGGTTTAATTTAAATTTATTGAGTTATTGGTAAAGTGATAGCTTTCGGCGGGGCGAGGGCGAGTTTCTTTGAAATACCAATCAAGCTAATAATCAATGAAAGTCAGTAAACATAACAGCCGAACTAATGGCAAAGAGGATACAGCTTTTAATTCAATTGATTTCCTATATTGAGCTAGTCACAGTACAATCACCAATTGCTGATCAAAAATCCCCGAGACTTCTCTCACTCTACACCCTAGGGACTTCTTCCGAGTCCCCAGTTCAGATTCCAAGGGAATTTAGAGTTTCTGATGAGCTGAAAAAGTAACTGGTTAAACTTTGAAGTAGAAAATGTTTAATTAAGCCAAATCTTTGCCATTCAAATTTTATTTCGAAACTCAAAAGTGTCGATTTTTATCGTTCTACAGTTTTTGATGCACCAAATAATTGAACCTGGTCTAGTTATCAGTTACAAACAGCTCACCAGAACAGCACCTGTAACTATCATGAAATTTTTAAATACAGTCGACTCTCGATATAAAGATTTGCTTGATATAACGATTCAGAGCCCCGATCCTGGCCGAGCTCTTAATAAAATCTTAAGATTTAACCCTCGATATAACGATTCCAAAGAAGAAAAAGTTGGTCTGTATTTTGTATTTTCATGTATGTACCATGTATTTTCACACTCGATACAACGATTCCGAAATTTTTAAAAACTCGAAGCAAGAAGAAAAATTTCTAGATGTCTATTCCCTTATCTTTACGCCTTATATTGAGCTTTATGTGTCTGAATCTCTTCCACTTTCTCTATAAGATCTCTTTATGTAGATAAATCAATTTTCGAGTGTATATTCTACGACTGAACTACCAGCGACGGAAAATACAGCAAATATGTAATTATTCTTATTCTCCACAAGTATATTCGATATAACGATTTTTATTCAGAATGTGGTCCAAACCTAATTGAAAACCTCGATATAACGATTTGTTCGATATAACGATTTCAAGCGTGAGTCCCGAGAGCTGTGCAGATTTCACAGATCTCGACGCTGATGCTATGATCGGGTTTGGAAAAATTGTATATCAAAGGGTTCAGATAAGTGTATTTTATCTCTTGGGACTCTAAAAAGTCTTGCAAATATTTGGATGAAAACAAGAAAGTCTGAGGGGGAGATGTAAAGATGAGAGATGGTTTGAATTGTTCTCTTTTTGATGCTTCGCATCCATTGAATTGCACTATTTTTGCAGTCAATGGAGGAATCAAAAGCCCCTTTTTCTGAAAGAATATCAAAACATTTATAAACTCTTTCAACCAACTGACAATGATAGATGCAGATGATAGATTTAAATAGCAGGTATCTCCTCATCAGGTAAATCGACTTCTAACGAAAGTCTCGTGTATCCGTTCTCCAGTTCTTTCAGCACAACACTGTTCTTCAATGTTGCTTTTTCAATCGGCTCTTGGGCTTTCTCTGGGATACGATCCTGAATAAAAACGTGAATTACTGATTTAAATTGATTTGCACTAGCAACCAACTTTTTACAATGACACCAGGCTCTTGCCATATAAAACGGTGCTTATCGATTTTGACATTGATAAGTACTCGCAAATCTTTTTGTACAGGCTAGATGGAACTCGTCAACAGAATTAGTGCAAACCAGAGAAACAAAGTCAACTGAATATGTTGAAAATTGTTTATCTTCTACACTTTTCTTTGTACTAACACTGTGAAAATCCGAGCTACCTTGAGAAAATCGTGCTCGAGACATTTCTCGGCACTAAAACGTTCTCTTGGATCTGGTAGCAACATTTTGGTCATCAGGTCGCAAAAGTTTTTCCTATCGACTTTGATTTGTTCTGATTGTTCTGAAAATTTGATATTTGACACATTTAATAAAAGTTATTTCAAAAAAACCTCCAGCCTCGTCTGTTGTAGTAATTTTTTCAGAAAGCTCTTCCAAGGTCTTAGCCAATTTCCCAATTTGTGTGTTGGATCTATTATGATTTCATTACTACAATTGTTTTCGTTAACGTCAACTGAAAACGGAGCTACGCTCCCGGGAAATGTCGTGCGGGAAAACGGAAAAATACGACGTTACTCCTCTGAAATAAGCTTTTTAAAAAATTATTTTTACCAGCGGATAGAGCATTAAAAATCCTATTTAAGCAAAAAAATTTTTGACAATGTTGATTTTGAAGAGGTAAAGTTTCCTTATTTTTCCGTCTTACACCTATCAACAAATATTCCCGGCAAGAAATTTCTCCGGAGCGTAGCATACGGGCTCTGAATTAACCTTGATTTGTCAGGGTATACTCCAAGCTCTGCGTAAATTCGGTCTTTCGCCACAAACCCGGCACCGTTTTTTCTGATCTAAAACTCACATTTTCGAATGCTTCCTTGTACTCAAAGTTTACATTTGAATGGGTCTAAGTTTATGTTCCTTTTTAGCTCAAATAATTTTGAATGTACAGAGCGAGGCAAAATTACGGCCACATCTTCTCTGCAGAATTCATCCCAAACGCCGCAATCAATTCAAAAATCCT
Organism: Mesorhabditis belari; assembly: GCA_958450365.1. NCBI lineage: Eukaryota > Metazoa > Nematoda > Chromadorea > Rhabditida > Rhabditidae > Mesorhabditis > Mesorhabditis belari. Next base: position 238,712 of record CAUEEP010000876.1, read on the forward strand.
AAATGTTATATCGAAAATTTAAACCTGAATTCTTGCCTACATTCCTGTACCAAAAATCTTTGATTCAGGTTTTGCAGCCCATTTTTCAGATCCTCAAATGAGCCCAATCCGATCAGTCTGATTAGGTTAACATTGTCAAAACACTTTGGTATTATCAACGCTTTTTATATCATTCTAAATCCTAAATTTTTTTTAGTTAGAAAACAGCTAAAAATGAAAGCGTGACGGAGACTGATCGGATTGGACTCATTTGAGGCTCTGAAAAATGGGCTGCAAAACCTGAATCAAAGATTTTTGGTACAGGAATGTAGGCGAGAATTCAGGCTTCAATTTTCTATATAACACTTAGGATTTTTGAATTGATTGCGGCGTTTGGAATGCAATCTCCTGAAAAGGTGTGGCCGTAACTTTGCCCTAACTGGTAAACTGTTGACAAACTGACACGTGCCCAGTTTCGATTAGGTAAATGGAAAAATGGAACCTACAGTAAAAAAACGACACTCTTTTTAAAAGTTTCTTTAAAAAAATTTTCTCTAAGCCTAGATCCGATTATTTGTGCAATGAATTTTATCCACTGCAAAGAATCAGACCAAGCTTTATTAGGGAAAAACACTACGGTATAACTTGTAGATTATAAGAGATTTAAAAACTAAAAACAATTTTCTCTGCATCGATCTCCGGCTGAAAAAGCTTCTTGTCAAACATCTCGATTGCCACCAGTGCCACCGCCCAAACATCGATTTTTTGATTGTATCTCTCTGGGTCAAGAAACATTTCGAAGGCCTTGTAATACATTGTATTATCAACATTTGTCGAATACTCTTGGTCATGCCTTGTTTCTCTGCAATGAAATTGCGTCAAAAAAGCCCCCTTGTGAGCGTTGAACCTGGATTGGCCAAAGTTGAGTAGCTTGATTTGAAACTGAGCGATATTCACGCCGATTGTTTCTGGGCAAATGTTCTAAAGAGGTTATTTTTCATTTCTTAATAAAAAAATTAGCGCCAGATTTTTTAAATAATTTTCCGAATATTTAACTCTTCTTAACACATTCGCGACAAAGTTTTTTTTTAATTTTCGTGTAAGTTATTATCCTTTCGTCTTGCCTAAAAAAGTTCCCGGAGAATAGATTTGCTCGTGTTTTGTATCAATTGAAAAAAAGGATCATTGATCTATGAACAGATTGGAAAACAATTGAGTTTGAAGAAAGTTGAGTCTTCAAAACCAAAAGGCCGCCTAACTCACCGGTCGGTCAGGTAATTTCTCGTTTTAAAACATTCATAAATCTCTTGAAACTCAATATTTTTCCAATCTGTTTTTAGATAAATGATTCCTGAGTATTTTTCTTTAATTTGATACAAAACACAGGTAAATTGGTTCTCTGGGAAGTTTGATGAAAGGGCAATAACTTACGCGAAAATCAAAAAGACCTCGTCGCGGATGTGTTAAATGGGCTGTACCGGTTGAAAAAACGTCTCCACTACAGTCAAACCTCTTTAGTGATTGAATTTTTTCTAGTCACCAGAGAAAAAAGTATCTAACTTGACCTTTTTAGTGACTAACCAATAAAATTCTTTTTCAAGATAGATCTCTAACGAGACTTGACTGTACCAACTTCTTGTTCTTTACTTATACAAGTCAAGTACAAATTGCTTCCTAAGAAATGAACAAGAACTCGTTCTTTTAGGTGTGTCTGTGAGGTTGTGCATGGTGAATGGATAATGGCCACGTCTAGTGATGAAATGTTTCTTTTTTTCGCAAACTCACGCGATGCATGATCCCGCGATGATGAAGATAGTCGACTGCCGAGAGAACTTGTACAAGTAGACTTGTCAAGAGCTCCATTTTTACATGTGGCTTTTTCATGTGATCCCTGAAATTTGATTACAACTAGAAGCTAGACAAAAAAATCTTCACTGATAATATTTCGCCAATGTGCACTCCATCGCCTCAAACACCATCCAAACATGAGTGATTTCGGGCTCAACTCCGTCCTCCCTTGAAATGGGCTCCGGAAACATTTCGTAAAATTTAACAATCTGTAAATCGGCCAAAAGTTTTTGATTGTCAAAAATGATACATTCTCGTGACGTTGAATCCGTGAGATTTGCGCTTCACGTCGTAAACGAGTGTACCCGTCGTTTGGACCTAGTTGAGCGCAAGTGAATCTAAAGATGGTTCAAATCTAGGTGTGCGCTAATATCTCTTGATCCAATCTATGATCTATGGGCCGTGCTTGTGGATCTTTGCTAAACAATGAGCCTACAGAAGTGCACTTGTTCGCTCGTTTCCCCCACCTTTTACAAGCAACAACCTGCTCGTTCGTTGAGCAATTTTTGGCCTTTTGGCTAAGTATGGCTGAGCTGAAAAGTTATTGAACTCGGAAATGAATCCTTTCCCTCACATGACATCAGAAAATTTTCCACTGAAGAGCTTGTGAAACAAATTGGCTTGGATTTCTCTTTTACGATTGATTTTATCGTCCTGAAAAGAAAAGTTGTTTTGTCAAAATTCGTCAAAATTCGGAAATCACTTGAGAGCTTTTGATTTCCATAAATTTCTAGAACTTTTCACCGAATTCAAACGCACCAAATTTCGCGAATACTCTTCCGGCAAAGAAAAGTAAACAATCGACCCTTCCTTCTTTTCTGAGTAATAGCGCTGATCCTAAGATGGATTTACATACAAGGTGGTCCATAATTAATTTACATACAAGGTGGTCCATAATACAAGGTGGTCCATACAAGGTGGTCCATAATTGACAACCTTTCAGCAGATTTCTTGTCAAACGCCCTATTCAGTTTCAAATCCCAAAGTGTGATTTATTAGACTGACCGGAAAGTCTTGTCGTTTTTTTTGAAATTGAAGCTTCTTAAAAACCAAACCATCAACTGTTTACTGCAAATTTGGATAATCTTTGAGAAACTACTGCCAAAAAGTGAGAACATGTTTCCGATAAAATATTGAAATTTTCATCAATTAAAGTGTTGTCGGCTACTTTTTGAGTGTTCCTTTTCTCACAATTTTTTTCAGGGCAAAATTTTAGATACCGGGTGGAGCTCTCAACTGCTTGAGCTCCATGAGGATAGGTAAGAAATTCTTCAAACTAAAGTCATTAAACAAGTGCTACTTAGTTTTCAAAGCCTTTTTAGCTGCATACTTTCTCAGAGTCCGCTATATTTAGTCGTTCTTAAACTATAGTATAAAGCTAGAAGCTTTTAAAGTGATATCAAATCATCTCCTGGTGCTTTAAAGATTGAAATGGCACAATAAAGTCTCTTTGTTTTATTTTGCAAGTTGTCCTGTAATTTTGCCAAAAATTAAGTTAAAATAAGTGAAAAATAATTTAAAAAAAGTGTACTTAAATTTGTGGTTTTGTTTTAAAGAAATTCCAATTCGAAAACTGCGACAAGACTTTCCGACTAATAGAATATTGAAATCCTAATTCTCGGCTACATTTCCATATAAAAAACTTCCTGAATGGAAGCACTTTTCAGACCTTTGAATGAACTTAAATCAACCGGTCTCCGGCGCGCTGCCATTTTTATCTATTGGTTGCGTGACTCTATTCAAGAAGTTTTTTATATAAAAATGTAGCCGAGAATTAGGGCTTCAATATTCTATATCAAACTTTGGCAAGAAATCTGTTGAAAAGTTGTCAACGTAATTATGGGCCATCCTGTAGAGTGTAAGTTTCTAACAAAATATTTGGTCTGATGTGGTTAACAAGTCTATTTTCATCCTAATCACCTTTGTCCTTCTCGTTTTCATGGCTTTGAGCTCTTTCAACAGCACCATCTTATCTCTTAGATTTCTTTGCTTCTTTTGCCCATCATCTTTGGGTTGATTGCTAGATGTTTTCCGGTAGTATTTTTTCTGAAATTTAGTGGCTAGTTGGAAAATCTAATTTTAATTTACATTCGCATCGTGGAGAAAAGCGTCGTCCAAACACTCCTTGGCACTGAAATAGCCATCGCTCCCGAGTATCCCAGAAGTCGTTCGTGCGTCTTTTGGAGCGGTCATCTTTTGGATTAAATCTTTGAATTTTTGAGCTAAAATTGCCAGAATTGTAAGATATTTTGAGTTGTTTTATGTTCGAAAGTTGCGTACGTAGGTTTTCGCTCCTTAACACATAATCAAAAGTGACTTGATCTCCGAGAATATTGATGGCCACACCGGCTACCGCGTAGATGTCCTTTATCGGATGATCGGCTTTTTCAAACCTGAATTTTGTTGACATTCACTAGATTTCATTAGATTCTAAAGTTTTTCTTGTCAAAATTCCTGGCTTTTGACTAAATTCCATAAACTCAAAAGAGCAAATCAAATTTGACCATCGCTTATCTACCTGCAATCACCGTAGTCCAATAGCTTTATCGAAGCTCTATCGTTTGATATTCCAATGTTTGAGGGTTCAATAGCCTGAACACTTGATTTAGTGAGTTTCAAAAAGTTTTTTTAGAAGCAAAACCATCAAATGATGTAGACTTGAGAGTTTTCGGTAACAACGGAGCAACATCTTGACTCCTTCAAAGTCAACGTTTTCCAAAATTATTCTTGCTATTAGATATTATTTTACAAGCTTTATTCATTGGTAAAGGACTTTCGCACAAAAAACACTATCAGGGGATCATAGATATGTGTTCTTTGGTAAGGCATCTACTGGGGTTCAAACCGAAAATTCTCACGTCTAAAATGAAACTCCTTTGGTTCATTTGGAATCTTTGGTTGCTATTAGGGTGTGTTAATCTTGGACAAATAATTATTTGAATGATTTTGAGCAAATAATTCTTTATTCAAATAAATGGGTCCAATAATTGTTGGATAATGACTATATTCTATAATGCACTATCTTTTTACTTGCGTATATAAAGGCGGACATGATTATTTAGCAATCATTTTCATTTTCGTTTTAATTTCTTATGTTTAATATGTAATTAATAGTAATTTTTTGTTTTGTTCTACCATAATTTTTTGTTTTCTATGTTTTATCTTTTCTTTACATAAACTACATTTAGCTAGCTTTTGTCCATTTTCTTCGTATTTTGTCATGAATTGCCAAACCAAAGCTGGCAAACTAGGCTGTCTTTGTTGAAGTGACTTCTAAAAAAGCAAAAATGGTTAAAAACTAGTTGTTTTTTACCGGGTTATTAAAGCTGTTGTTCTTTGAAATTACTTGCTCTAAGCAGTTGACAAACTAAATCATAAAATCATAAAAACATAAAAAATGAAATTGAAAAACAAAAGTAAAAGTTTGGAAGTAAAGTTTACAAACTAGAAACTTTTTTAGCTTGTTTCCAAGCAATCTTTGCGTTAAATGTAATTAGAGAAGAGAATTTGCATTTCTTCGCCGCACCCACGCTTTAGAATAGCATTATCCGAGATCAACACACTCTAGTTGTTATGCGTTTAGCTTTGTTTCCTTTTCTGTCTAGCTTAGCTTCACTCATTCTTTCTTTTGAGATTATATTTTCTAAACTACCCCATGTATGATGCCACGCATGTGGAGATATTGGACAGCACGAAGGATTGGCACGAGAAGGCCAGGCACCAAAAGAACCAGCGCCTTCTTGTCTTGCTTGTGATCTTCTTGTAGAATTCTAAATTTGCTAGTGCTTTAAAGAAATAAATATTCAAGTAGTAATATTTTTCAAGAAATTATTTTTGTGGATCAAACGTTGTACAGTTCAGATTTTTGGGTACTTGAAGTCCCTAGTTTGGGTCAAATTGACAAACGCTTAAAACAAAATTACAGGTACATAGTGTTCAACAAAAACGCATTTAACATTGTTCTTTAAAAGAACTAGTAACCATCTAGCAGCTTGAACGTGAGTCACTAATAGAGTGAGCTCTTCGTGGTTAATAGTGCGAAATAGAAAACGGATTACGGTTGAATATCTTGAATATCAGAATATTCAGTTGGTTTCTACCGCAATCCGTTTTCTGTTTCGCATTATTGAACAAGAGGACCTTACTCTAATCACTAAACAAAATCTAAAAATCTCATCAAATTTGAAATCAGTAGCTATTGAACACCCTGTACAAGTCTAACTTGAAGTATTGCTTCAGTGTCTTATCCATTCTCTCCGAAACAAAGCAAATATGAGAAATCCTGTTACCATCCATTTTCTCCACATAAGCTTCGTAATAATCCACGATCTGTTTAATAAATGTTTTTCAAATAAAAATCTCCGATGTGACCCACATTTTCGTGCGCCTGATACCGGCAGTATTGAAGCTCTCTCTGCAGACGTTGATCCCAATCATCGGCCTCCATTAAAAGCTCTAATTTTCTTCTGAAAAACGGTAATATTTATTGAAAAAGATGTGTAAACCTGGCAATGACCACTCTTTTCCAACCAGGATGGAACCCGTCGTTTGTTTCCGACTCCGATCCAGTAACAAGCGGGTAAAATAGGACGGCGGCTCTAGAATTCGGCACAATAAAAGATGAGCTATTGATCAACGAAGAACAAATTCATTTATGTAAAAGTATCAATTTGTAAACTAATAGCAAACTTAAAGACTCACATTTTATCACCAAAGGTACCTTGGGGTAGTGTGTGGTAGTTGGCTGTAGGTACTAGCTCTTCGTTCCGATTAGTCGTGTCACTCTGAAAAGTTTACAATAAATCTATGTATCTTGATGTATTCAACGTGTATACATGCATAAAATTAATAACAATGAGCCAAAAATAGATGCACTGCAAGTCGTTTACTAACTTCATAAATATTATAAATAGTTCTGACAAAATCCAAGAAAATAAAGTAATGTTTTACAAAGCCAAGACTGGTCATTTAAGACTAGGGACTTCTCGAGAACCAGGTCAACAACGTAACTCACCCACCTCACTCACTTCGAATTTGTAGCCTGGCGGAAGTCGGAACGTTCTCTTCTGATTGTTCTGATCTTGAAAAGAAGCCTCTCGGAAACTTCTCACATCAAAGCGCCCCATCTGTCCGCTCATTTGCCGGTAAATCTAAAATTTGCAACCCTCTTCGCGTTTACCATTATTCAGTTTTAGAAACAGAAAGAATCGAGTACAAGAAACTCTTGAAATAGAAAAAGTTGAGTGAAAATATGGTTAAAAACATGGTTGATAACCGAGAGGCACTCGAAAATCTTCGGATTTCGGACGCGAATCTCCCGAAAATTGAAAGACATTTGCCTGAAAAGCTCGAGGCATTCTAAAAACACAAAATCACATGATTGAAATCGGAAAAATCAATTGAAAAGCACGAAGAGCAGCGTGGCTCGTAACAAATAAATTCACAATGAAAGCTTCGGTGTTTATTAAGACAATAAGAAAAGGTAGGATTTAAGTGACATTTGTGGCTCTTCACTGTCGTCACACGTTCGCAGTACGTGGCTCTGAAGTGAATGTTTGAAACGATTCGGGATTCTCTTTTTGAAGATTCCCTTTCTCGGCCCTAGCTTCTGAGGCCTGAAGGACTGCTCAAGTTCACGCTTCGTTTTCTCAGATTGGTCAATTAATCTATGTTAGGTACCATTTTGAAACCTGGAATACCTTCTGAAAACTTATTAAAGGCAACAAGTTACAAAGTCATTTACAAGTTCAATTAATCTATAGAGGGAGATTTGTTTTTACATTCAACTTTCTATTTGGCGACAAACTAAACACGATCCAAACATTCAAACCTGGCTTAAAGTTTTCCATCATACTGTGTTTCGCTCGAGTGTTTCGCTCTTTCAACAATTTTTGCCATTCTTTCTCCGATTCTTTCTTACCCTGGAACTTTTCTGATAAAAAGAAAGAACGATAACTTTGATCGAGATGACAAAAGAAACAAGAACCGTTGCATTTCAAATCATTACTAACTAGCTTTGTCACAACTGCACTTAAAATTTACAAATGTTATTTCAATTTGATCAAAGTCAGTCATTACAGCGTCACCCTTCCATTTTCCCTATTCCTGCTGTCATATTTCAAGACAAGAAGTATTTAGCAATATACGTTGAAAAAAGATTAAAGGAGGGGATAAGCGGCTTGCATACGAACTAACACATGTTGGAAGAGCTGACCCTTAGTCGTTGCTCTTCTAAGCATATATTCAAATAAATAAGTTGGGAGCCTTTTGTTGTGCCGCGTAGATGTCGAATTGAAGCTTTCATCGCACCCCATGTGGCCTCCACTTGTGTTATACTAGATTGCTAGTCTTTATCTCAGTGTTTTGAAAATACAGAAAACAGACATAGACACAGACACAGAAAACCATGAAAGTGACTTTTTCTGCGAAAAGACCACGATTCAGGGAAAGAACCTTTTTCTTTCTTCAACTCTGAATAGATTTTCATTTATAACAAGACGCACATATAGCTTCGCTGTTATCGGCTCCCTTTCCGCTTCAACAGCCGCTTCATAGGGTGCTTCACCCATGCCATCATCTTGTGCAGCATTAAGATGTCTGTCTCCTCGCCAAAAATGCTGCCAACATAGGAGAAAACTAAACGTTGATGTATAGAATTCATTATTGAATCCGTAATTTTTTCCATTTTCAGCTTTCGTGTTGACAAATATACCCAAAAGTGTTGACTTTTCAAAAACCAACGTTTCCTTCGTGTTTGCTACATTGTGCTTCCCAGTGCTCGAGTAATTAACTTTGATCTTATATTTTGCCGTTCGCATCAACGGCTCGCACAATAAACCCTGCATGAGCATCGACTTTATCTAAACGGTGCTGACTTCGATTGTGGAAGAAATGAGTTCAGCTTGATGAAGAAAAGTTTTTAGCTAATGTTTGGCCATCAATTTGATCAGCTTGTACGTAATATGGCAATCAAAGAAAGCTGCTTATCAAAGTTGTGTCTAGAAAGCTGGTACGTCAATGGTAGAAAATGTACTATTGTCTGGTTGGCTGTGAACTGTTTTAGTTCAGATTTAAAGACGAAAAAGCGCTCAAAGCTCAAAAAGTCTCGTCGCAAATGTGTTAATCATTTCCAACGATCTATCCAACCTTTATTCGAGATTCCGTGGTTTTGGCCTCTTTTCGAATTTTTTCAATGTCATCGACGGCCACTCCCGTGAACAAATTCATCAGCAAAATCGTGACCACCACCACGAAGAGCAAAAACACGATAAACGTCGTCCAACGAATCACTTGAAAAGAGAAACTAGCGTCTCTGAAAAATTTTCCTTTGATGAGTTTCATTTACAAGAATGTAGCTTCTAAACAAAATTACTTTATTAAATCCTCTGAATAGAACAGGTTCGCGTAGTCGACCTCTCCCGTGAACATCACCATAACCTTTGCGAATGCATGGAGAGGATTGGCAAATTCTTTCTAAAAAAAATTGCTTTAAAAACGAACAACGAAAACCTCATTTTCAAGAAGAAACGTGAAAAGAATGGCGAAGAGGATGAAAAATGTGGGCGGTAATGCGATGAGACTCCAGCTCGACTTTGCCACCTTGTACAGCATCAGAATCGAGAGACCGAAGTCGCTACTGGCACTCAACAATACCAACTAAAATTGAACCATTTCTGTCACCAAACGAACTACCAGGATGGCCCAGAATTATAGCACCAGTTAACTCCCTCTGAAATACGGGAGATGAAGTGCATTGTGGTGTAATGGTTGGCACAGTTGCCCGGTAAGCGGAAGATCGAGGGTTCAAGTCCCGAAGGCGCACAAGCTTTTGATTTGCCCCAGTTCCAACTCACCGTGATTTTCAGGGTACAACTCTGCGCAAACATGATCAATCTGCTTAATCTTTTATTAAAATTTTTAAAGTTTCCCACATTAGATTTTGCTGTTTGGTCAGAAACCAAAGGAAACAAAGCTTGTCGCTTTCAAACTTCGGCTCGCGGAAACTCTTGGCATGCAACGTGTTCTGCTTGAATTCTTCGTAATAAAGAGTTTTAGATAACTCAATTTTGTTTCTAAATGTTTTCTGAACTCTTACAATGATAAGTTATCCGTAAGAAGTTATATTGCAGATGAATGGAGCTTGTAACCGCTATATGCTATAGACCAGGCTCATCCTGTAGCTCGAAGTACAGGAAAATTTCGTTCTTAAAAGACAGTTTTCAACTATAAAGCAAAATATTCAGCTTTCCAATCTCCTAAATAGTTTACGGCTCTGCTACTCACCAAATTGAAGCTCAAACCAATCAACGAGATGACGGCAAAAAACCAAAACATTAGGGATTTCTCTTTACAGGATAGCTTAAAAATCTTGAATTTGTGCTACTTGTGAACCTTTCACCTCAAAAATTCTCCATCCGATCACCACAGCTGCAAGAACATAGACGATCAATTCGTAACGATTTTCCATACAGGCAAAGTAGCGTTGAGAACCAAGCTTCTTGAGTTGAAAACCCTTGAAACTTGTGGTAGAATTCTTATAATCATATGTGTTTACAAAATGTTGCATCACTGATTATATCACCTACCTCTTTTAAAGCCAAGACAACAAAAAAAACGAGTGCTCCGAAAGTAAATATCCAGCTCCAATCGGAAGTAGACTAAACAGTACTGTTCTTACTGTAGATCACAGACCGTTATAATTATATGGTACTTCTGTGTCATAACCCACAAAAAGTTAACTCATACACATCTGCGTTAACCCCCAATAAATCTGCATTCAAACGGTTTCATTTCAAATAAAAGCAAGCATGCCTATGCATTGAATGCAAATTTTATTGCAAGTGATGCAGGGGCTTTCTTTTTGTGGAGATACAATGTACCAATTATATTTTCCAAATAAACAAAGCCAACCTGAAGTTGACCACTTTGATTTCGTATTAGAGTAGCGTTGCTTTCCTTTTCGCATTTCTCCAAGATCTGAACAGTTTGGGTGACGCTAGAAGATCTCAGCAAGCAACCTTTACTTTCATCATTCCTTCTTCCATGTAAATTTCGTATATACCAATTCTTTGCCCTAAAAAATCATTTTATCAAAGCATTGAGCTAACCAATAACCTGTCGTCGATTGGTTTGCGCTGGCAGCAACGCCAGTGGGTGTGACTTTATCAGTGAACATGAACAAAAGCATCAACACATAGCAAGCGAGAAAAAGAAGAAATGGTATAAGGGCTAAAAAGAGACTTGTGATTAATCTCATACACATACCTATTGAACTTTACTAATCGAAATCTAAATATTTAAGAATTGAACAGAAGCTAGTGATTGGAAAATGTAGCTAGCTTTTAGAGCTACGTGAGGAAAACAGAATTGAATCCCTAGAAAGAACGACCTACGCGTAGAGCTTGTGTTAAAGAGTATTGCACTTATTGAAAGTTTTAAGATGATTTTAACTCGTCGACAAAAAGAAATCCCCTACCAAACATCACATAAACCGGTCGACTCAAAAATTTCCAACGATACGTGAGAAATGTGGAGACAAGCTCGTGCTCGAGCAGCTTTTTCGTGTCCTCCGCGGGCGAGTTGGCCTAAAAATAAATACCGTATTTCCTCTATCAAGCCCCCCCCCCCCTCGACTAACTTTAGGTTTATTATACCAAAAGATAGAGAGCATTAAGGACTAGAAGAAGTGAAGCGATAGAAGCGGCTACTCCTCTTTCTCTTTCTGGCAGATGAGGCCAGGAGTGGTAGCACTCTACTTTATAATCTGAAGAGGCTAAACATGAGTTGGTGTTGAACTGCGATTTTTTGAAAAGATTGAAAACATTACGATCGATCTAAGAGATAGTTTTGCAGAGCCACTCTGGAAGGTATCAGAGCATTACAGAGGTATTTCACAGCTCTTCTCTTTCTTCATTTTGGATAACTACACTACATTAATACCAGCTTGGATAAAAGCTAAGTTATAGTTTTTTAAAAAAGAGCCTTAAATCCCTCCTTACTAAAATTGCTTCATTTTTCTACAGAAGAGCCCTGCGGGCAAGCAAAAAAGTCGAGGCGGGGAAGCCGGCGGTTTTGGATTCTTAGAGGAAATTCGGTAAATTCATTTTTCATTTCACCCACTATTTGCATGAGTAGGTGTTCATCTAAAAGCGAGGTTGGCTCCTCTTCAAAATACGAAGTGGCTTTTTGCAAAACGCTGCCGTCTTTTTCGTACCCACTTTTGAGAGATTTCTCTGTAACTTTCTTAAACTGATACATGGACATTCATTTCTTACCACCATTTTCCTCCTGGTTTATCACGTAGGTGTCGTCAATTAAGCTGAAATCGTAGGTGACCGATTTCGTTTCGATTTTGCTGAAGTTCAAAATTTCGCAAAGGAAGCAAATATGATTAAAGCTTTGCATAAAGCTAATTTCATCTTTGTTTTTATTGGAATTACCATTTCGCCACAAAAATGGTCTCTTATCGAAAAACTCTCTGTACAGGGTGGTCCAAAATTATAGCGACTTGACATTTTCTGTCTAACCCGGCAACCCAGTCATCCATTCTCTTTTGGATGCTTTTAAATTGAAATTAACATGATTTTCTACGAAAAAAACGTTGCTTTTGGTTGGAAACGCTTTTGTTACTTTCATACAATGCTTCAAAGTTGAGTTCAAAATACGCACTAATCGCCCGGCGACATTTTTGCTAGTTTTCCAGGTTCGTTTGTGCGATTAGAAGTTTCCTTTTTAAGATGAACAACATTTTTTTCATTCATTTAATTTATTTCCAATGAAACTTAACTGCTTATCATGTTTGAATCCAATTTTAAGACTATGTCAAAACGCTGTTTTTCAGCGTTTTGAAAATTTTTGAAAAAAGTTTTGAAAAATTGAAAATTGCCGGCTATTTCGCGGGACTCGCAGATAAAAAAACAACAGCATTAAACCAGCTGAAAGGGGGTTTGGTTACTTCAACATTTCCGAAAATTATTGCGGAAAAATTATGCTTCCAGCTTTTTATTCTTTGGTATTTTTCTACACTTCTTCTATTGCACTCGACAATCTGCCACCGGGACATATTCGTCATGTCATGCTTCATGAGTTTCTACAAGAGCACAGTGCAGGCTTGGTAGCTGCTCATATTAAAAAATATATGGGGAGGACTCACCTTCGGAAAGAACGTGTCGAGTATGGTTCGCCAAGTTTCGATCTGGGGACAAATCTTTGAAAGATGCAGAGGGCCGTGGAGCGGCACCCGAACTGGATGATTCCAAATTACTCGAACTCATTTCCAACGACCATCGGGTATCATTGCGTGAATTGGGAGAAAAGTTAGGGGTTGATCATGCTATAGTGCTAAAGCACCTTCATACCCTTGGATTTAAATCGAAACTTGGGGCTTGGGTGCCCCATGACCTCAATAACCGATACGATAGAAAATCCTTTCCTCCTCGAATTGTGACAGGAGATGAGAAATGGGTTTTATCTGTGAAATTTCGGAGGAAGCGACAATGAGTGGGGCCAGGCGAGAAACCCGAAAGTGACCCCAAGCCCGATTTGCACCAGATGAAGTTTATGCTCTGCGTTTTCTGGGATATGGAGGGAGTGGTGTACTGGGAGTTGCTGGATAGCAAGACGACCCTTGATGCAATCAAATACAGTGAACAGATGGGAAAGGTGAATGAATCCCTGAAGAAGCATAGGCCCTCCAAGTCAAAGATCGCTCTCCTCCACGACAACGCGCGCCCTTATGTTGCAGAACTGACTCGCTCTAAAATAAATAGCCTTGTTTGGGAACTTTTGTCGCTTTCCCCATACAGTCCGGACCTGGCCCCTTTCGATTACTATTTATTCCGGATCATGAGTAATGAGCGGGAGAACACTTCGATTCAGAAGAAGCAGTCAAAAATTGGCTCCAAATGTTTTTCGATACAAAACCAAAATCCTACTACGAAAGAGGAATCCGCAAATTGCCTGTAAAATGGGCAGAAGGCATCAATAATAACGGCAGTTATTTGGAATGAATTTATGGTTTTATGTTGAATAAATTTTAGTTCAAAGTCCGGCAGTTTTCAATTCACCAATCCAATATAAAAAGATAACAAAAACGTTTTCAACCAAAATCAAAGTTTCTGTTGTTGTAGATAGTGTCAGCTTAATGTTTAAAAAATGTCCTAAGAGAAACAAACGGCGGACTCTCGAGTTACATCAAGAAAAGCCGAAATTGCTATAATTTTGGACCAACCTGTAGAGGGGTTATTTTTAAAAACTAATTGCACAACAAACTCACTCTTCAATACATTTATCCATTACAGTAGTGGCCAGGTGGGGAAATTTGTCGACAAGATGGCGCATCGGTGTGTAGAGCTTCTGAAAATGCTCAATACACTCAATCATAAAGAATTGCTGTGTACCTCTTTTGTTCTCCATGACAAGGGGAACGTGATGGCAACGATTTGAGCCGTATCGATCGTTTCGCGGCCGTGGCCATCAACGTCGACTTGACACTTATTTTCAGGAGCTATCCGTGTAACTTTAGCTACTTTTCTCTCGCCAGCTTTCCATGAAATAATATACGTTTCATTGCGTTTTGCCTCTTGACCGTGTATCTGAAACTTCTGAATACAGAAAACCACACAAGACAAACCCGATTCGAGATAACTCTCTCAAAGCTTCCTTTTCGAAGCCAGCCCTCGTTTGGTTGTGTTTCTTGTGGATAAGTAACTTGATAGGCGGCCGATTTCTTGGGATCAGTTTTCGGGTACTCGGTTTCCATTGGGCCAGCTTTTAGTGGATTAGGCTGATTTCCTGGTTGCCTTCGGAGAAGCTCTCGATTTGTAATGGCTTCGATTTTGGTGACTTGGGCTATTTTTCTTTGCCCACCAGTACGGACCACGTACGATCCACCAACTCTAGGCGAGTAGCTGACCTAAAACTTCTTGTTTGGAAAAAGGAAAAAGAAATTGACTTTAGAACTGAAGCTCATTCTTTGTTTAACTTTCAAGACCTATAACAGCATGGTCTACTGTTCACTTACAGTAACATCAATGGCAAAAATCCTGGTTTGTTTTTAGGTTCTAAGATTTTCTAGAAGATTTCATAGATAGGAATTTTTACAACGTTGTAAGTTTGTGTCTAAAAGTTACCCCATCATCGGGCACCACTTTCATCGTGTACACAAGCTGGCGCCAATCTTTCTGCAGCAGCAGCTCATTTGCGATCACCCTGTAAAACACCATTTTCAAGCCGTTTGAAACACTTTGATAAGTTTTTCTTAAGCTTTTCATCACTACATCGTAGACTTGCTTATCGAGAAATCACGAGAAAGCGAAGTTAGCCGCATTAGTTGTCAATTTTCACGCTGCCCAGGCATCAGAGAGCTATAGGACTTTGTCAATCGAGTAGCCAAGGCTTCAAGCTTCATTTTTCATACAAATTTAGAACGCTACGACCTACGGTTCGTGAGATATGGATGCTGTAAATTCGAGAAAAAAAGCCTAACGAGAGATGAACTTGAAGCATCCATATCTCACGAGTCATAGTGTTTTCTCCCTGGCCACCCGATCGATAAAGCCCTATAGCTCTTCGATGCCTGGGCAACATTCGACCAACTTCACTTTCTCGTTAGTTCTCGATAAACAAGTCTACTAAATGGAGCCTTACTCATAGCCGAAATCGAGCGCAATATCGAATGCTGTTCTTTTCGTTTCATCTGACGTAGTTTGCTCTAAATTTTTTTCAACATCGTTACTTGAGCTCCTTCAAACTTAAGTCAATTGCATCATCTTGGAGAAGATATTGGAGGATTTGCAGATGTCCAGCCGCTGCTGCATAATGCAAAGGTGACCATCTACAAATGGAAAGTTTTGTCTAACAAAAAATAAACTCACCTACACCCGGTATTTCCATTGATATTGTAGTGCTTTCGGAGTTTTTGCGCACTTTGAAAATTTCCGTTCTGAACAATAATTATATATCTTTATATATTTTTTAAAAAGCATCCAAAATTATTTCAAAACTGCACCCAAATTGCTAGATCAAACGCGGTCGCGTCATTCAGCTCCCACCCATCGACAATGATCGTCGTTCGGGCATTTGGGTCGGCTCCTTTGTGGAGAAGATCTTGACAGATTTTCCAATAATCTGTAACACTAGTTGCCACAAAAAAACAGTTTGAAAAAAATTGCATCTCAAAATGACCTAGCTTTGCGGCTACATGAAGTGGTGTTTGCTGTTTGAAATCCTTGGCATTCAAAATCAAATTTATTCCCGGATGTTCGAGCAGCTCTTTGACCTGAACCTTTGTAAGTTAGTGAAAACTGAGCCCATTATTTTTAAAACTGTTTTTGCACTAACCACATAAACATGTCCAGCTTCGACGGCAAAATGCAAAACCGTTTTCTCTTCCTTATTCAAATGGGTGATGTCGGCGGAACTTTGCAGTAGTTTCTAGAAAAGATTCACAAGAGCTACTCATAAAATTTGTGAAATCAAATTCGTTAAGAGACCAAAGCTTCACAAGTACTGCAAAATACCTTAAGACCCTTCAGCGCTCCACATTGAGCCACCGTCTGGAGTAAAGTCCCTCGCGTTTCGTCGGCACTGAAAGTACATGTTTTGAAATCTGTAAACAAGTTTTAGCCTTATTTATATTTATTTATCCTTATTAAACAAGGCATTGTTTATTCACTGACCTGCGCAAATACGTCGTGTTCATGTCTTCTTTCTTGAGCATTTTCCTGACGAGCTTCTGAAAGTCAAAACATCTTTCGTATACGGTCGACTCTCAATCTAACGCTAGATTTAACTTCTTTTTAGTTTTGTCCAGCCATTTTAGCCTCTAAAAGCACAAATGCCTGAAACTGCCCTTCGATTTAACAACGTGCTCGATGTTATGACAGAAATTTCCGATCGAGAGTCGACTGTATGACAAACTCAAAACTACGCTTGTTTTAGCTAACAGTGTCAGCAAATGGTGTTAATGACAAAAAAATATTGTGAGCTTTATATGAACAGAAATCAGAAACTCGCCGTGACAAACTCCGGATGCTTGTAGGCGGTGGCGATGGTCAGGAGATTCTCCTCTTTATTCGATTTTTCTTTCCCGAAATACAATTCGTCTGGAGCGATTCCCTGGTTATATCCGTGATCAATGAGTGCCTTGAATTTGAATAGAAGTGCTGAAAACATTTGTCTTACTGAAGCACATTTCCAAGCATTGGTCTGTGCTGTGAGCATAAGTGGCGTCATCTCTTGCTTGTTCTTTTCAAATAAGCTCACTTGGGCAGAAGATCTCTTGAGTTAGAGTGCAAATAACTCAATTTTTATATTCGCTTACTGCTATTTTGACCAACTTTGTCATGATTGAGACGTTGTTGTGTCTGGCGGCCAAATGAGCAGGAGTCTCGGAGCCGGAGCTCTCATCATTTCGCTCATTGTAGACGTACTTTAGCTGAAATTTTTTTCTTAGAAATTTGAAATGCTTTTCCAAAAAACTGCATGGAAATCTTTCAATCAAACTAATCTCTTACAGTCACTTCAAACGTATGTTATAGCTAGAACTCACAAAGTTTACGCTCACAATCTCAATAAGTTTCTTTCAAGAGTATAAAAAAGCTACTTGTAGGCAAAAATAAACTAAAAAAATTGAGAGAAAAGTTGCCAAAAGTGACTGCTCACCTTATCATGAAGCACGGCAAATGATCTCTTATTCCCAGCCGCCGCAGCTAGATGCAACAAGTGAGGATTTGAGCTAAAAAAGTTTTTTTTTTGAGATGATTCATAAACAATCCAAAAACCGCTTATTTTTGCCCAAAATCAACTTGACAAGGGAATGGTCCGAAGGGGATATGTCCGTTTGGGATGAACCATACCTCATTCGATAGACCTGATGATGGGAATCGAGGACCAAAAGAATTAGCTGCCCTATTCACGCTACGACCAGATATGGAGAGGTACAGTGTTTTTGTAAATGCAAAAAGAGTTTTTTGATTTGGTCAAAAGTTTCAGCCCCCGCGAGGAGAGTCAAAAATGTCATTTTTAACCTTGTCGGTTCCATATCTCGTTGTAGAGTTAATTTTTGCAACTATTTTTTGGTCCTCAAAACCCATGATGAAGCTGTCGAATAGCTATCAAGGTATGACTTGCTTCAAACGGCTTGTTTTTACTTTGGACCATTCCCTTGTCAGAACGTTGGCAAACTCTCTAATCTTTTCCAATCTCTGAGTGAGGTCATCGCCAGTGAGGTCATCGCCCTCATGTTCATTGTTGGGATTATTGCGAGCCAGCTCAACGTCCGGATCCCATTCCAGCCATTCACAAATCCTAAGCTTGTCTATCATGTTGTAACATATGAGATGAGCGCGACTTTATCATGGGCTAACTTTCACATTTCATGTCTGGTTTTTTTATTTTTTTGACAGTAGGTACCAGAGACATGACGTGAAACAAAAGCAGAGTTTGAGCTGATTCTATGGCAAAGTGGCTGAGAAATTGCTGGGAAATTTAGACTTTTGTATGCCAGTAAAATCCGTTGTTCGCCATGAAGAGGCTTTGATTTCTTGTTATTAGATACAGCACAAGTTGAATGAAATCAGACACGAAATGAGAAAGTTAAGGCATGATAAAATTACGGTCATCTCATCTGTTACAACCTAATAAATTCTCTTATTAGCCTTTCAAATACTTCTTCACAACTTCCGCGAAACCCCTCTGTACAACGATCTCAAAGGGAGTCAGCTTAGCTTTGTTTCGAGAAGAGATGAATCTTTTGACCACTTTCTTCCAAAGATTCACGTAGTCCAAATGCTTTGCTAAAAATCGCGTTCTCAAGTTCTACATGTGCCAAAACTTGTTTCTTCGAAAAACACCATAAACGTTGCCTCGCTGCACTTAGCCAAATAGTGCAAAAAGGTGTTTCTGTGCTTGTCGGCCTCGAAATATTCGTACACAGGCTCGTCGGAATTCCGTGGAAAAAACAATGTCGGGTGGCTTAGGAAAATTCTTATCTAAACGGATGTAGTTACCATTTGACAACAAGTACGGTATTTTTATAGCAATCACATGAGTAGTTTAAATCTCTTGATGTAATCGCTGTTGTCCCTTCGCTTAGACGAGCATTTTTTTGTTATTTAGCATCAAGAAATATTAAAAAGCAGCCCAATTTTTCACCAAACACATTTGCGACAAAACACTTTTAGAGTTTTACGTCTGAGACGAGGGCAAATTTTTCAAATAGGACGCCGCCAGAAATTTGTGCTCGAGGTTTAGGAAATCTGGCTTCCGATTCAGTGTTTTAAAATTTGTAATGGTAAAAACCAATCCCGAATTTTCCATCCTCGAAAACCGCGGGCACAAATTTTCAGCCAAATTGGTCAAGGCGTTGTCGAGAAAACCTTATGTACCATATGGTACGTATCGTCGTAAATGTTTTAAAAGTGTTAAGAAAACAAATAAAGAGCCAGCATTTTAATGAAAAGAAAATCTGATTTTTAGTAGCTCTCTCCCTCTAGTGAATAACTGAAAAAATCCCCACGATCTTTTCGGAATTCTGTGCACAAGCAGTCACAAACAGGGTTCTTTTATCATCATCGTCATCTCTTCCCTAAACAAACTCGTTTCATTTTAATTTTAAAAACAACACCTGAAATTCTTCTCTCTTTTCAGCTTCGCTTTCTTCGGCACTTTGATCTGGTCGCCTCTGACCAAGCTTTAGGCCAAGAAGCGAATCCACGGCGAATGAATTGTTCCATCGAACAGCGCATTGCAAAGGTGTCAGCCCGAAGTTGTCTCTTGAATCAATATCACTAAAATTATCAAAAAGATCTTCGTTGATTTGAACTCATGCTATTATTTATAAGCTCAATAGTAGAGTAGTCCAGTTCCGGACTTTTCTCTCGAATACTTCCCTGTTTTGTGGGTCAAATAATCTTACTGACTGAACAGTTGGCTTGGCAAATAACAAGTTTATCCTAGTTCAAAACGGTTTTGAACAAAGGTTCTCGAATGTAATGTCTAAAGGTAAAGGGTTTCTGAAACTTAACAACTCATTTTCTTTTGTCAACACACCTCCCTTTGTTTAGCAACATCCCTATTACTCTGTCGACCGATGCTAAAAAGTGAAAATTAACTGAAAATCCAGAAAACGAAAAACTTTTCAAAAAGAATGAAGCAACAAGGTGTAGTATTGTTTGTCCATTTTCATCTGTACCATCCGCGATTTCTTTGATGTTCCACAAACTTTTATATATTTCTTCTTCTGATTTGGTGCGAAACCAGCCGACTATGCGACGATTCAGCTGAGTGGATACCTTAAACACTTGTTGATCATGTCGTTTTTTTGTCCAAGTCACTTTGAATTTAAACAAAAATTTACATCCAGCTTACACGGTTTTATCAACGTGATTGCAACTCATTTTCAAAGTTAAAGATGAGTGACCTCATTCAACATGAGAAAAGTAGTAAAACTGAAAAAACTGGCAAGTAGGCTCAGACACCGCGGATTATTTGTCAACTTCTGATATGTACAGGGTGGCGCATAATTACGGTCACCCAGTATCATCAGGCTGTAGAGCCAGAAATCAAAAATGAATACTTTTTTGATATGACAATTTCTTCTTTGGAACATAACAAATAAAGAAGTATTTGCTTTCAAACTTAGCTCCCTTGGCTTTGACGCATTCACCGAGAGAAAAGCATAAAAAAGTCAACATGCTAACTGCGATTAAATGACTCCTAAACGCGCGGAACTCCTTGTCGCTATAATGCTGCGCCACCCTGTACAGTAGCGCTCTTTTTTCAAGAGTTTATCTCAGGCACCGTCGCTGGTGGCTGCTCTTGTTCCTCAGGCACCGTCGCTGGTGGCCGCTCTTGTTCCTCAGGCACCCTCGCTGGTGGCTGCTCTGAAATTGAAATTTTTTCTAAGGATTCGTTTCTAACCATTCAGTTGTTTGTAACGTTAACCATTACCGTCAAAAATTAACTATTGAGTAGCAACTAGTACTAAGCTTGTCCAAAATACAGTCGACTCTCAATTTATTCAACCCAAAAAATTGTGTTCAATCGGAGTTTCTTCCAAAGTATTTTTTTTCCGTTGGCAATCGAGAGTTCGTTTAATCAAGAGTGAACTGTACCTTTGACCTATTAAAAATGATCTATTAAAGTGGTAAAAATTGAACCAATTGTCCATGGATTCTAATGTAGCTGATTTTTACGTACTCAAGAAAATCAAAAACATTAATTTGTAATTTTACCTTCCTCAAATAAAGGTCGTTGTTCATCGTCAACACTGATGGACATTTTAGTTCATCGATCAAGCCTGAAGTTTGAAAAAATGGAAAAATTAAGACAAACCAACGTTCGTTAAAAGAAATTTGCATATAGAAGGAAAGCAAAAAGCAAAAAGTATATTCTACTACAGTTAAATGTAGCAAAAAACTTTCAAGCTAAAGAACATTTGAGGTGAGTCGAATGCTTCGAAAAAAAACTTTCCAAAAAAAGGTGATACGGCTTCGGTCGCCCTCAAAAAAAAGACACAACCAATGTGATAACAACATTTTTTTTGTGCATAAGTGGATTTTTCTTCGCTTCAATGGCATAAACGGAAAGCACTGATAAAAACTCTACACTTGTCACAAGAAAATACTCAGGAATTATTGGGTTGGTGAATTGAAAACTGCGGGACTTTGAACTAGAATTTATTCAAAATAAAACCATAAACTCATTCCAAATAATTTCCATTATTATTGACGACTTCTGCCCATTTTACAGGCAATTTGCGGATTCCTCTTTCGTAGTAGGATTTTGGTTTGTGTGTGAGACAAGTGTGAGACTCAAAAATGGAGGACTGGAGATGTCCCAGTTTGAGCACTTTCTTCAAAAGAAACCCATTTTGGTGTCAATAGAAAACTTGTAAAGAATCAAAAATTAGGTTTATTACAATAGCCAAATAGCCCGCAGCTTTCAATTCACGAACCCAATATAAACATGATTTCAATTTTTCTTTTACAAGAAGAACTCTCGAAATCCACCTGAGTTCTCAATGAAACAACAACAACAAATCGAGAGAATGCTATGGTTTAATTTTTACAAATAAATTCCACATCACCTAGACAAGATTTGATAAAAAGCTAACAGGTGAACATGGTCTATTTTTAAAATGAACCTTTGTTCCAAGTAAAACAACAAGTACACCAAAGAGCTAACAGTTGAAATCAAAAATGCTACCGTTTAATCCGAACTTGAACAACTACACCACTTGATACTAGCTTGTCTTTTTTTAGAAAAGTGATAAGATTTGTCTGAGTCTGCTCAACCTGTAAGAACTGAAACACCTACATCTTCAAGTGCTTGTTGGGTGTAATTTCAGAATCATTTTTGTACTTTAACAAGAAACTGAAAAAGCTTTAGTTTTTTTCATTATCTGAAATATAAAACCTTCGGCTTCGTTCGTCCTCAAAAAAAAAAGACACAACCAAATGTGATAACAACATTTTTTTTGTGCACAAGTGGATTTTTCTTCGCTTCAATGGTTTAAACGGAAAGCACTGATAAAAACGCTGAGCACTTCATAAGGAATTATAAATATGATTTCAATTTTTCTCAAAGCATAGACAGTTAAAGTTAAAAAGAAGCAGAATTAAAATTAAAGCCAGCTTGTCTTGTTTAAGTGTGCTGAATGACCTGGTCTTGCTTAATTTATTCAATTTTTCAATCACTTGCAACAGAAAAAAAAACTCGTTATCTTTGCTGTCATTTCTTTCATATTTACTATTTGAGGTTAGTCACTCGTTTTTGCCCACTCATTTATCAACTTTTTCACTCATCTAAACCGGAAGCTACAGTACTGGACAATGAAATATGACATTAGAAAATCAGACCCATTTTTGCGGCGCCGTAGCTTCTCAATTTTTTTAGGTAGACCATAATTGTCCAAAAGCCATCTTGATGGTCCAAAAGCCAAAAGCCTCAATAATTTTAGGTAGAGATCTTGATTAGAGCTTTTAGAAAATATATAACACTTGACATTTTCTAATGTCATATTTCATTGTCCAGTACTGTATAACCGAAAGTATCGTATTTCTAGATGCCGAGAAAGACTCAGATGGTATTGTTTTTGAAAGCTCTGATAAGCCTGGAAAGTCTGCAATGTTGGCCACTTCCCAGCATTTGATGCCATTTGATGCACATGCCAGAACTAGTAGCCCGCCGACTCAAAAGTTATGTTTTTGTTCAAATGCAGGCAATTTAAATAACAATTGTGCTACCTCCTATCGTAAGAAATATATTTATACTTTTATCTTTATAATTTCTTGCGAGACCGTGCCTCGGTGTGGTTCAATGGTGGATGTCTTGAAAATGCACAATTTATCAAAACATTCCCTTATTAGGGCAGACTTCGCTCAAAATGAAGCAACTTGGCACTATCACAATTATTTCAACACTTGCGTGTGAAAAAGGATGAATAGAAAAAATAGCACGCGACTGACTCAACAAAAAGCTTAAATAATGGGTTTTTAAGTCCACAAGCCACGACAAACGAACAACTGAGTATCGTCTAGTCGCTGATTACGGTAGTTTATCCATCAACTTTGAATTTTAACTTGTTTATTGAATTTTGACTATTTGCGCAGCAGTGGCAATTTGCCACACTCCGCCCCGACGAGAAATCTGGGCGCATGCCCGGATTGCTCCGCCCGAAGAAGCTTTTGTAACTTGCCTAGATTTGTGTTTCGGTTGAACCGGAAACGTTCTTTTTCGGTTCGGTTTCGGTTTCGGTTTCGGTTAATCGAACCGAACCGAAAAAAAATGTTTTTCGGTTGAACCGAAACCGAACCGAACCGACAAACTCAGTTTTGGGTTGAACCGAAACTGAACCAAACCGAAAATAATCTTTTCGGTTCAACCGAACCGAACCGAACCGAAATTCGATAACGCGCGATAAAGTGAACCAATGCAAAGCGCAATAAATTTATGCGAATTACGCCAAACTCTGTTTTTTTATGTCTGGACTGAATATTCAGTTGGTTAGGCTGAATAACTTGATAGTAAATATATAAAAAGCATTTTGCAACAAAGTTCATTTTATATTTCCTTGATTTTTTTTGCAATTGCGCAATTGTTTTTCAAAAAAACCCTTCTGCACTTTGTCTGTCTTTACTTGCACCATTTTGTTTGTTTACTTTCATTTGTTTTCCCATAGATATAAACTGTTCAAACTTACGTACTCCAGCATATTTTTTAGAGAATGGGACGCAATGTAGAATCCGAGTATCGGCGTCATTTCACGCGAGAAGGCGAAATGAAAAGATGTAACTACTGCGGAACGACGTACAAATATCAATCGTCGACCAGCAATCCAAAGAGACACTTGGAGAGATATCATGCAAATAAATTGGGAACATTAGTATGTTATTGATTAGTGTTATGAACATTGCTGCTTTTTAGCTCACTTCTAACAAAGAGGTGGCAATAAAAACGTTTTTTGAGCCAAAGGCAGTATTGTCGTCTAAGGCAAAAGGCAGTATCTTCAAGAATGGCGAGTCTTGACAAGGCATGGGCCTTAGTCTTTTCAGCCAACAACGTGCAAGTTTTTTACCTAACTGCTATCCTAATTTATTGTACTAGAAAAAGGAGGCACTGCAAGAAGCCGACAAAATCGCGTCGACTATTGATATTTGGTCGTCCAAAACTTCACGATGCGGCTTTCTGCATATACAGGTATGATTTCTCTGAATATTTTACATTTCTCATTACGTTTAGCTCATTACTTTGACAAAACGGGAGTTAAAACGTCGTTGCTTTTGAAGACAAATGCGCTTTATGACAGGCAATACCTATCATATTTATTGCATTTATCTTTTATTCTAGACATACATCGGACAATCTTTTGATAGATCTCTCATCAACTCTTCAACACTACAAACTTGCTGATAAAATAGTTGCTGTAGTCTCCGATGGGGCGGCTAATGTGCGGAAAAGCGATTCGAGACGGAGGACACCAATGGTTTTTCAATTAAATTTCTTATTTGTAATATTGTTTCAGGGTGTATTGTACAAGCCATAAACTCAATCTGGTAGTGCAAAAAATCTATAAGATTGCTTTACTCAAGCCGATTCTCAGTAAATTTAAAGAAACGATTAACTTATTTCATCGGCATAACTTCTATCGAAAAATGTTTTTCAGGCTTGTGGTTTTTTCTTTGTCTATAAGTCAAATTTAGTTATTGCACACAGTCTGGATCAAAACCATTGGTTCCTCGTTCAGAATGCATAACACGATGGAATTCGCTTTATTACATGTTGTCTGATTGCATAGCATTGGTGCGTTTAAAGTATCTTATAATTTGAATCGTTTTTAGCAGGCTGCCTTTACTCAGTTTTGGCTTTCACAAAAGGAAGAGATTCTATCAAACGAGGACTTTGTGCTCATCGTTAAAATTTGTGCTATCCTTGCACCATTTGACGAAGCTTCTAGACAAGTAAGCTTGCTAACGGTAATTAAAATTTACTGATTTAGCTGTCTTATGAGGATGCTCACATTGCGATGATTATCCCGACTCTGAAAAAATTGTATTTCCAAACGAAAATGTAAGAATACTTTTTTTACTTGTAATCTATGAGTTTAGGTTTTTGGCAAATGAAGAGGCTTTATCAAAAGTTTTGGAAGATTTTACTGAAGGGATGGATAAACACTTCACTGACATTTACAACATGCGTTTTCTTCAGTATGCAGTATTTATTGACCCCCGATTCAATGGCTGTTCTTTCTACGATAATACTGAATGGAAGGATATTGAAACGGGCTTTGTCCAAAAATATGGTAAATATTTACTAATTAAACTAGTGCATTTTTCTTTTTTTAGATTCATTATGCTCAACGAATCTTCACGAAAACATTACACAAAATTGGCCACAAGATATGTTATTAAAACTGATGATTTCTCCATGTTCTTCAAAGGTCCGACTGTAAAACGAAAGAATCAATCGACACAACCCGACCACCCCCAAACGTGAACATTACGAATGGTGGAGAAATCATCAAATGAATTTTGAACTCTTATATCGGATAGCACAAGAACTCCTGACGGCGCCTGCTACACGTGTCAGCTCTGAAAGAGTGTTTTCGTAAATTTTACTTGTTTAATTTAATTTATTTTATTTTAGTATTGCCGGTGTTTATCTAAATAATCCTCGTCGTCAACGGATTTCTGAAGACACGGCTATTAAACTTCTCAATATTCTATGTAACCAGGATCATGTGAGGTATCACATTTTTTTTTCCAAATATGACTAAATGCTATTGGATTTAGGCGAAACACATGGTCATCAAGTAAAGAAGCACGTTACGGTTGGAGAACTGCTTATTCCCGCTATGCAGATCTATCACAAAATGAGTTAAAACGGGTTTAAAAATGTCTTATGTCTGGATTTTTTGGGAGTGTGAAGCGGGTAGTCAAAAATGGCGACGGCTCGATGATGCGGTTTAGACATTTTAGCTAAAGGAAACCTATCTTCATGTCAATCGATAAAATTAGGTACATAGCCAAATTTTCAGAGAAATTCATTTAGCCAATTTCTTCGTAGATGTTTTTATAGATTTTTACGAAAAAACACGTTTTCACTCTCGAATTTGCTTGAAAGTGAACCCAAATTGACTTAAAGAAATGGGAAATTGAACAATAAACACTTTTTATTTAGAGCAAACTATAGATTAATTCGTGAATTTGATATTTTTTAACGGAAGTACGAAAAAGAATGAAAAGACTTATGCATCAAGCTAATACAAAAGTAATAAACTCCAATTCTAATGGTTTGTAGCGAAAAAAAAGCGAAAAAAAACTCTGCTTACAACTTGGTTTGTTAGCTCTACAACTACAACAATTTTCAATTCATTTCTTTGTCCAAGCCATATCATGAGATGGTTTCTTTAATTCCCCTTGTTTTATCCGCAAATTCGTTGACATTTCCATTGCTTGGATTGAAGCGCCAAAGAGAAGAAATATCCTCAGCACATATCTTCGATAGCTTTCATAGCATGTGAGCAGAACAATTGTGCTAGCCACAGAATGCATTCCGATGAACATTGTCGGGAAGATGTTGTAGCCTGAAATGGTGTTTCATTCAACAAAAACTTTCCTTCAAGCTTAACTAAAAGAAATGTTATGAGGAAAGCTAAATGTTGACCTTTCCTTTTGTCCCATGAAAAAATTGTTTTCAATTTTCGATTTTCTATACTACATTTTGACTAATAGGAGAGTTTTCTAAAATTTTCTTCAACTAGAGTATTTGCAATCTTATGAACTCAAATTTTAAATCAATGGAAAAGTTTCAATTGTGCAAAGTTCACCCACGAGTCCCCATCACCGTTCCCGAAAAGTAGACAAGTGCAAACCAGGAACTCGGCACGAGAAACATTGCAGCCGATGCAAGAAACTAGAAAACAATGGTTCTTGAATATTTTTGCGTCGTTTAATCTACCTGTATGAACAACCCACGAGCTAATTTCCATTGTAACGTCAGGGTTCTTGCACTCATCATAGGTCGGAGCTGATGGAAAGTGAGCGCAATTAAAACAACCAAAGCTAAAGTTTTTAATATCCAGTAAACATGGAATGAATTGATTTGATGGATTTTTGGCTGTCTGTAAAAAGCTATAAATCTCTGTACTGACCCTCGACAATGCCCGTGAAAAAGACGCCATATGGAATGACGACACCCCAAGTGAAAATCGATCGTGGAGTTGATTGAAAACCGAGAAAATACGGGTTTTCGTAGAATTGCAAAAACTCTGGATAGATCTAAAGATTGAACACGTTCATGATGAAGCGAGTTTTGAACAAAGCTATCTATCTGGAAGCTTTGTCCGGTGGTTTTTAAGGCTAGAACCTGAATCCAGCTTAGTTCTGATCTAGCAAAACTCTAAAAAACGCAAAGAGAGCTAAAAGACTGAAAAACATTTTGTCAAGTTTGCGTTCAGGCTCAAGTATTTTCCTAGTTAGAGTTTTTAGCAATTCCCAAAGTTTTATGAGAAGTGATGTGACCTGATTAAACTCGAGAATCGCAAGCTCGCTTCGATTGATCGACAAACAGAAACAAGTGTCGGGTACCAGCAAATAGAAAGGACATAAGAGAAAACCAATCTCAAGTACTAATTGAGTCCTAAACTTTTTACAAAAATTTTTATACTTTGCCAATTTCACAAACCTCTTGGACAACTTTGACCAATGCCCATTCGGAACAATTGATTGTTGACGATCGAAAAGTGTGAGGACGAGAGCGTGCCCGAAAGAGGACAAGATCACGAGCAACACACACTAAACTTCTTTTTTTTGGGTTTTGCTCAAAATACATATAAGATTCAGTTAAACCATTCTACTTACATATTGAGCTCCTGAAGAAATTCCGAAATCACTGAGTGGGCCGAGAAAGAAACCGCCAAAAGTTGGCACCGCAAAAATAACAAAGCCAACATAAGTCAGACTGATATCGTTGATTAAACCGAAGAACTGGAAATTTTCATAAATAAAAACTTTATAAAATAAAAGATATAAGCTTGATATCTAGCAAAATAAATTTTGTCATAAAATAAAGATACGCACTCTATCTATCGAGGTGTCCGGAGAGTCTTATCCGCTTTTTTAAGGGTTAATTTTTGAAATCAATAATAAACCAATCGATCTATAGTTTGCTTTATCAAAAAGTCCTATTATTTACTTACAAATTGTTCTTTAAGAAATTCTGAAAAGCTCGTGTTAGTTAATTTTTTTAAATGTGGGAAGTCGAGCAGTCAAAAACGATGAAACCTATTTCGATTTTCGATTTGATTCCGATTTGAGCACTGTTTCTCACAAAAACCTAGTTTTAGGAAAAGCAAAATTCCCGTCCGGATTTGCTTCAAATGCGGATTCAAATTTGTCTAAAAATAAGCTAAATGAAATGGTTAATCTTTTCTTATTTAAAGCAAACCACACGCTGATCGGCTAATTATTCATTTATAAGCCAAAATTTCAAAAAACTTTCCGGCCAAACCAATAATAACCGTTGGCTCACGATTTAACGGCATGCAAGGAGCCGGGATTTGTGATTGTTAACTCGAACCCCTTTATGAGGCAGTTCACTTTTGGAGGACCCAAAATCGCACAGCGTTAGATCGAGAGTCCACCGTAGTAAGAAAATTCAAGTATTTCAAAGATTTTTAAAATTAATCGAACAGAAAACGAACTTGTACAAGTAACATTGACCGTCGGAAACTCTGAAATTGTTTTGGAGTGGCTTTCCAAATGACAAATGAGCCGAAAAGGTTGAGACAAGTGAAAGGGGTGGCGAACAGACGAAACCATGAGTAGACGCTTGGATAGAAAGCGATGTCAACGATTTCCATCAGTGATTCAGAAATAGGACCAGACAAAAATAAGAAGTCTATTCAACATAGAACAAGAAAATTTGCAGCTGCTTCAGAAAATATTTGAAATGAAAAGACCAGGAAAAACCTGCGCAACCCGTACAAGACACACCCCTAAAAAGTTTTTATTTAACCTTTTTCATTGTTTTTTTTAATTAAACACAGCAAAGATCGATATTCAGAAAAAGTGGCGGTACGACACTCATTAAAAAAGACAAATGCATCGGTTTCCAAGTTTGCACCTGGAATTTCTAAGCCAAAACCAAAAAATCAAAGTTTAATGTTAAAGATCAAAAAGTAAAACCATTCATTCATGGGACAAATAAAACGATTTATTGTTCGTAAAGCGGTAATCGTAAAATTACAAATAAAAATTTCGCTTTTTCATCATCGTGATTGTCTTAATGTAAAAAATCTTTTCAAATCTTTCTTTCTAAATTTCTAATAAATAATGCTCATTGGAGTTGACAAAAAGGCTTTATTGAAAAACCTCAAATGCAACTAAAGTTAACGTAAACAAAGAAATCAAGAGAATAGGAAAATTTATTTGCAAGCAAGCAAGACAAATGATTGCCTTTTTGGTGTTGTTGTAATTGTTAGACTAACATAAATTCAAGAAATATAAGATTGATATGCGAATTGAGAAACGAAAACTGTTAGTGCAACCAAAAATTTTATCAAAGTGAGTTGCATTAACTACCGTTGAGCGAAATTCCGCACGTTGTAGTTGACACGAACATCGCTTGCATTTGCTCTGCCAAGCAAACCAGGAACAGCGTCAATTCTCAGTTTCATCAAATCTCATTTCAAATTCTCACTTTCTTGCTGTTTGCCAATAGAAATAATCAAAAATGACTGTTTGACAAAAGTTCCAAAGCAAAACATCATTTATATCCCATCCATCGGACACCGAAGGGTTTGTTGAGTTACAAGCACTTAGATTGGAGAGCAAAAGCATGTGAGGAATAGAATAAAAGTCGAGGAAGGTCTCATTTTTCAACAAAAAAGCTATAAGACATAAAGAAAGCAAGAAGTTAAGGAAATGAGGTAATATTAAAATCTTAGGTATACATGCTTATAGATTACACTATCGATATTGAAGTTTAGCAATATCAAAACTATCAAATTCGATATTGATAGAAGCAAAGCAAAAATCTCACAAAGCCAAGAAAGTCCAAGATTTTTGCAAAGTGAAGTTTCCCGATTTCATCTCTTTTACTGAATTTACTGACCCCTTCCTGCCGACTTCACGATTTCGTTGAAGATATACCGATCCGGATCAAAAGCCCAGGGCTAGTTCCTGATGAACCAAAGTACTTTTTCCAAACCAGTTCTGATCTAGCCTGGCTGGCTTGGCTCGGATCATCACTTTGGACCAGACCACCGTTCTAGGTGTGCCCGTCTGACCTCGGACCTGGTTGTGACAGGTTGGCTAGTGTTCCAACTGGCTCCTAGATCCAGCGAATCAGGTCCACGTCCTGGAAAAGCCAGGCCCAAGCCTGATGCAAAGCCCCGACAAGTCAGAACAGGTCGGGAACCCTGCCAGAACTTGGACTTCCGGTCGGCCCAGCTTCGAAAATATGGGCCAACTGCCTCAATCCAACCGGCTAGATTATTGGTTCTTTTTTCTCATACACTGTGTAAAAATTATAGAGTACCCCCATTTTTTCGCAATATTTTCATTTTTTGAGAAGAACCCACCAAAGCGTATTTATGTTATCAAAAATAAGAAATAAATAATATTTAGCAAAAAAATTTCTAAGGAAAATCCTGTTTTGAAGTTGTATAAAAATTATAGAGCAGCTTTTATTGTATTGCTTAAAAGTATGTTTTCATAATTTTCTCGCCTTTCTTTTTTGTTTTCGTGTTTTATTCTTGTTTTTCAATTATGATTATTGAATTTCCGACATGCCGCTTAGTAAAAAACTGACGATTGTGGAGAAAACTCAAATTGATATATTGAACACTCTCGGATGGCCGCAAGTGAAGCGATTGAAGCGCTCCCGAAAGATTGTACAAACGCATTTGAATTCCAAGACGGCCCGAAGGATGAAAGAAACTCGAGGAAGAAAGAAAAAACTGACCGAACGTGCCTAAAGATCTTTAATAAAGAAATTATCCAAGAAGAGGGCGTCGCTTGAGGATGTTCGCAAAGATCTGAGCGATGTAGGAGTTGAAGTTTGCCGTAAAACCGCTCACAATGTTGTTCACTGATCGCCAATTGTCGCCTATGAGCTGATGGAAAAGGCCCTAAAGCTGAAAAAGGAGGACCAAGTCGCCCGATGAAAGCGAGCGATGAAAAGAAATTCAGCCTAGACGGTCCTGATGGTTTTCGTGGTCATTGGAGGGATTTGAGGGCCGAGTCGACCATCTTGAGCAAGCGAAATTTTGGTGGCGATACCGTGATGGTTTGGGGCATTCCGATACGACGAGCCGGTGGGATTCGAATTTATTTCAACAAAAATGGGCTCTAATGCTTATCAAAAACTCTTGCAGAACCAAATAGTCGCATATTTGCATCGATATCCGGGCAATAACTTTACTTTTATGCAAGATAACGCCTCAATTAATCCGAGTCGCTCTACGATCGGGTGGTTGGCAGCAAAGAATGTTTTGAAGTGGCCAGTGTGTTCGCCTGACTTGAATTCTATCGAGAACCTTTGGAGAATGCTAGTCCGAGACGTCTACACAAATAACAACCAATATTCAAATGTGAAAGAGCTCCGAGAAGCCATCGTGAAAGCCTTGAACAATCCGGATTGCAATTTTCTCCAAACACTGGTTTCTTCAATGCCCAGCCGTCTTTTTGAGGTCGGATTGAATCAGGGAAAAGTTACCCATTATTAATTGATGGCTTTGCTTTGTTATTTGTTGTTAATTTTTGTTTTGTATTATGCAATAAAAGGCGCTCTATAATTTTTATACAACTTCAAAACAGGATTTTCCTTATAAATTTTGTTTTTTGATTCAGAGATATGCTTTGGCAACCAATTCCAAATTCTACAAAGTCTATTTTTATATAAATATGCTTTATTCAGAAAAAGTACAAATAGGAAATAAAGATTCAAAATGATTTAAATAAAGGGCAGATTTGGTATGGCTACAAGATCTAATTTGCTCAGAGATTACTTCACTGAGACGTCATGTAGAAGGCCAAAAATCGAGGATATCCGGACACCGCGTGAAACAGGTAGAAGCAACTCGTCCTTGAGTCGATTCGGCGGCGGAAACACGAACTATTTTCATCGAACAAACCAAAGTCGTCGTAGTCGTCGTCCTCGTCCTCGTTTTCTCGGAGAAGCGCGTTTGCACGAGAAACGAGTGCCGAGAGATTTTCCCCGTCAGCGACCCGTTGAAGTTCTAGCACCTCTGCAAACTCATCACCGACCCTGGCACGAATCACATCCCTCCGGTCGCCGCATCGCAATGCAAAGCGAATCACAGCCTCAGAATTATGACCTGGAATTCCTTCATTGACAATCCATTCGACGACTTGAGCAAAACTCCCTAGACAAACATCCATTGAAATCATTTTGATTTGCGTTTTCATCATGGCCTCCAAGTACAATCTCACGTAACTCTTGTAGTTGCCATGCAGAGTGATCTTCTCGCAACGGTTCAAGTGGTTTTCGATGAATTTTGTAAGTCGCTCATGCCTTGCTAAATCTCGCTCCAATAAGCCAAAGATGTTCAGTGTTACCTTCTTTTTGACCGATCCACAAAAATTGGTGAGAAACTGCAAGCAACTTTCCTCCTTGTCAACATCTAACCAGAGTTGGTCCACGGATTTCAACTGGCCTAACAACATTCTACACATTGGTTGATCCCATTCTCGTCTAACATTGTCAAATAAATGGAGGTCTAGCTCGTCGCATGAATTGATTCGTTTGGCGAAACGAACAAGAGTTTCACTCAGTTGAAGGGGCGGAGAATCGACGAACTTCTTGATCCAATTATTCGGTTAGGACCTCTGTCCGAAGGCAACCGCAGCGACATGCCTTCCGAAAATGATCCATCGATTCATTGCATAGGTCGAGTAGAGCCTCTTGTTCATCATCATCAATTTCAGCACGTCTTTCGCAACAAGATGGCCTACGATCTTCTCAACCAGCTCCAGAGGCAAATCCTCAATCTCATTTGGTTCCAGCTCTCGCTTCCGTTTTTGCGCGCGCGTTTCAACCGGCATTCTCGTATCTGAAAGTAAGAAACGTCATTGGAATTAAGATTTGTATGATTTACTGAAGTCACTTTTGTCACCAAAACCACTTTTTTAGGTTAATCCAGAGCAGTAATCATTTTTTATTGCAAAAATCATATCAAGCAATCTAATAAATTGTTTCTGTTACTGAAAATGACTCCAATAAACCATAAACGAAAAACGTATAAAAAACAAATTAGAAGCGATCAAACGTAGATAAAGCTAAATTTATCCAAAAAATCCTTCACGGCTTCAACTTTCCAGTTTAACAATCAAAGCTATCCTTAAAAGCTTACAATTATCTAGATTTGCCTTTTTGTTAAAAGGAATTGGTCAAGTTGAGTCTATAAGCACGTGTGGATGAATTCAAAACAGTGGAGTGGAAGGAGCCAGAAAGAAAACGGAATAAAAACGTATTAGAATTTTAAACAACAAACTATGGGCAAGCAATATAAAAGGGAGGGAACGAACGAGGGGAGGGAGAGTACTTTAAAGACGCGCTACAAAAACGTGATAGATTTCACGAGGGGGAAAAAAGCCTAGCGGGACAGGGCATAAAAACCGGACAAATTTTTCGACTCGATCATGGAAGGAAGCCAAATGAAAAGAGTGGAGAAGGGAAATTTTTGTGCGGGGTACGGTAGCGGATCCATTCTTTAGAAAGCCCACTGCGCCGCTTTGGCGCCATTCGCTTGAAGCCGCACGCCATTAAGAATCTAACTTCAGAATACAAAGAAAGAAATTTGGAAATGGTCTGACGACAGTCAATTCGTATTAGACAGGGGCGCTGCAAACTACAATTACAGGCGATTACAGACGCTTGTAGAAGCGCGTAGAATGACCATGCCAAGATCAGACCGATTCACCATCTCTGCTCCCAGAACGTGCTATTTATAGCAATTTGTAGTCTCATCCCATGGGATGGAACTATCAATCTGGAAAAAAGGTTATATTTCAGCGCAGAGATGATGGATTAGCCAAAACCAGAAAAGATTTAGCTCTTTTCCAACAATCATTACGTTAACAACATTAACTATCGTTGCGCATTTGTCCAAGTTTCCAAAAAATTGCCATTTTCCTGTCTGTTTTTGTGTATTTTTTTGCTCTTTTTCAAATCAATTTTAAACTTTATGACAAGGAGCTCAAAAGAATTCGAAAATCGTTTCCATCGTCGTCAGTTGACATGTATTTTGACTCCATTCGTATACCTTTGCTCTTTTCGCTTTCGGACGCAAAAAATGGTTATGACACTTAAAAGAAATATTAAATTTCCAGACACTTTTGCGTTAAGGAAACAAATTTCAGAAAAATCACAAAACGTAGTCTTCTAAAGATGAAAATATAGTTCAAGCTTCTATTGCTTGATCTTATTTTTTTTATTGCTTAGGGCCTAGCCGCGTTGAAATACGGTATCCCATCAGATATGCCAAGTCAAGCAACGGTGGCCTCGGTTGGTAGTTGGTTCGGAGATGGACTAGCGAATCTCGAGCTGAAGTCACGGCCCGAAATACGAAAGAAACTCGAGAAAGAAAGAAAATACTGACCGAACGTGCCGAACGATCTTTAATAAAGAAGTTATCCAAGAAGGGGGCGTCACTTGAGGATGTTCGCAAAGATCTGAGCGATGTAGGAGTTGGAGTTTGCCGCAAAACCGTTCACAATGTTGTTCACTGATCGCCAATTGTCGCTTATGAGTTGATGGAAAAGGCCTAAAGCAAAAAAAGGGGGACCAAGTCGCCCGCATCAAATTCGCAAAGAGGAACCTGAAGACCGTCTGGAAACAAGTAGATTAAAGCCGTGTTACTAATAACTTCTGCTGTTTAGGTGATCTGGAGAGATTCAACCTAGACGGTCTTGATGGTTTTCCTGACGGAACTAATTGCAAACTGGTCTAAAACTTGGAGATTAAATCTCCCCCCCAGCTAAGTCTTCTCATTTTTCCACTGGCAAATCTTCTCTTCCTTTAACCCTCGATAATCATCCAATTCGTTTGGTAGAAAAAAATGGATATCTGCGTGATTTGGGAGTCCTTATTAGTCCTCCTCTTAGTTTCCGTTTTCACATTGAATCCATGTGTAATAAGGCCTCCGTAAGTGCTAACCGTATCCTCAGGTCTATTACCATACCTAACATCAAAACTTATCGGATGTGTTTTGTTCATCACTTCACCAGAATTGCTCTTTATAAAATTAATTTTGACAAATTCTGCTCCTTTACTTATTCTGATAGATTGCAACTTTTTGGTCTTGAAATGTTACACCAACGCCGCCTTATCATCGATTTAGTGGAATGCTTTAAAATTGTTAAAGGCATTCATCCCGACCCCCTTTTTTCTGGTCTTTTTGAATTCGGCTCTCTACGGGACGCCTCCAAAAGGGGGCCTTTTCTCATACGCCAACCTTCCGTTTCCTCTAAAAGCCCCCACAGTTTCTTTTTTAATCGAGTTATTAAATTCTGGAACATTTTACCCCCTCATGTTCGTGATATTTCCACCTTGGCTAGATTTAAAGCCACAATTTCGGCAATTGATTTGACTGCTCTGTGATTCTTTCTTGAGGTATCCATTTATCTGATATGATATGTTCACTTTCTACGCAAAAACCTGAATTTAGGTGACTAGTTTGCATGCTTCCGCTCCTAGGCAATTTAATTTCTGATAATATTATCATCACATTACATCATTTTCCGTGTAATTTCGGAAAGAAAAGAGTGCTCACTGATGTCGATTTTTTTCCAGGTCACTCTATATATCACTGTAAAAATTATAGAGCACGCTCATTTTTTCGCAATATTTACATTTTTTTGAGAAGAAGCGACTGAAAAGTGTCTGTTATCAAAAATAAGAAATAAATGATATTTAGCAAAAAAAAATCTATCAAAAAACAAAAAAAAATTTATAAGGAAAATCCTGTTTTGAAGTTGTGTAAAATTATTCCATAATAAAAAACAAAATTAACAATAAATAACAAAACAAAGCCATCAATTAATAATGGGTAACTTTTCCCTGATTCAATCCGACCTCAAAAAGACGACTGGGCATTGAAGAAGCCAGTGTTTGGAGAAAATTGCAATCCGGATTGTTCAAGGCTTTCACGATGGCTTCTCGGAGCTCTTTCACATTTGAATATTGGTTGTTATTTGTGTAGACGTCTCGGACTAGCATTCTCCAAAGGTTCTCGATAGAATTCAAGTCAGGCGAACACACTGGCCACTTCAAAACATTCTTTGCTGCCAACCACCCGATCGTAGAGCGACTCGGATTAATTGAGGCGTTATCTTGCATTAAAGTAAAGTTATTGTCCGGATATCGATGCAAATAGGTGACTAGGTGTTTCTGCAAGACTTTTTGATAAGCATTAGAGTCCATTTTTGTTGAAATAAATTCCAATCCGCCGGCTCGTCGTCTCGGAATGCTCCTCAAACCATCACGGTATCGCCACCAAAATTTCGCTTTCTGAAGATGGTCGGCTCGGCCCTTAAATCCCTCCAATGACCACGAAAACCATCAGGACTGTCTAGGTCGAATTTCTTTTCATCGCTCCAGATCACCTAAACAGCAAAAACTATTAGTAACACGGCTCGAATCTACTTGTTTCCAGACGGTCTTCTTGTTCCTCTTTGCGAATTTGATGCGGGCGACCTGGTCCCCCTTTTTTTGCTTTAGGGCATATGAGCTGAGGGAAAAGGCCCAAAAGATCGGCGAAGAACATTGTGAACAGTTTTGCAGCAAACTTCAACTCCTACATCGCTCAGATCTTTGCGAACATCCTCAGCGACGCCCCCTTCTTGGATAACTTCTTTGTCACAGATCGTTCGGCACGTTCGGTGAGTTTTTTCTTTCTTCTTTGGGGTCGTCTTGGAATTCACATACGTTTGTTATGTTATGTTTGTTAATATTGTGTTTGCACGATGTCCTAAACTCCACACTGCAAAAGCTACTGCAAAAAAAATTGAGAAGTTAGGTTGAAAACTTTTGTCTCACGCACCTTACTCCCCTGACCTTGCACTGTCAGATTATTTTTTATTTCGGACGTTGAAGCACTTCTTGGGGGATGAACAGTTTTATACGCAATTTGATAATGATGCTCGAGTCCTAATGATCCAATGAAAGAATTTTCAAATGAATCGATCACAAGGAGTGATTTTTGGAAAATTAAACCAGAATTGGAGTTAAATGGAACAAAAAGAGCTCTGGCCAACTTTAGGCAGATAGTAGAACTTTTGGAAGTAGAACACTCTGTAAATCGGGGTCGAGCTGAGCAGCGATAACACATTTGTTATTCTGATGGGATACCTCTTACCTATCACCTATTTCTTGCGCTTTGTGCATGATTTTCGTTCGGCTTTTTTGTCCAGCCCTAGGCCCAGCCTGGTCGGCCCCATACCACGGCGATGTCGTTATTCGAAAAAGTGCCCTAACTTCAAAAGCGTTCTCCTCGAAAATTTTGTGTTGGTTCAGTAAAATTGAAAAACACTTTTGCCTTAAAATTTTATTTTGAGGTTTGACGGTTTCAATTTTATTCTGGTCCAGTTTAAAGTTGACCGAGTTAAATGAATGAGTCATTGAATTCTACTCGTTATCTCTCATCCAAATCACCGCAACGGGAACAAAATTCGTCGTTTGTCGCCACGAAGATCACGGCCAAAACAGTGGTGATCAGATTTAGGCATATTGTCTGAAAACCTTGCATTAAAATCAAAATTTCTCCACCGAATACCCAATCCGACATCGATGTAAGTAAGTCCATTACCGTTTCTGACAATTTGTAGCTGATATCAGGTCGATCCTTGAATAGAGTTCACCAAGCACCGTATGTATTCAATCCAATCACATACAGGGTGACTGAAAAGTTCCCGCCCCTCGGTCAGACACGCTTTTGACTTTGAAAAAAACTCATATTTACGTAACAAAAAGTTAACAAAGAAGACATAAATATGTAACTAAAGATAATAACAAAAAGAACTAAA
The DNA here is from genome assembly GCA_958450365.1 of Mesorhabditis belari. NCBI lineage: Eukaryota > Metazoa > Nematoda > Chromadorea > Rhabditida > Rhabditidae > Mesorhabditis > Mesorhabditis belari. Next base: position 277,090 of record CAUEEP010000876.1, read on the forward strand.
GTAAATACTCAAAATGGTCTCCTAAACTGTAAGCTGTCATGATCTGACCATGACTGTCATAATCCCAATGACGACAAAGAAATCGTGAAGCTTCTCTCAGAGTTCGGATCGGTAAATCGTTCGGAAAACGGAAGCCAGTTCTGACAAAGTGATTTTAAACTCTTAATTTGCTTAACTCCTTCAAGTTGGGATCATCATTTGCTCCTAGATTTTCTGATTGTCGATCATTTGTCGCGAAAACATTGGGAAATTGGATTTCAGCTGGTCAGCATAGAAAAACTCAGGTAAACTTGCTGTGGGGAGTGACTTTTGGTTTTTAGAGGAACTCATTCAGTAAATTAAATTCATGTTCAATACACAGAAACACACCTGAGAACAATTCATATGCATGTCAAAAACTTGATTATTCATAAAATGAGCAAATTTCATAAGGTATTTCTATTCGACTATTGAATTCTCGACAATTCAGTTGAATTGCATCCTACATTGAGCGATACCAACATTTAAAACACTTTATCTCACTTGTTGCTAAAGGGTTTATTTTCAATAAAATATTCTCTGACAAATAATTACATTCAAGCTATTCAGTCAATTGACATCCTCTTGACTCCATCCAACAAAAATCCTCAATGATCTTTAGATATCACTTGAATTCTTCTCTCTTTTGCTGATTTTTCCTTTCGTTTGCGAAGAAACAATAAATTTATGATGCTAAAGCAAAAATGATAAGCTAAATAAAGAAAAAACCTTGCTAGACAATAGTAAACGAAGACATCAATGAAGGCGAGTAAGGTGAGAATGAGAGCGAGGAGATTCGGGCCAAAAAATAGCTGAACCAAATTCATGAACAACAAGAAAATCACCGAATTGAATAGGTTGAAAAACGAGTTGACAAGTTGCTGAAAACATAAGAGGTAAACATTTTGATCACAACTTACTTGAACCATCAAAAGTGATTCGGCCCTTGTCACGTTTCCATTCTTTCTCCACTGAAATCAAAAAAAGTCTTTTTTGCTTTTCTTGTGCAGGTACAATTTTTTGACTGTATGTAGTTGTAAGGCACATTTTTATGTTGGGTCAATGCAGATGAAATGGTGAAATTTTTCCAAAGAGCGACTGTTGACGCTCTTTGATTGCAAGCTCTAAGCACTATGGGGGTTTTTTGCAACAAAGTACCCCCATTGCTACACAAAAATATTTGCGTCATTTTCTACCTTTATTTATTATTTTTTCCGGCTTTTATTCTTTCAATCGAAAATTCACCACCCTGTTCGACATGTACTTTTGTACGAGTTCCTCCAGAAGCACACATCAAACCTATGTCATGCCTATATTCAGGTTGTATATGGGGACGAGTTTATTAGCGAACACACATGCCAATGATAGTTCACGAAGTTTCGATCTGGTGATTATTCTCTCGAATATAAACAGGGTGGCAGTCCCGAGACAACGTTAAAAGGTGTTGATCTTCTAGCACTTCTTCAAAACGACAACCCGGCTTACTTCATACGAATGAGCAGAGCACCTAAAGGTTGACCAATCAACGGTAGTCAGACATCTACATGCCCTTGGGTTTACATCGAAATTGGGGAGTTGGATACCCCATACTCTGACCGACGCCGAGAAATTGAACCGGATCAAGATCAGTGCTGCCCACCTTATGAGCAATATTCTTTTCTCCCCCGTATTATTACGGGGGATGAGAAGTGGATGCTTACTGTAAACTTTCGGAGGAAACGCCCATGGGCGGCACTTCGGCACGGGGCGACGCCCGAACCAGATCCGAAGCCTGAATTACACCAGAAGAAGTTCATGCTCTCGGTTTTCTGGGATATGGAAGGAGTGGTTCATGGGGAGTTGCTGGATAGTAAGACAATACGTAACTCTATTATTAGAGGGAAAAGATTATTAGAAATAATATAATAATGATGGTTAATCGTGAATACATGCTTTGTTGAACATTTAGCGATTTCATATGCATTGACCCAATATATTAAATTAAGTGTTAACCTTTTTGATATTCCGATTCGTTACAAAGTCTAATCCACACATCAACAAATAGGTGTAGGCCAACGAATTTAACATGATGTCATAGCCGAGTTGTTGATAGAGAAAATATCGAAGATGATAGATTGCAACAGTGAAAATATATGGGAGAAGCAATTGGAGGAGTGGTAACTTCAGAGTAATTCGAAAATATTGTCCTTTAAAGGAGAGTGCAAGGAAACGACTGAAATGGTGTTAAATGATGGAAATGATAACGAAGTCTTGCTAAACGTTATTCAACGATGAAAACTGAAACTGAAAACTACTTTTTAGAATCTAAGTTTGATTTTTAGTATTACGTAAGTGTAAGAACGGACTAAAAAGTGCAACCTAGCATAGCCAAAACTGAGAAAGTTATGATCTTAAGTCGAAATATTTTAAGCAAATCGTAGAGTTCGTAAATGGTTTGATCTAAAAATAAGATAGCTAGCTGTGCTCTTTTTTACACTCACCTCACTGAAATGAGCAATTGTGCATAGACGGCTGCATCGACTAGGTTATACCTCGTTATGTAATCCTCCAAAATAGCTATGAAATTGATCTGATCATATGTGCAGCTAAACGAAAAATAAAAGAAAATAACTTATGTAAACAAACGTCAAAGAGAACGGTCGTGTGAAGCAAAACCATTCCGATGCTTTGATCGACATGATCACGAATTTGTTCACGCTTTCCGCGGTAGCCAGTAAACTGAGGTTGATTTTTAATCTTTTAAAATACATATTATTTATTGTATTTTTATAAAACAATGATTTACAAGATTTTAAGTTTCCCTACCGAATCGGTAGTGTCAATCGATCGTTCAAAGCTACAAAAATAGCGGCCACTGGGGCGGTGATGAGGTTGAGAATGAGGATCTGAACGCTTGTTGATAAATGATATTCAATCCACAGTTCCAATGTTTGACCCTATAATATTATTCAAACCAGTACTACAGTATAATTTTGAAAAGCTGCCTAGGTACATATGACCCCGATTTCAGGTTTACCAGTTGAATTGCCTGATACATGTAACTAGGGGTGATCGAGAATGGGAACACGGCGAAGTAATCAGATGTTTGATTCGTAAGGGTTTTATTGTTAAAATTATACTTTTTAATTCTAGAATGACAATAAGGCAAACAAACCACAGGAGTGGCCGATGTGATAAACCCGACAACCTCCAGGGTCAAAATCATATCAAAATCCAATTTATTCTCGAAAATTTGCCAATTCCAGTGAAAAATCAGTTGAATTAGTCCAAGTAATGCTAAAAATTAAAAAGTTTAACAAAAAAATATTTTTAACCTATAAGGCCTCCAGTAATTAGAGACACCAAAAAGAGATCATCGTATTTTGTCCAAATCGATCGAAAAGTTAAAAGCATGAACAAAATGACATAAAAGCAAGAGTTTTTTGATGCTTTCAATTATTGTTTACATCTGATTTGCTATTTTTTTGCGAGTAATTCATTTGGTAAAACCTTCGCGCCGAGAATTTGATTATAATACGCTTTCAAACTAACCAAAATCACATACTATTCGAGACATCAAGAAAAAGTGATCTCATATCTACAATTTCTCATACATATCAGAGATTTTCAAGTTTTTTAACAATCAACAGTTTATTATTCTCAATTTATCGCCTTGTTTGTAAAGGAATGACGAATTTGTGTGTTTGTATTATACAATTCAAGAGCTGGCCATCTCCGGTGTGAATTTCAATAGGTGTCAAACGGGCAAAAATCTCCTGGCGATGGTCCATATTAGAGTGTTTGCCACCCAAACAAATAATTGTTTGAACAAATTTGGTCAAACTTTTGTTAGTTGTAAAGTTTGTAAAAGTTCAATTGAACAAAATTGGTACCATTGCATTGTTTTTATTAAGGATTTATTTTTAGAAATGAATAAAACGCTTATGTAAATGAAATTGCATTGAAAAACTCCGTATAACGGGAAAATTTTGGACTTGAAATTCTCTCTCAAAAAAAACCACGAAAATGAAATCTATCGCAATTTTGTGTCAGAATTTAGAGCGCTGTTTCGAACGCCTTGTTTGACCTTTGTTTGACCCATTGTTTAAACAAAAATTGTTTCACCAAATTAGTTCAAACAATTATTTGTTTGGGACGCACGCACTCTGATATGGGCCATCACCATAAGGTTTTTTACCATCAAATTAAAACTTGCTAATGGCATCGTGGTGTCATATTGCTCAGAAATTTTATGTATAAGGCTTCAGGAAACCGGGAAAAAGCGAAAAAATATCAAAAATTTTCTGGCCCAAAATATTCACTTTGAAACCACAAAGACCACCAGGAGCCAGTAGAAATTTTTTGGAAAATTAGGGGGAAGTGGCTTGTTTTCTTTGAACACCCTGTATATAACGGAAAGCTCTATATAACGGAAAAAAAAATTTTGTTCCCTTCCATTCCGTTCTAGAGAGAATCGACTGTATTTTGAAATGCATCGAGTCTGATTCTGATACTGTTGGAGTGATTCGTACTCTGAAATTAAAGGAGTGATTCGTACTCTGAAACCTGAAAGAAACTAACTTTCTTTTCAGGGGATAATTCATGTGGGACCCATTGGCCACAACAATGCTTTTTTCCAATATGCGCCAGGTGTCGAGAAATTGTGCTCGGATTACATTTAAAGTATTCGGCTAATTCGGACAAAGTTTGAATTGGATGCGACTCGACAATCCGCACTATCGAGGACAACTGGACGATATTTATGCGGCTCATCTTCCAATCTGTCATCCCCTTCACGAAAACGTCGAAACCATTCCTGGCAAGTGCTTTCACTCAAAATGTTTTCTCCGAATGCTTCACAAAGATTCCGGTGCGACTTCGATGCTGATTTCTTCATTTTGAAGTCATAGAGAAGACACGCCCGCAACACGAGTTTTTGATCCGTCATCTTGTACTTAAAATTATGTGATATTCAATGATAGCAATAGCTGTGAAAATAATTAAAATGAATAAGCAATAGTAATACAATATAATACAATTTAAAACGGACCATCACACTTTCAAATAAAAAAACTTTGGTCCTCGGAAGTAACCCGCAGTTTCTTTTGCAAGTACCTAAATAAAACTTGCGGTTTGAGAATCTTAGACCTTTTGCCAAAAAAAGAAAGCTAGGCAAAGTAAAAAATATACAAAATTTTCAAAAAGCACTCAAGATCGAGTTGGCAACTTTCCTAATGTTCTTTTACACTTAAATTTTTGTCTATTTTGAACGGAACATCATCCCATTCATCATCATCGAAAAAAGCGCTGATCTTTCCCCGGACACTGATTAAAATTATGGCCTTAATTTACGGATACCGTATTTCCTGTAATAGAAGCCCCCGAAATTTTCTGACGACAGTGAATTCGTATTAGACTGGGGCGCTGCAAACTACAAGGTCAGATTACAGACGCTTGTAGAAACGCGTCGAATGGCCCTTTTTAAAAACTGTTTTTATCAAAAAATCGACCCAACTTTGGGCTTTCGAGAGAGACCAAGACCAACTTGTTAACTCACTAAACAAAAACTTACAATGACTTGTTTGCTAAATCCCTTGCCATTGGATACGGGCAGAAGTTTTTGATATCGAGCCATCTTGGTCTGAAGACAATCAGCCGTTTTGAAACTTGTAGCGCCCCTATCTTATGCGAATTGACTGTCGTCAGACCATTTCCAAATGTCTTTCTTTGTATTCCGAAGTTAGCTTAGGCTTGAAGATAGTTTGAAGCGATTTGAAGCCATTGACGCAAAGCGGCGCAGTGCGCTTTCTAAAGAATGGATGCGCTATCGTACCCCGCACAAATTCTCCTTCCCCACTCTTTGCATTCGGCTTCATTCCATGAGCCATTCGGAAACTGTGTCCGGTTTTTATGCCATGTCCTGCTAGGCTTTTTCCCGCTCATAAAATCTATTACGTTTTTGTTACGCGTCTTTAAAGTACCCTTCCTGCCCTCGTTCGTTCTCTGGTTTTTATATTGCTTGCCCATAGTTTGTTGTTTAAAATCCTAATACGATTTTATTTCGTTTTCTTTCCGACTCCTTCCAGTCCATTGTTTTGAATTCATTCACACGTGCTTATAGACTCAACGTGACCAATTCCTTTTAACAAAATGGCAAATCTCATAATTGTGAGCTTTTAAGGGTAGCTTTGATTGCTAAACTGGAAAGTTGAAGCCCTGAAGGATTTTTTGGATAAAATTCAGCTTTATCTACGTTTGATCGCTTCTAATTTGTTTTTTATACGTTTTTCGTTGGTTTTATGGTTTATTGGAGTCATTTTCAGTAACAGAAACAATTTATTAGATTGTTTGATATGATTTTGGCAATGAAAACTGATTACTTCTCTAGATTAACATAAAAAAGTGGTTTTGGTGACAAAAGTGACTTCAGTAAAACATAAAAATGTTAATTCCAATGACATTTTTTACTTTCAGATACGAGAATGCCGGTTGAAACGCGCGTGCAAAAACGGAAGCGAGAGCTGGAACCAAATGAGATTGAGGATTTGCCTCTAGAGCTGGTTGAGAAGATCGTAGGTCATCTTGACGCGAAAGACGTGCTGAAATTGATGATGGTGAACAAGAAGCTCTACTCGAGGTATGCAATGAATCGATGGATCGTTTTCGGAAGGCATGCCGCTGCGGTTGCCTTCGGACAGAGCTCCGAACCGAATAATTGGATCAAGAAATTCGTCGATTCTCCGCCCCTTCAACTGAGTGAAACTCTTCTTCCTTTCGCCAAACGAATCAATTCATGCGACGAGTTAGACCTCTATTTATTTGACAATGTTAGACGAGAATGGGATCAACCAATGTGTAGAATGTTGTTAGGCCAGTTGAAATCCGTGGACCAACTCTGGTTAAGTGTCGACAGGGATGAAAGTTACGTCCAGTTTCTCACCAATTTTTGTGGATCGGTCAAAAAGAACGCATCACTGTACATCCACGGCTCATTGGATCGAGATAGACCAAGGCAAGAGCGACTTACCAAATTCATCGAAAACCACTTGAACAGTTGCGGGAAGATCACTCTGCATGGCAGCTTCAGGGAGTACCTCGATTTCTACTTGGAGGCCATTATGAAAACGCAAATCAAAATGATTTCAATCGCGTTTTGTGAAAGGACTTTTGACCGTGTCGTCGACTGGATTGTCAATGAAGGAATTCCAAGTCAGAATTCTGAAGCTGTGATTCGCTTTGCATTGCCATCGCGCTACCAGATGGATATGATTCGTGGCCGGGTCGGTGATGTGCTTTCACAGGTGGAAGAACTGCAACGAGTTGAAGACGGGGGAAATCTCTCAGCACTCGTTTCTTGTGCAAACGCGATTCTCGGAGAAAACGAGGGCGAAGACGACGACTTTGGTTTGTTCGATGAAAATAGTTCGTGTTTCCGCCGCCGAATCGACTCAAGGACGAGTTGCTTCTACCTGTTTCACGCGGTGTCCGGATATCCTCGATTTTTGGCCTTCTACATGACGTCTCAGTGAAGTAATCTCTGAGCAAATTAGATCTTGTAGCCATACCAAATCTGCCCTTTATTTAAATCATTTTGAATCTGTATTTCCTATTTGTAGTTTTTCTGAATAAAGCATATTTATATAAAAATAGAGTTTGTAGAATTTGGAATTGTTTGCCAAAGCATATCTGTGAATCCAACTCTTGTTATACTTTTTAAAGTCATACAAGCCGGCTAAATTTTTCCGAGTGATATGTCCACTTCCCACGCCAAAAACCTGGAATTAGGCGACTTCCGTTCCTGGACAATTTGAATTCTGATGAGATTAGCATCACATTACATCATTTTCCGCCTAGTTTCGGAGAGAAAAGAGTGCTCACCGATGTAGATTTATTTTACTGGTCACTGTAAAAATTATAGAGCACCCCATTTCTTCGCAATATTTTCATTTTTTTGAGAAGAGCCCACTGAAACGTGTCTATGTTATCAGAAATAAAAAATAAATAATATTTAGGAAAAAAATTCTATCAAAAAAAAAAAAAAAAATTATAAGGAAAGTCCTGTTTTGAAGTTGTGTAAAAATTGTAGAGCGCCTTTTATTGCATAATAAAAACAAAGATTAACAACAAATAACAAAACAAACTATCAATTAATAATGTGTAACTTTTCCCTGATTCAATCCGACCTCAAAAAGACGGCTGGGCATTGAAGAAACCAGTGTTTGGAGAAAATTGCCATCCAGGTTGAAGGCTTTCACGATGGCCTCTTGGAGCTCTTTCACATTTGAATATTGCTTGTTATTTTTGTAGACGTCTCGGACTAGCATTTCCCAAAGGTTCTCGATAGAATTCAAGTCAGGCGAACACACTGGCCACTTCAAAACATTCTTTGCTGCCAACCACCCGATCGTAGAGCCACTTGCATTAATTGAGGCGTTATCTTGCATAAAAGTAAAGTTATTGCCCGGATATCGATGCAAATATGCGACTATTTGGTTCTGCAAGAGTTTTTGATAAGCATTAGAGCCCATTTTTGTTGAAATAAATTCGAATCCGGCTCGTCGTATCGGAATGCCCCAAACCATCACGGTATCGCCACCAAAATTTCGCTTGCTCAAGATGGTCGACTCGGCCCTCAAATCCCTCCAATGACCACGAAAACCATCAGGACCGTCTAGGTTGAATTTCTTTTCATCACACCAGATGACCTAAACAGCAAGAATTATTGGTAACACGGCTATAATCTACTGGTTTCCAGACGGTCTTCTGGTTCCTCTTTGCGAATTTGATTGTTTTTTGATAGAATTTTTTTCCTAAATATTATTTATTTCTCATTTTTGATAACATAAATACGTTTTGGTGGGTTCTTCTCAAAAAAATGAAAATATTGCGAAAAAATGGGGTGCTCTATAATTTTTACAGAGAGTGTATTAGAAAAAAGAACCAATAATCTAGCCGGTTGGATTGAGGCAGTTGGCCCATATTTTCGAAGCTGGGCCGACCGGAAGTCCAGGTTCTGGCCGGGTTTCCGACCTGTTCTGACCTGTCGGGGTTTTATATCAGGCTTGGGCCTGGCTTTTCAATGACGTGGACCTGATTCGCTGGATCTAGGAGCCGGTTTGAACACTAGCCAACCTGTCACAACCCGGTTCGAGGTCAGACGGGCACATCTAGACTGATGGTCTGGTTCGAAGTGATATTCCGAGCCAAACCAGCCAGGCTAGAGCAAAACTGGTTTGGAAAAAGTACTTTCGTTGATCAGGAACTAGCCCTGGGCTTTTGACCTGGATCAGTATATCTTCAACCTGACTTGGCCGGACTTTGTAGTCAAAAAAGAAACCAGGCATATGCCCCATTTGGTTCCAGGACCTTTTTTGCCGAAAATCCACTTTTTGCTGCCATAACTTTCCGCTTACAGCCAATATTTTTTTGATCTGTTTTTCGGTGTAGAATCTACACAAAATTCTGCGTCTAATAGTACGAATTTGATCCAGTTTAGTCAAGTAACTTTTTAAGGTTGTAGAGTTAACGGTGTTTTTTCGAAAAACGCAACATATTTCCAAAGACGATTTGAAACCAAAAGATCGAGTTGAGCAAATGAGAGTGAATTAGTGCTGTTTGACGCAAAATTACACAGAGATTCCGACTCTGAAATCAGATTGGAATAATAATAGCTGTGGGGGAAAGTCATGGCAGCTCAAAGTGGGTTTTTCAGCGAACTGACAGTTACCTCGGACCCTGGCTTGTAACATTTCCTATTATTTTTTCGTCAAATCTTGGAACATGGAAAATCTTCAATTTTTTATTGTGAACTCACATTCGTTTACAGCTTCAGATTTCACTTATAGAAAAACAATAAACAGTTTTCGATTTGCTTTCATTTTTAGAGAAGCTTTTACGATTCTCGGTGTGTTTTAGAGATTAAAAATAAATAAAAGAGATCAAAGATTAGCAAAAAATTGCTAGAAATATCTACTATGAGCGAAATAAAAACCGATAAAAGTTTTGTTTTTTTGAAATTTGAAATGTTCAAATATTGTCTGGTATTTTTTCTTTAGCTCTTGTCTGGTTGCCAATCTAGATTCATATAAGGTTTGATTTATTCAAAAATCCCATTTTCTAGACTATTTTATATAAACTTTTAAAATAACTAGAAACCAACTTTAAACTATTTTTGCAAAGAACATTCAAACTTGCACAAATGAGAACTAAGATGGAAAGTGTCCACAGGGTCGCTTCTGTATTAATATCATTGGTGCAGTTCTCGATGAATTTCCTCTCGGTCGGCCTGCTTCGATCGCTCACCACTTCTTTCGTTTTCGATCTCTAAAAAAGAAACTTTAGTACATGGAACTAGAATGTTTAAGCAACATAATACAAAAAAAAACAAAATAGAAAAATATTGATTCGCAACTGAATATGAAACAAAAGCAAAAAAAAGTTGGATTTTTATGGGACAACCTAATAAAAAGTGTCTTTCAGAGTGGATGTGAAACTATGCTGCTTGTGTGGAGGATAGCAACAATTACATTTGAGCAAAATATATAATTTGGCAATTTATTGCTTTATTAAAATGTTGGAAAGGTTCTAAGAGAATAAGATGATCTCAAACATCAACATATCCTAGTTTTCACGCTTTTCAACGTTGTTTGTTCATAAAGTTTTAAAGCCTTTAAAAAGTCGTGTCTTGATCTGATGAGTAGCTTGGTTAGCTTTGTAATTAGCTTAAGATCATTTCATCATCCTGTTGACATACAAGATACAATATGTTATCAACTGTTTACTTGATTGGGTGAAAATTTTAAAGGAAAAATAGTAAAAGGCTTTTTTAGGCTCTAGCTCTTAGCATCTTTACAACATTAGCCCTTTTTTCTTCGCGCCCAAGAATGATCGTTTAACGGTGCTGATTCGGTCAGCTATTAAGAATATTTTCAAAAATAATAAGCTTAATGCAGAAAATACTTTACTAATAATTTTTCAAAAAAGATCCGTACATGTCTTTTTAAGATCTACCCAAAAAACCGATTTGGGGTCGATTCGAGACCGATTCGGAGTCGATTCCCTCAATTAATTGGTACTTACCCATAATTCTGGGCCACCCTGTACTATCCACTCGGCCACGGCAACATGCTTTAAAATAAAAGTGCATCTAAAATTTTTTGACAGCTGATAAAACGTTTTCTGTACGATAAAGTACTTTGGATGAGTGAAATGACTTGAAATTTTGCATGGGTTGTTTTTTTACATTCAAGAAACTAAAAAATCCTTTTCACTGGGCTAGCACTTATATCCAGCTCTAAACTAGCAAAAAACAGGGTGCGTCTATAATTTTTACACCGTGATATATAAAGTGACCAGCAAAAAAAATTTACATCGGTGAGCACTCTTTTCTCTCCGAAATTACGCGGAAAATGATGTAATGTGATGATAATGTTATCAGAAATTAAATTGCCTCGAAACGGAAGCAGGCAAACTAGTCGCCTAAATTCAGGTTTTTGGCGTAGGAAGTGAACATTTCACTCCGAAAAATTTAGCTGGTTTGCATGACTTTAAAAAGTAAAACAAGAGTGGGTTTCACAGATATGCTTTGGCAACCAATTCCATATTCTACAATCTCTATTTTTATATAAATATGCTTTATTCAGAGGGCGAATAAAAGCGATTTAGATAATCAGAGGCGCACATAACATATTGCCAGAATAGAAAAACACAAAATAGTAAAGTAAAACTACAATTAGGAAATACAGATTCAAGATGATTTAAATAAAGGGCAGATTTGGTATGGTTACAAGATCTAATTTGCTCACGGATTACTTCACTGAAGCGTCATGTAGAAGGCCAAAAATCGCGGGTGTCGGATATGCACGTGAAACACGTAGCTGCAACTCGTCCTTGAGTCGATTCGGCGGCGGAAACACGAACTATTTTCATCGAACAAACCAAAGTCGTCGTCTTCGCCCAATTTTTTGATCCTTGACGGGAGTGACGAAGCACATCGGGGGTATCGGATATGGGCGTGACACACGTAGATCCAACTCGTCGTTGGGTCGATTCGACGGCGGAAAAGCAAACTATTTTCATCGAACAAATCGAAGACGTCGTCGTTTTCTCCGAGAAGCTCGTTTGCACAAGAAACAAGTGCCGAGGGATTCTCCGCGTCATCGACCCGTTGAAGTCCTTGCACCTGTGAAAACACATCACCGACCCGGGGACAATTTTTGTCCGGGGTACGGTAGCGGATCCATGCTTTAGAAAGCGCCCCGCTTTCGCACCGCTTAGAAAGCTTTCGCGCCAATGACTTCAAACCATCTTCAAGCCTAAGCTAGCTTAAAATAAAAAAATAATAATACATAAAAAGAAATTTGGAAATGTTCTGACGACAATCAATTCGTATTAGCTGGGGCGCTGCAAACTACAATTACAGGCGATTACAGACGCTTGTAGAAGCGCGTAGAATGACCATTTTTAAAAACTGTTTTCATCAAAAGATCGACCCAACTTTGGGCTTTCGAATGACACCAAGATCAATTTGTTAACTCACTAAACAAAAACTTACAATGATTTGTTTGCCAAATCCCTCGCGATTGGCTACGGGCAGAAGTTTTTGATATCTAGCCAACTTGGTCTAAAGACAATCAGCAGTTTTGAAACTTGTAGTTTGCAGCGCCCCTGTCTAATACGAATTGAATGTCGCCAGAACATTTCTAAATTTCTTTCTTTGTATTCTGAAGTTAGCTTAGGCGACTTTAAAAAGTCTAACAAGAGTTGAATTCACAGATATGCTTTGGCAACCAATTCCAAATTCTACAAACTCTATTTTCATATAAATATGCTTTATTCAGAGGGCGAAAACAAGCGAGTCAGCTAATCAGAGGCGCACATAACATAGTGCCAGAATAGAAAAACTAAAAATAGTACAGTAAAACTACAAAAGGAAATACAGATTCAAAATGATTTAAACAAAGGGCAGATTTGGTATGGCTCAAAGATCTAATTTGCTAACGGATTACTTCACTGAGACGTCATGTAGAAGGCCAAAAAGCGAGCATATCTGGACGACGCATGAAACAGGTAGATGCAACTCGTTCTTGAGTCGATTCGGCGGCGGTAACACGAACTATTTTCATCGAACAAACCAATGTCGTCGTAGTCGTCCTCGTCCTCGTTTTCTCGGAGAAGCGCGTTTGCACGAGAGACGAGTACCGAGAGATTTTCCCCGTCAGCGACCCGTTGAAGTTCTAGCACCTCTGCAAACTCATCACCGACCCTGGCACGAATCACATCCCTCCGGTCGCCGCATCGCAATGCAAAGCGAATCACAGCCTTAGAATTATGACCTGGAATTCCTTCATTGACAATCCATTCGACGACTTGAGCAAAACTCCCTAGACAAACATCCATTGAAATCATTTTGATTTGCGTTTTCATCATGGCCTCCAAGTACAATCTCACGTAACTCTTGTAGTTGCCATGCAGAGTGATCTTCTCGCAACGGTTCAAGTGGTTTTCGATGAATTTTGTAAGTCGCTCATGCCTTGCTAAATCTCGCTCCAATAAGCCAAAGATGTTCAGTGTTACCATCTTTTTGACCGATCCACAAAAATTGGTGAGAAACTGCAAGCAACTTTCCTCCTTGTCAACATCTAACCAGAGTTGGTCCACGGATTTCAACTGGCCTAACAACATTCTACACATTGGTTGATCCCATTCTCGTCTAACATTGTCAAATAAATGGAGGTCTAGCTCGTCGCATGAATTGATTCGTTTGGCGAAAGGAACAAGAGTTTCACTCAGTTGAAGGGGCGGAGAATCGACGAACTTCTTGATCCAATTATTCGGTTGGGACCTCTGTCCGAAGGCAACCGCAGCGACATGCCTTCCGAAAACGATCCATCGATTCATTGCATAGGTCGAGTAGAGCCTCTTGTTCATCATCATCAATTTCAGCACGTCTTTCGCAACAAGATGGCCTACGATCTTCTCAACCAGCTCCAGAGGCAAATCCTCAATCTCATTTGGTTCCAGCTCTCGCTTCCGTTTTTGCGCGCGCGTTTCAACCGGCATTCTCGTATCTGAAAGTAAAAAATGTCATTGGAATTAACATTTTTATGTTTTACTGAAGTCACTTTTGTCACCAAAACCAGTCTTTTAGGTGAATCTCGAGCAGTAATCATTTTTCATTGCAAAAAGCAATCTAATAAATTGTTTCTGCTACTGAGAATGACTCTAATAAGACATAAAGGAAAAACGTAAAATTGTAAAAGGAATTGGTTAAGTTGAGTCTATAACCACGTGTGAATGAATTCAAAACAATGGAGTGGAAGGAGCTGAAAAGGCAACGAAATAAAGCCGTATTAGAATTTTAAACAACAAAATATGGGCAAGCAATATAAAAAGGAGGGAACGAACGAGGGCAGGAAGAGTACTTTAAAAAGGCGTTACAAAAACGTAATAGATTTTACGAGGGGGGAAAAAGCCTAGCAGGACACGGTATAAAAACCCGACAAAGTTTCCGATTCGATCATGGAATGAAGCCAAATGAAAACAGTGGGAACGGAGAGTTTGCGCGGGGTACGGTGGTGCATCCATTCTTTAGAAAGCGCACGGCGCCGCTTTAGCGCCAATCGCTTCATATCGCATTTTGTATTTTGCAATTTGTCGTTTTGAGGATTTCGGTGGAATCTTGAAATCTTATTACAATGTATCAATTATCGCAACAGATCAAAAATTTTCTTTTCAAAACTTCAATACAGTCAATTTTACAGATTCACCGTATTCTTTGGAAAAAAAACTTCAACTTCACTTCTTTGGGAACGAACGAGAGGAGGAAGAGTACTTTAAAAATGCGTTACAAAAACGTAATAGATTTTACGAGAAGAAAAAAAGCCTAGTCCGGCTTAAAAACCGGACAAAGTTTCCGATCCGATCATGGAATGAAGCCAAATGAAAAGAGTCGGGAAGGAGAATTTTTCCGGGGTACGGTAGCGGATCCATTCTTTAGAAAGCGCACAGCGCCGCTTTGGCGCCAATCGCTTCAAACCGCTTCTTCTCGAAAATTTGCCAATTCCGGTGAAAAATCAATGAATCAAATCAATTGAATTAGTCCAAGTAATGCTAAAAATTAAAAAGTTTAACAAATAAGGCCTCCAGTAATTAGAGACACCAAAAAGAGATCATCGTATTTTGTCCAAATCGATCGAAAAGTTAAAAGCATGAACAAAATGACATAGAAGCAAGAGTTTTTTGGTGCTTTCAATTATTGTTTACATCTGATTTGCTATTTTTTTTGCGAGTAATTCATTTGGTAAAAGTTTCGCGCCGAGCATTTGGCTACAATACGCTCTCAAACTAACCAAAATCACATACTATTCGAGACATCGAGGAAAAGTGAGCTCATATCTACAATTTCTCGTACATATCAGAGATTTTCAAGTTTTTTAACAATCAACAGTTTATTATTCTCAATTTAGCGCCTTGTTTTTAAAGGAGTGACGAATTTATGTGTTTCAGTTCTGATGATTGGATTCATCGATGGACGGACCTATTGTTTTTTGTAGCTTTCTGTCATTGAGGCATTTGTTCTTAAGAACCTAAGTTTGGTGAAGAGAGAGTTCATCCCAGAATCACTTTAACCTCTATTTCAAACATAATAATGTTAGTGGCCATAATTTGTTCGACGTTTAATGAATTCATCGGCACTTCATCAATCTTCCACCATTAGACTACTTTTAAAAAGAGTCATTCAGAAAGAACCATCACTATTAAGAAACATGAAACGTCAGATCGTTGAATTGATCACGTTTTCTCTGCCCTTATCTTTTTTGATGCGTCAGCCTTTATTTCATCGTTTTTTCTAAAATCTTCTCCTATCAAAATGGGTCAACAACATAGCAACAATAAAGCTACAACCGGATTTCCATTTCTCCGGTTTCCTAACGAACTTTCTGGCTTAATTTTGAATAAGATCGAGCCAAGATTGGCTATTCGGCTTCTGCGAGTCAATCACTATTTTCGAGAATATTTTCTCACGAATGGACCCTTCCCGTTCCATGTCGAATATCTAGAATTTAATCTATACAATTGTAAAATTGGAATCGTGTTGGCAGATCCATTCCAAATCAATGACATCGATGTTGCGACTGAGCTGCGGTACACATTCACTAAAATCCCACTCAATATATTCGAGCGGATCACTACATGTCGTTTTTTGTCATTTGTTGCCAATTCAAGACAGGGTTTGAAGGGAAATCTGGACGAGATCTCTCAATTGATGATAAGTTCCTTAAAAAATCTTCGTTTCGTACAAAATCTCAGTCTCTCCTCGAGGTCGATCGAGAATCTTCAAAAGTTCGTCTCAAACATAAACTTTGAAATCGGCCATTCTGTCTCACTCACATCACTAGGAGCATTTGATAACGAGCCGATAATCGATCTCATCGAATCAGACCTCAATCAAAGCGATTTCATCATTCTACGCACTTGCAAAATCGAACAATCCGAGTTGGTTCGATTGTTGTCAATCAGTAGCCTCAAAAGGTTGAGAATCGAGCTGATTGATACATTTTTTGAGAGATTCCCAATAATTGTCAATCAGATTCTCGACAGAGGTTTACCCATTGAGAGAAAAGATTTCACATTGAATCTTTACAAAGTCGATATGTCATCGAACAGACGAGGTCCTCCATTCAATTTGATCTTCAAAACTTTTAGAAATCGAGCTAATTTGTTAAGAAGCGATGATCTTGAAGGAATTTCGTTTCAATTTGACTCTCATCGAAAAAAACGAATGAGAAAAGTGAAAAAAGTTAAAGAAGCTAGCTATCGTCAGAAGGTTTCCTACGAATTGACATTACTCTATTTCGTGTCGTGGACAAAAGTCGAGTACAAAGAATTATCGAATGTCACCCGTGCTAATCACCTCAACATCTATGTAAAGTATGAATAAAGTTTTTTGAAGAATTGTTTGAGAAGAGCGTGGAAGCTAGAAGTTCTTTTGATTTTATTTGTTCGAACTTATAAAGTCTATCAATCAAAACAAACAAATAATTAAGCATATTTTAGCAGTTTCAACTTCTCTAAATTGCGTTAATCGAAAGAATTTTCCTGAAAGAGGCCAATGCGGGTCTCTTCGTTTGATGAACCCTTCAAAAGCTCATTTCAATTTGACATTTCAATTAAGCAAAGCGATAAGAATTCGATTTTGGTTAACTTTAAAGCTTTATTTTTTGTTTTTTGTTTTTTCTCGTTCCACTCACCTTGCAAATATCTTGTCCCGATGGTTATATTTACGAATCTGGTATTGAGACATGTCTTGAATGGGCCTCCGTTGAGAGTATGTCCATTAGAGTGTGTTTCTCTCGGCTAATGCGTTTCCTAAAACGCGTACTCAAAAAAAAACGTAGACGCGACGTAAATTTTACATTGAAAATTTCAAATTTATTATTCAAAAAAGCGTTGTTCAACACTAGCTTTATACAATAAAGCAAAAAAAAAACGTGTGCTGCCATTACTTTTAGTGATTGTTCTTATCAATTTTGAAGCCTTGTTTGATTTGATATTGTTTTTAGCAATTACGTTTCTTTTTTCTTTTCCAAAAAAGCAATTAACTCCGGTAGTTCTTTAAAAGTTTGAAACTTTACAGGAACGTTCAAAAAAGTCCGTTCAAAACATTCAATTTTGAACATGAACGCACAAGTTTGAAATTGATTAAGGGGTGGCCCGAGCCGGGGAGATGCGGCAAACTTTGTAGATCGATTACGTCGTCGGGACAGTCACAAATCACCATATCTAAAATAGAAGAAGAACGGCAGAAAGTAAGCAATGTATTTAAAACGAAAAGAGAGCTCGTAACAAGGAAACTTTCAAGTTAAATGATGGGGTGATGATAATTATCAAATGCTAAAGAATCATTGAAAAAGCTTGGTTGGAAGAAGGTTGGAAGTCTGATTCCGACACGTTATCCGCTACAGTAACCCTTTCTTTGACGCGCGCGCGCAAGCGTTATAAGAGATGCCAAAAAATTGTTTGCCAAATTCCTTGCGATTCCGACCTATCTTGCAAAAGCGGATGGCAGATTCGGAATCAGCGTCAAATTCTGCATCGGATGGTCTAGGTCTCATTTCTATTGGCCACCCTGATTTCATGACCTTCCTTTGTTAGTAAAATAATTGTCTTTATGCCATAACTAATTTTAATTTTTATATTAAATTTTCCTCCACAATGGAACTTATAGACCGACCTGAAATTAGTTTTGTGCAAAAATAATTTATTAAATTTATATTTAAATTAATAATAGCAGTTAGTATCATGTTTTAAATTTTTAATAAAATAACTGTTTTGGCGATAGAAAATGGCGACCATTTGCGGCCAGGCGTCGGCTTTAACCATCGAGCCTCCCTGGATTGATTGGACCTGAAGTGTTATCTAAATAAAATTGAAATTGGAAAATTGACCCCTGGAAGGATTGATAGACAGGCAAATAGCAGCAAAATATGCTGTTTCCACACTATTAGGTTTCTTAAATGAACAAAAAATAAGCTGAGGACTCCTGATTAGGGCCACTGCACGAAATGCATGGAATTTATGAGCAGATTTTCTCAATAGTTGAACTGAGAAGTGTTCTGATACAAAGGTGTCTCTTTTGGCATCAAATTACTCCTTTAGTTTCAGAGTACGAGTCACTCCAACAGTATCAGAATCTGACTCGATGCATTTCAAAATACAGCCGACTCTCTCTAGAACGGAATGGAAGGGACGAAAATTTTTTTCCGTTATATAGTAGTTTGTATCAGAACACTTCTTGAAGTTAAGAAATGAATTGAAGTTGAAATTTTTCAGCAATTGTTTGTTTGCTTTATAAACTGCAAGGACAGGCTCTTTATAAATTCTTTATAAATGCATTTATAAATTCTTCAGAAAACATTTAACCTTTCAACAAAAATTTTTTTACATAAATAGAAATATTAGAAGTTTTCTTTTCTTTTTTTTTCAGAAAAGAAAAAGAGAAACTGACTCAGAACCTTTTTCAGCTCTTTTAAAATTTAGCAAGCTTTTCAAATGAATCTTTTCAAATATTGAAGTTGAAATTTTTCAGCAATTGTTTGTTTGCTTTATAAACTGCAAGGACAGGCTCTTTAAAAAAAATTGAAATGTTTGCTTGTATTCCGATGGTAATATTGGTGCTCATTTGGTGCCCATTTGGTGTGCACACAGACCTGGTAAGATAAATAAAGTGACAAGAACTCACTTAGCCATTTGAAATTACAAGAATTTTTCAACATTTAACTGTTAAAGATTTTTAAACTAACTGCTTGTAAATTTGATTTATGACCAACTAGTGGATTTTTTTCAGAATCCTATCAAACGGTACACGGGATTAGAGCTGCCAAAAAACCGACGACATCTACTCTCACTCTCGGACTTCTATATACCATCGAAAGGATTGGTGGTAAAAATATGTGTCATACTTTTTGTTGAGGACACCAATTCAGCCACCAGAGAGTCTCGACCTACGGGACAAAGGACTGGTGACAGATGTAAAAGACCAAGGACATTGTAAAAGCTGTTACATCTTCTCGTGAGCTTTTTTTATTTACTTTTGGTATCAAAGATGATCGTAGTAATATTGAAATTCCTTTTACTTTGGTAAAATCGGAAACTCTAAAGCTTTCGGTTTGCACCTAACTGTAAATTCTTACAAGGGGAATGATCCAAACTGGGGCTGACGTTTCATGATAAGCTCGGGGTGCAAACACCAATCGGATGTGGGCATTCCAAATATCCATTCAGTTTTTGCTCAAATTAGAATCCTAGCGAGAAAAATGCAATTGAAGTTTCGACCATTTTTGAAAAATCGCCCATTAGCCTTTAGCCAATAAGAGCGCTCCATACGCCAGCGAAAGCAGTGGAGCAGTGGCGGCCTAGGGACCAGTGTGGCGGACTACAGAACGCATGCCGGTTTTCGCGGTGGGTTCTAGTCCCGCCGCCGACAAACTTTTTTGCTTTTTTGAAAAACATACAAATACCATTTTTAAGACTATTAGAGTGCTCTTTACAGTACAGTTGCAGTATTCCAGGCTATTTTCAATATTAATCAAAAAAAACAATTAAAGACCAGTCAACAAAAAGCCTGTCACCAAGAAACAAAGACCAATTTTAAAAAGATCATACTGTTTATGCCAAAGGAAACTTTTTAAAGGGCCTTTTTTGACAGATTAATAGCTTTTCCTAGTGTCGATACGTTTGGATCATGCCCTTGTTAGGTTTTGACGTTGAATTGAACATTAAACCTAAAATTTTGTTTTTCAGTGTTCCTTTTGTAATATAATGACTATCCATAGACTTTTAAGATCGATCTAGTGCAGCAACATTCGAAGTTTTACTTGAGCAAACTTTTTTAAACTGATTTCCGCCAATTGAGCCATTTTATTTCGTTTTCTTTTTACAACTATGAATTAATGGGATTCAACACAAGGTAATGTACCCATTTTGATTGAAAGTCGATCAAAAGTATTTCGACGATTTCTTGAATTATTGGCAGTCTTTGGTGGACCTCGTCCTTTACGATCTTCATTGGAGCCTGTTTCTTTGAAACGCTTCAGAGCGCGAAAAACATTCTGTTTCTTTTCCTGCAAGATGCAGAAAAAAAGAAAGACAGAAAGCAGTCAAACGTAGTAGTCGAGTATCTCTGCGAGTGTTTTTCCTTGCTGATGAAGAGTAATGGCTGGACGCAGCTCTTTCTTAGATTTCATACCTAAAAACAATCAAATCATCCAATTAATAAGAAGAAAAGAAAAAAAGAAAGACAGAAAGCAGTCAAACGTAGTAACATGCGCGTCACCATAATTGTAAGACACCCTGTTCATGGGCAAACTTTTGAAAAAACTGGGCTAGACGATTTTCATGGCCCATGCCTCTCGTTTATGTGAAAAGTTTATTAGAAACTTCGAGAATCAACGAAAGCGCTAGTAGCTAGCAAAATTTTACTATGTGCTTGATTTTGATTGACTAACAACTTGGGGCTGTTACGCAAAGATTGGGGGGAAAAAATTTCTCCTTGAAGAATATCTTTTAGAGCGGTGGCTTCTATCGAAGGACAATTCGCTAAAGCAACTGGCAAGCTTGTTACGCTAAGCGAACAAAAATATGTAAGTAAGATGCATATGAAGTGGTTAAATTTTCCAGATTTCCCCAACCAATCACCAGATTTCAAAAAGCTCTTTTATGATTTGTTGCTAGTGAAAAGTGATATAATAATCAGCTTTTTGACCAAAGATTCCAACTGTGGAAAAAACTATTTGAAGCAATCATCATTTTCATAGGTGTTTTCAATAAAAAGCTAACACATTAAAAAAATCCCAGGCTTTAATCGCATCAAATCATTTTCAAAACTTGAAAAACATATTGATAAAAATTTACTGAAATCTTTAAATAGAACAATGTTGAACAATAAATACAGTGCGTTTCAAATTCTTAGCCGCACCCTCTAAATTAACGAGTTTTGCATTATGAACAACGCTGCTACTATTATTCCTTTTCTATTGGAAAGAGCATGTCTTAAACCTAGAAAACACTAAAAATAAGCATATTGTAAAAAGTTTAAATTTTCGAAATAGAAACTTTTTTGGTAAATCAGCCGTTTCAAATTCTTAGCCGCACTACGAAAAAAATTTTTTTTTATCGACAAATATTAACAATAAAAAATGAAAATCCAAACTAATAATCTGTACATGCACCAGAACGATTAATTACTTGAAAAATGCGGTTTGACATTGAATTGATGAGATTTTGAAGAGCAGATACGTCGAGATAGCTCCAGACCAAACGGATTGCTGCTTTAAGTGCAAGAACCTCTTGAAATTGACGATGATTCTTGTAGACAGCTTGGACAAGTATTCCCCATCAATTCTCTAACGGATTGAGGTCAGGAGATCGAGCGGGCCAGTCCAAAGTTGCAATGTTGTTGTTGTTCAGCCAGTTTCGGGTGTCTCCGGCTCAATGAATTGACGCGTTGTCGTGTTGAAACACATAGGGAATGTTTGGATTTAGGTGCAAAAACGGCAACAAGCAATTGCCAAAGATGTCTATATAGTCAAAACGATTCATACGATTCGAATTCCAGCAGTTCCATCAGGAAAAAAAGCGGCCCAAACCATGAAAGAACCACCGCCAAAGTTTTGAGTCCCGAACACCATCCGATCACGTCGAAGATCCCTCCCATAGTAGTCAACGCCATCATCCAAATTTCATTTCTTCTCATCGGAAAAGATCACCTAAACGCAAAACAACTAATAAAACATAAGCGGCTTTCTAACCTTAGACCAATCCTGATTCATATGAGCCTTGGCGAACTCCAATCGGGCTTTCTTGTGCAAAAGATCCACGACCGGTTGCTTGTTCAACAAGTGTCGATCAATATTTGGGTTTTCCGTGACGGCTCGCCAAATTGTCGACTTTGAAGCGTCGATGTTCCGTTCCGTTTTCACGTCATTGATCGTTTTTCCATGGGTGTTGTTCACAATATGGCGTCTAGCTCGTGGTGTAAGCTTTGGTTTTGGTCCTGACTTCTTCTTTGGTGCAGTAACGGCCTTTGACTTGATATAATTACGCACGACACGGTCGGATCGCTCCAAATCGTTTGCGATTTTTCTCATGGGTTTTACTTCCTCTTTTCCGCCAATGTTCAAACGCGCATCAATCTGGCCCTTCTCCTAACCCGTGGGCAGCTTTCCGTGTGCCATTTACCTGAAAATTAACAAACATTATAAATGTAATAATAGAATATGCACAACAAAAGGAAAACAATAGCAAACATGGTATAAACAAAGGTGCGGCTAAGAATTTGAAACGGCTGATTTACCAAAAAGTTTCTATTTCGAAAATTTTAACTTTTTACAATATTTTTTACATACTCTTTCCAATAGAAAAGGAATAATAGTTGCAGCATTGTTCAAAATGCAAAACTCTTTAATTTAGAGGGTGCGGCTAAGAATTTGAAACGCACTGTACAATGTTCTATTGTTGAACAAGAATAGAACAATAAAAACCATCAAGCTAATAGAACTTTAGTTCAAAAGAATATCAAAGTTGAGTGGGCTCCAATGATCAAAAAGTTTCTCGATAATTTTATGTCAAATAAAAAAGTTACCCGGCCGTTATTAGCTTAAGATTATAACTTTTCATTCTAACCAAACAGAAATTAGATAGCTGCTCTAGTGGAGAAATTCGCCTGGATTAGCCATTTCATATGCATTCATCCAATATAACAGATTTTTCCCAGCCTCCCACTAACACTTTTTTACATGAATTCTTTACACTGATAATTTCTCAATGTTTGAGACAATAAGTTTGTCATTTAGCTCGACTGTGTGTCACACAATTGCTCGAAAGGTGGGTGGCAAGGAGATGTTTTCAACTATGCAAGAACAGATGGTGGCCTTCCCAAAGACACGATATATCCATATGTTGGAAAGGTTGTGCTAACGAGCAAATTTGTGTTATAGCTATACCAGCTGAGCTGGGCATCCGCTATCTGCTTTGCTAAAATTTGCATTAAATCTCCCCTCTTAAATGCAAATTGGGTGGCTGTTATAGATTTTAAAGTCGAATAACTCGGCGGGAAATACGTTTTTTTCAAATGGGCTTTAGGTTCGGAATCAGCGATTTTTTAAACTCTAAAATCGGAGTTTAAAGCTACAGCTCCCTAGGTCAATTTCCCGAACAAAAGCCTTGGACGGACAGACGAACAGACGAACGGCATTATACAGGGTGGCTACTAAGTATTGCGATAAATCAAAAGGATATACCCAAATGTTAAAAGGCTAAATAAATTAAAACTTTTTATTTTTATAACAAATAAAGTCAAAGAACTAAGTTCTACAACAAAGTTTCGAAATGACCGCCATCGGCTTTAATACAAGCGTCGATTCTTTTGGGCAGTGAGGCAACCGTGGGCGCAAGTAAGCTGGGTCTAAATCGTCTCATTCCTTGATGAGAGCTTTCTTCAAGATATCCAAATTGTTGATTTTCCGTGTCCTCAAACGTCCTTCCAAGTATCCCCAGACTGGAAAGTCCAATGGGTTAAGATTTGTTTGAAGGCCACTGATCCTTGGTCAGATATGATTTCACTTTGGTGTCAAGGTAAGCGATTGTTGTTGGGATGGAGTCGTGGGATGGAGCCGAATCTTGTTGTACGATCATATTTGGGTCTTTTTGTTTCCAAGGGAGGCACAGCTTTGTCCAAAATCTCTTTTTGATAAACGTTCCCGTTGATTTTGACGTTTTTGTCGATGAATTGATCGATTGATCAAATCAATTGAGTCTTCTCAGTTGCACTGATTCCCGTCCACACCATCCAACTTTTCGGAAACAAATTTGTTACAACTTTATGCTTTCACGTATTCTTGAGAGCTGGAAATATTGAAATAGTAGTGTGAAATTCAATTCTACAATGACCTTTTGATTTGGCGCAATACTTTGTAGCCACCCTGTATATATGTATTAGAAATAAGATAAGAAATAAGATTTTCCAGAGCAGTATCATTAATTTTTTTGAGTTTATGTGCATGTTTTTTCAAAAGCAAAAAACTACTAGATAGTCGCTAAAAGTTGTAGACAGTTGTTAAGGATTCAACAAATGTGATATAATGTTTAGGAGCAGGAGTGTCACAATAATAAAAGTCAAAATATCGCCGCTGATTCTGGATACATGACTGTTTCAAGAGACGAACAAACAATAAAAGTTAGTTGTTAAAGTATGAACAAAATAAGAAAATTGTTGGTACTTTTGTTGGCAATGTAAGGTTCTTTTCGAAAATGTTAAAGTGTTTGTTTAAATTGATATAAGGCTAGAAATTGCAGTCGGCTTTATTTGAAATCGGTCCACTTGCTGTAAGTCTTTTTGCGTCCAACCATTTCCGCTACAATTACACAAAAGGTCAGTTTTTAAAGTTTAACTATCATTATAATATGTTTTACGAAGTTTATCGAAAGCTATTCTAAATTGTATACAGAAATTTTTCAGATTCTGGTGTGTATCGAGATGATCCGTGCTCAGATCAAAAGGTCAATCATGGAGTCTTATTAGTAGGATATGGTGTGGATGAAAAAGAAGGCCCGTTTTGGCTCATCAAGAACTCGTAAGAATTTTTATTTTGAAACTTTGAATTTATCGCATTTAGTGCCAGGAAATAGCTTATCAAATATTTTGCAGATGGGGAGTCGAATGGGGAGAGCGAGGATACGTGAGACTTGAGAGATCGTCACGTAATGTCGCTTGTCTGATGAGTCAACAACCAATTTACCCAATAGTTGCTGCCCCGGCCAATTGAATGCTCTAATAAAAACCTTTTGATTTTCTGTGAGGTAATAAAGTTTTGTTGAATGCCAACTATTCAAAAGCAAAAGGATTTTTACTTTTGAAAATCTGTAAACATAAGAAGAAACACAAATTTGGGTGCAAGACTACTTTGCGAAAGAGGTGTTAATCCAAGGACAATCCATTTTCTCGCTGACAATGCCCGGGTACACACATCAAACTTGGCTCAAAACACCATAGAAGAATTAGGCTGGAAACTCGTGCCTCATCCGCCATATTTGCCTGATATTGCTCCCTTAGATTATCATTTGTTCCGGTCTATGCAACACTCTCTTGCAAATCAAAAGTTTAACAATCCTGAAGAAGTCGAAATTTGGGTGCAAGACTACTTTGCGTCGCGGGACCCCAAATCTTTCGAATCAGGCATCCGAAGTTTACGCAAAAAATGGAAGAAAAAAGTTGATAATAATGGTGAATATCTTTTGGAATAAAGTTGTTTTCTTATTGATTTTGGGGTTGTTCAAATATTGGTTATAATCCGCAGTTTCTTTTGCAAGTACCTAATATTATTGGGTTGGTGAATTGAAAACTGCCGGACTTTGAACTAAAATCTGCTGCTCTTGACAAGTAGCAAACTTTGCAAGAGCTTTTACTACTCTCACTAGGGAAAGCCAAGCACTTGTCGTGGCCTTTTGGAACGAGATAGGAAAAACTCGATAGGAAAAAGTCGATAGGAAAAACTTTTGCGACTTGATAACCAACATGTTGCTACCAGATGCAAGTGAACGTTTTAGTGCCGAGGAATGTCTCGAGCACGTTTTTCTTAAGGTAGGATTTTCACAGTGTTAGTACAAAGAAAAGTGTAGAAGATAAACAATTTTCAACATATTCAGTTGGCTTTGTTTCTCTGGTTTGCACTAATTTTGTCGACGAGTTATATCTAGTCTCCACAAAAAGATTTGCGAGTAGTTAACAATGTCAAAATCGATAAGCACCGTTTTATATGGCAAGAGCCTGGTCTCACTGTAGAAAGTTGGTTGCTCGTGCAAATGAATTTAAATCAGTAATTCACGTTTTGATTCAGGATCGTATCCCAGAGAAAGCCCAAGAGCCGATTGAAAAAGCAACATTGAAGAACAGTGTTGTGCTGAAAGAGCTGGAGAACGGATGCACAAGACTTTTGTTAGAAGTCGATTTGCCTGATGAGGAGATATATGCTAATTAAATCTATCATTATCATCATTGTCTGTTGATTGAAAGAGTTTATAAATGTTTTGATATTCTTTCAGAAAAAGGGGCTTTTGATTCCTCCATTGACTGCAAAAATAGTGCAATTCAATGGATGCGAAGCATCAAAAAGAGAACAATTCAAACCATCTTTCATCCTTACATCTCCCCCTCAGACTTTATTGTTTTCATCCAAACATTGGCAAGAGTCCCAAGAGATAAAATACACTTATCTGAACCTTTTGAGATACTTTCCAAACCCGATCATAGTATGAGCGTCGAGATCTGTGCAATCTGCCAAGATCTCCGGACCCACGCTTGAAATCGTTATATCGAACAAATCGTTATATCGAATATCGTCATATCGAGGTTTTCAATTAGGTCAAGACCAAATTTTGAATAAAAATCGTTATATCGAATATACTTGTGGAAAATAAGAATAATTACATATTTGCTGTATTTTCCGTCGCTGGTAGTTCAGTGGTAGAATATATACTCGAAAACTGATTTATCTGCACAAAGAGATCTTATAGAGAAAGTGGAAGAGATTTACACACATAAAGCTCAATATAAGCTAGAGATTATGAATCTAAAGAAATATCAGAAATCCACTCTATAGATTTCTGCACAATACTGATAAATTCTCGCTCAAAACAAGCTAAAAAAGGCAAATTTGTTATCGGCTTTGTGTTCGTTATGAAAGAATTTGGTAAAGATAAGGATAAGTACCGCTCGATTCACTGCTTTGG
Source organism: Mesorhabditis belari (assembly GCA_958450365.1). Lineage (NCBI taxonomy): Eukaryota > Metazoa > Nematoda > Chromadorea > Rhabditida > Rhabditidae > Mesorhabditis > Mesorhabditis belari. The sequence continues at coordinate 304,375 of CAUEEP010000876.1, forward strand.
GGACGTTGGCTTTGGCCGGAAGGAGAAGTCGGATGGTTCAACATCATTTTAAATCGAAGCCACGAATATGGAGTGTCTCCTTTCTTATGGTACTTCTACTCAGCAATTCCCCGTGTAATGCTTGACTCGCTTGGATTGCTGATTGATAGAAGGCTGCCACCTCTTGTCATTCCGCCGTTGATCTTCGTCCTTCTCTACTCGATTTTGCCACACAAAGAACTCCGGTTCATCCTCTACGTCTTTGCTCAATCTTCCAGCAGCTGTATTTTGCGCTAAAATGTGGATAAGTCGTCACAAGAACTTCATTCGCTTGCTACTCGCCTATGGTTTTGCAGCTCATTTGATTGTCAAAGGATAAGAGTCTCAAAAAGGGTTATCACTTGATAAGGTATTGAGAAACTCTTAAAATACTTGCTGAATTGAACCTTTCAAAATACTAGAAAATTTTGATTGAATACTTTTTCACATATCTAACGACAAGATGAAATTTGAATATTCCATCATTTTTTTGTCAAAGATTGTACGATTTTAGAGGTTATACGTATGTTGATATTATATTGGGTTGGTAGAAAAGTCCTTTCAGACTTTTTGGGAGAGTACCTTAAGGAAAATCGAAGGAAAATCGCGAAAAGCGGCGGAAAGGCTATTGATCTGAGGGTCGCTGGTTCGACTTCCACCGGTGACAATATTTTTCAAAAATTTTTTGCTAAGGTTCTGAAAATTTGTGTCTAGGGGTTATTTTTGACGCTGATCACGAAACACATGTTTTTAGGCTAGGTTTCTGCACGGAAAACTAGTGAAACAGCCATTTTTTGGCTCTGCCGCCCTTTACTAAAATAGCTGTAAAAACTTTTAGAAAAGAGATATCTCAAAACGGTTTTTACCAATCGATCCGTCTTGAATTCAGCTTTAGGATGAGCTATAAAGCGTCAAAATTCGACAAATTTAAGGTACTCTCCCAAAAAATCCGAAAGGAATTTTCCACCAACCCAATATAAGATGGACTTGTTCTCGAGTCAAAAACGCCTTTTCCATGCATTTTTGGGATTTCAAACTTAGATTTGAATACTAAACCTCACCGCACAATTGCCCTGTTCCAGTGGCCATCACATTCAATCCCATCAATTGATGATCTCATCAATTCCCCCTTTTTTTTGTTGTTCCCGTCTTGAATTCAGCTTTAGGATGAGCTATAAAACGTCAAAATTGGACAAATTTAAGGTACTCTCCCAAAATATCGGAAAGAACTTTTCCATTATCCCAATATTACGATATTATATTAAGTTTAATTTTTACTTATAAAACACTAGTATCAAAGCAATGAATAAAAATAATGCTGATTCGAGACACGAGAAAAACGACAGTGTAACGCACAATTGCTTCCTCTCACAAATTGAAACTTTTCGATGGCTAATAAGACTTTAAGGCTACTCAATTAATCGTAAAATAAAAAGTATTCTCTTTAAGTTCTTTGTTCAGTGAGCTGCGATGTTGTCGTTTGTGTGGGCGAGCCAGCTTTCTGGGGGTCTTGTGGGGTTTTTCGAAACTAAAATAAATTTATCACGCTACAACCCCCAATTTAATTGAGGAAATGCACAAGGCGGGTAAAAAAATGCTTTCAAAAACTTCACGATCACCTGGGAATTGAGTCAATTTGAGGCGGGGTTGCAATTATATTTTTGGAACCAAACTTGAACTTTTTATGGGGAAATCGACTAGTTGGTCTCAAATTTTACAGCCAAATTCTTTTCAAAATGGATGCGCTCTCAATAATCCTCGATCTACACATTCTGACGACGATTCCCATTCAATGTCTTCTTATTTCGATTCTTTTATCTCATACTAAACATGATCGAATTTACGAGACGTGTTTGTTGAATATTTGTGGGTTAAAGACATACCGTAAATACTGTAATAGTACTCCACCCCCATAATGACGGTGCGGAGTGTTGCGTGGTCTAGCTTTGAACGAGTGTTTCTCCACACTTGTTTATACTACAATATGCGCTTAGGTAACAAAAAATAGCCCTGAATTTCAGCTATTTTTTGATACCAAAGACGCATTTTTTGAAAGTACGGGCGCTTTGAAAAAAATGAAATGCTAAAAAACTTTTGCGACTAACTTTTGGAATCTTCAACCCGACCCAATCCGATCCCCCCGATCCGACCCGACCCGATTTTCCATGTCTCCAGCTTACCACTACAGCTTTCTCCGTTTAGTAATCTGCGATCTGGTTGTCTGTCTGACCGAACTCTTAATGAAAGAACCCTCCCAATGGGGTTTTGTTTATCTATATCTACAAGGATTTATTCAAATCTTTGCCCGAATCTACTTTATCGTTCTTTTCTGTTTCACCTGTCAGGCGGTGCTATGGAATTTTGTGTTAGCCGTATCAAGAATTGTCATGTTGTTGAGATGGCATCGATTTAATGAGGTTATATGAATAAAAAACTAAACTTACCTACAAATAGAAGAACAGTTTTACTTTTACAGTTTTTATACTCATAGTAATTCGAAAGATTTCAGGAAAATTACAATAAGATTGTCTACTTTTTAATCGTTTCAATTTGGAGTTACAAAATCGGATTTGGCGTCTATATTTCGGCGTTTGTCCCGATGAGCTACACTCTAGATGGGAATTTTTCGATCAAGTATAAAAGTTGTAAAAATCAAAACCTTTTTTTAATTTAGCTATATTACGGTGGACCCGAACTTTTACATGAATTTTATTGGTGGCCAAGTGATTCCGTTATTTGTAATTCTGACCATACTGATCTACTTATCATTCTTTCTCATTTTATTCCTTCAAAGACTGTTGCTCAAAAACTCTAACCTCAAATCAAAAGTTCTACGAACTGTCATAGCAGCTATGCTTCAAAATTCAGGTTGGAAAGTTTTGTATTTTTAGTTTTTAAAGAAAAAAAGCAAACTTTCCCCTCCTTTTGGCAATCTTTTCTGCAGCCTTGTATTCTCTGTGCGCGCGTCACACCGTTTCTGGCACACTCCCTTTTCCTATATGGCCGCTATTTCCCTCTTTGCGCAATGGCAATAACGCCACCAATGAGACCTAGCCGAGGTGTGTTTATTGTTTTAAAACCGATACCAATTATCCGTCGCTATCCGCCCTGAAATATGGTTGCCCTGGAAATCCCTCGGGGGCCAAGATGACTTACAACTGAATAAAATAAAATCTGCCAGAGTTTTGGGCTCTCTTGCTTTTAAAATTATTTTGCTTTTCAAAAGAAGTTATTCGATATGATGAACAAAAAGTTAAGGGCTAGGCGGAACGTCAAAGAAATTCCGTTGAACCGTTGCAAAATTGGGGCACATCGGCCTTTTCGCTTGCCCTTCGCAGCAGCTGATAGTAATTGAGATTTGTTCTTCTTGTACGGCTTCATTTTCAGCTTTTTCTTGATGATTGTGTTAACGGAGCTTCTCTTCAGACCCATTTTCTGTGCCGTTCCTCGAGCCGATTGGTTAGGGTTTAATCTTAGACGATCGCGCACTTTCGTGACGTTGGCCGGAGTAACCGCTGTTCGTTTTGCACCTCTTCCAGGGCGATCAGAAACTGTGTCCAGAGTTTCATAACGTTGAATGGTTCGAGAAACAAGGCTTCTGGGGACATTCAGGCGCTTTGAGATCTCGCTCGCCTGAACACGCTGCCGCTTGAGCTCAAGAATCGATTCTCGATGTGGAGACGCTTTCACCATTCCTGAAAACAACCATACTAATGTACTGAAAGTTAGTAATCATATCATAAAATAAGAAAAATACACAAAAACCATCAAAACAGGTAAGCAAAAAGTGAAATGGGGCTCATAATTCTTGGTCACCCTGTAGATTCAGCATTTTATTTTTCGACTTTTTTGTACTTTCGAGCTTTTTTTGACGTTCCGTCTAGCCCCAAAAGTTCAAGTTTTGTGAAATTTTTAAAACTTTGCTTTCTGCCTGGTTTTTTTAAGGTGACTTCAAAAAATTCATCTTGTTCATCCGCACGGAAATCTGTAATACAAAGCGAAAGATTTTCTCGGTCAAATGAAGACAAATCAGAGGTGAATCGACATGAAATCAGAAGCCTAAGGAAACGGTGTGTACTAGAAAAGGTACAATTACGAGCGCACACAGAGAACATATAGAGAACAGCGACAAAAGCAAAAAAAGCCTGTTTAGCCGTTATGGTCACCTGCATTTTCACTCTCTATCAAACTCTTCTCTACGAATTTCCTTCTTGGGGACTCAAAAATGTTTCGATTGATACGTATTTGTTTATCATGAAGATTGGAACAAATCTATACGCGACTTTGTCGGCCTGGATCATGTTGATTTGTGTGAATGAGGTAGGTAAAGGCAAGAAATCACATATTTTTAAATTAAACACCTGTAAAAACTGAATCCCAGAAAAACCTCAAACCAAGTCACATTTTAGTATCGAAGAGCTGCCTTGGCTAAGGTGAATCCTCTAATTTTTGGGCGACAAGACAATTCCCACCAAGAGACAACGAACAAAACGAGTCGCAGAAAGTTCTTCACGAAAACGCAGAAGCCTATTGGGAAAGAGAATGTCGGATCTTAAAAACTCATAGACGATAAAAGAGTTTCACCACTTCATGCAATAAAATTTGAATACGAATCAATAATTCGCATTTGTGAAAAACTAAAGCGAGCCCAGTTAAGACGAGACTACAAACGGATATAAATAGCTCGTTCTCAGAGTAAAATTGGTTGAGTTTTAGTGTCAATCGAAAGCCTAAAGTTGGCTTGTTTTTTTAATAAAAAAGTTTTAAAAAATATCTATTCTATGCAATTCTATGAGGTTTGTAGTTTGATCTTGTCGTTTTTAGGGTCGATCTCTAATAAATACCGTAAATACTGTAATAGTACCCCACCGCCCTCGTACAGTCGCGTAGTCGCAAAAGTTTTTCAGTATTTCATTTTTTTCAAAGCACCCCTACTTTCAAGAAATGCGTCTTTGGTATCAAAAAATAGCCCTAAATTCCAGCTATTTTTTGATACCTAAGCGCGCATTGTACCATAAATCAGTGTCGAGAAAAACGCGTCCAAAGCTAGACTACGCAACGCTCCGCACCGTCATTATCGGGGTGGGGTACTATTACAGTATTTACGGTAGGCTGTAAATTAAATAGCCAAACTTTTTGAAAAAAGTGGGTTTTAAAAATGATGGCTGAACCAATTGAGATTTAATTTGTATCATACAAAAGATATCTCTTTTCTCAAATGTCTTTTGAGGGATTTTGAAAAGCTTTTGTTTTTGAACATTTTTGGAGGTGCAAAGAAAAGTTGTCAAAATTGATAAAAACAGAAAATCGCCGATTTTACAACATTTTTGACAAGTGCAAAGTGGAGAAATTCTCGAACTTCTTAATATGAATGGGCTAAATCAATCGAATGATTGATCAAACAATTGATCAATCGAAAGGAAACGATTTCCAGCGTTTTATTTGGCTTTTTAAAAAGAACAGGGTACTAGAGAAAGGGCGACTTATCCGAACTTTTCAACTCACAATTGATGGATCATTTACTGGTGCTAATCAGCTTCTATTCGATCATTGGTTTCCTTCAGTTGACCTTGGATTTTCCCTAAGAGGAAATCAAACAGATTCACTAACTCTTGAAGCTCTATTCAAACGAGAAGAATTGAAAGCCACTAAATGCTTTATATTTGAAAATCTCTTCACAAATTATTCCGTTTTCTCGGCTACTCAAGGAAATTTCTATGCCTTTAAATGTCTTGAAAATAAATGTCCCTTATTGGAGTCGATGGCCAATCGCTGGTCCAGGCCACCAACATTCAATGGTCGAATATCAACAGTAATGTTATATGGAACATATACTCAACTTCTCGTACGAAATAAAAGTCAAATCGAGTTTGTCGGAGAACATTTGAGCTCAATTGTTCGTCATATTGCAGAACTTGATGATTTGCTTGTTTGGATTTCCGCACAAACTGGGGAGGAACGCTCGATTCGGCATTTTCAACCGTCGTAGTCGCAAAGTAGTCTTGCACCCAAATTTCGACTTCTTCAGGATTGTTAAACTTTTGATCTGCAAGAGAATGTTGCATAGACAGGAACAAGTGGTAATTTGAGGGAGCAATATCAGGCGAATATGGCGGATGAGGCACAAGTTTCCAGCCTAATTCTTCTATGGTGTTTTGAGCCGAGTTTGATGTGTGTACCCGGGCATTGTGAGCGAGTAAATGGATTGTCCTTGGATTAACACCTCTTTCTCGTAGAATTTTATCAACTTTCTTTAGCCGTTCGGCGTAGATTTGAGAAGTTATAGTTTTTAAAGATTTCGTAATTCAAAATAAACGATTCCTTTCATATTCCAAAAGACCGACAGTATCACTTTCTTTCCGTGAAAATCTGGATGTGGTGTCGGAATCGGCCGTTCTCCTTTGCTCAACCATTATCTTTTGCGTGTTGTATTATCGAAATATATCCACTTTTTTTCAATCATCAACATACTTTCAAAAAAAGCACTACCCGTAGCCTTTTTCAATAGAATCCGAGACAATAAAACTCGATTGGCTTTGTTTTCAGGGCAAATTCATATGGGACCCATTGGCCACAACGATTCCTTTTTCCAATCAACTAAAGGTGTTGAGAAATTGTGTTCGGATCACATTTAAAGTCTTCTAATTCGGGCAAAGTTTGAATTGGATCCGACTCGACAATCAACTCCGCACTATCGAGGACAACTGGACGATATCCAAGAAGATGATTCTTTCTCATCTTTTAGCAGATTAGGTTGATGCATAAATCTTTTCGTTTCTTTTCGTACTTCCGTTTAAAACCAACAAATGCACCAGTTAAACTACGATTTGTTTCATTAGAAAAGTCAATTATTTTTCTGCAAAATAACTTTAAAACGGGTTTAAAATGCCTTATATCTGGATTCCTTTGGGAGCGTGAAGTCGGGTGGGCAAAAATGGCGACGGCTCGATGATGCGGTTTAGGCATTTTAACTAAAGGAAACCTATCTTCATGTCAATCGATAAAAGTTAGATACATAGTCAGATTTTCAGAGAAATTCATTCAGCCAATTTCTTCGTAGAGGTTTTTATAGCTTTTTACTTAAAAACACGTTTTCACTCTCGAATTTGCTTGAAAGTGAACGCAAATTGACTTAAAAAAATAAGAAATTGAACAATAAACACTTTTTATTTAGAGCAAACTATAGATTAATTGGTGAATTTGATATTTTTTCACGGAAGTACGAAAAAGCATGAAAAGACTTATGCATCAAGCTAATACAAAAGTAATAAACTCCAATTCTAATGTTTTGTAGCGAAAAAAAGCGAAAAAAACTTTGCTTACAACTTGGTTTGTTAGTTTATTAAATAAATAATAAACCAATCGATCTATGATTTGTTTTATCAGAAAGTCCTACAACTTAATTTTCAATTTATTTCTTTGTCCAAGCCATATCAGGAGATGGTTTCTTTAATTTCCCTTGTTTTATCGACAAATTCGTTGACGTTTCTTTTGATTGGATTGAAGCGCCAAAGAGAAGAAATATCTTCAGCACATATCTTCGATAGCTTTCATAGCATGTGAGCAGAACAATTGTGCTAGCCACAGAATGCATTCCGATGAACATTGTCGGGAAGATGTTGTAGCCTGAAATGGTGTTTCATTCCACAAAAAACTTTCCTTCAAACTTAGTTAAAAGAGATTTTGTGAGGAAAGCTAAATGTTGACCTTTCCTTTGTCCCAAGAATAAATTGTTTTCAATTTTCGATTTTCTATACTACATTTTGACTAATAGGAGAGTTTCCTAAAATTTTCTTCAACTAGAGTTTTTGCAATCTTATGAACTCAAATTTTAAATCAATGGAAAAGTTTCACTTATGCAAAGTTCACCCACGAGACCCCATCACCGTTCCCGAAAAGTAGACAAGTGCAAACCAGGAACTCGGCACGAGAAACATTGCAGCCGATGCAAGAAACTAGAAAACAATGATTCTTGCATATATTTCAGTAGCTTAATCTACCTGTATAATCAACCCACGAGCTAATTTCCATTGTAACTTCAGGGTTCTTGCACTCATCATAGGTCGGAGCTGACGGAAAGTGAGCGCAATTAGAACAACCAAAGCTAAAGTTTTTAATATCCAGTAAACATGGAATGAATTGACTTGATGGCTTTTTGGCTGTTTGTAAAAAGCTATAAATCTCTGTACTGACCCTCGACAATGCCCGTGAAAAAGACGCCATATGGAATGACGACACCCCAAGTGAAAATCGATCGTGGAGTTGATTGAAAACCGAGAAAATACGGGTTTTCGTAGAATTGCAAAAACTCTGGATAGGTCTAAAGATTGAACACGTTCATGATGAAGCTAGTTTTGAACAAAGCGATCTATCTGGAAACTGTGTCCGGTAGTTTTTGAGGCTAGAATCTGAATCCAGCTTAGTTCTGATCTAGCAAAACTCTAAAAAACGCAAAGAGAGCTAAAAGACTGAAAAACTTTTTGTCAAGTTTGCGTTCAGGCTCAAGTATTTTCCTAGTTAGAGTTTTTAGCAATTCCCAAAGTTTTATGAGAAGTGATCTGACTTGATTAAACTCGAGAATCGCAAGCTCGCTTCGATTGATCGACAAACAGAAGCAAGTGCCGGGTACCAGCAAATAGAAAGGACATAAGATAAAAGCAACCTCAAGTACCAATTGAGTTCTAAACTTTTCACAAAAATTTTGGTAGTTTGCCAATTTTATAAACCTCTTGGACAACTTTGACCAATGCCCTTTCGGGACAATTGATTGTTGACGATCGAAAAGTGTGAGGACGAGAGCGTGCCCGAAAGAGGACAAGATCACGAGCAACACACACTAAACAGCTTGTTTTTGTTTTGGGTTTTGCTCAAAATACATAAAAGATTCAGTTAAACCATTCTACTTACATATTGAGCTCCTGTAGAAATTCCGAAAGTACTGAGTGGGCCGAGAAAGAAACCGCCAAAAGTTGGCACCGCAAAAATAACAAAGCCAACATAAGTCAGACTGATGTCGTTGATTAAACCGACGAACTGGAAATCTTCATAAATGAAAAATAAAAGATTTAAACTTGATATCTAGCGAAACAAATTTTGTCATAAAATAAAGATACGCTCTCTATCTATCGGGTTGTCCGGAAAGTCTTATCCGCTTTTTTAAAGCTTACTTTTTGAAATAAATAATAAACCAATCGATCTATGATTTGTTTTATCAGAAAGTCCTATTATTTATTTAAAAATTGTTCTTGAAGAAATTCTAAAAAGCTCGTATTAGTTGTTTTTTAAGATGTGAAGTTGAGCAGTCAAAAACGATGAAACTCAAAGTTTCAATTTGAGCACTTTTTGTCACTGAAACCTATTTTGGTGTCGAAAGAGAAAAGATCGCGAATAAAAAGTTAAGCAGATAGACAAATTTTCATAGTATCTCACCAAGCCCTTTTCATTCTATGTCCATTGTAAGGGTTTTAGGAAAAGCAAAATTCCCGTCCGGATTTGCTTCAAAAGCGGACTCAAACTTGCCTAAAAATGAGCTAAATGAGATGGTTAATCTTTTCTTATTTAAAGCAAACCACACGTTGATCGGCTAATTGTTCATTTATAAACGAAAATTTTAAAAAAGCGGGCAAGACTTTCCGGTCAAACTAATAATAACCGTTGGCTCACGATTTAACGGCATGCAAGGAGCCGGGATTTGTGTTTGTTAACTCTAACGCCTTTATAAGGCAGTTCACTTTTGCAGGACCCAAAATCAATCAAACAGCGTTAAATCGAGTGTCCACCGTAGTAAGAAAATTCAAGTATTTGAAAGATTTTTTAAATTAATCGAACAGAAAACGAACCTGTACCAGTAACATTGACCGTCGGAAACTCTGAAATTGTTTTGGAGTGGCTTTCCAAATGACAAATGAGCCGAAAAGGTTGAGACAAGTGAAAGGGGTGGCGAAGAGACGAAACCATGAGTAGAAGTTTGGATAGAAAGCTATGTCAACGATTTCCATCAGTCATTCAGAAATAGGATCAGACAAAAATAAGAAATCTATTCAATATAGAACAAGCAAATTTGCACTTGCTTTAGAAAATATTTGAAATGAAAAGAAGACGAGGAAAGACTTGCGCAACCCGTACAAAATACACCCCTAAAAAGTTTTTATTTAACTTTTTTCCAATTAATTTGACCTTTTTGCTTGTTCCTTTTAATTAAACACATCAAAGTTCGATATTCAGAAAAAGTGGCGGTACGACACTCATTAAAAAAGACAAATGCATCGGTTTCCAAGTTTGCACCTGGAATTGCTAAGCCAAAACCAAAAAAAATAAAAGTCTAGTGTTAAAATTCAAAAATTAAAGCCATTCATTCATGGGACAAATAAAACGATTTATTGTTGGTAAAGGGGTAATCGTAAAATTACAAATAAAAATTTCGCTTTTTCATCATCGTGATTGTCTTAAAGTAAAAAATCTTTTCAAACCTTTCTCTCTAAATTTCTAATAAATAATGCTCATTGGAGTTGACAAAAAGGTTTTATTGAAAAACCTCAAATGCAACTAAAGTTAACGTAAAGGAAAAAATTTAGAGAATAGGAAAATTTATTTGCAAACAAGCAACAAAATTTTCTGCCTTTTTGCCTTTTTGATTGATTGATTGAAAGATTGCCTTTTGAGTGTTGTTTTAATTGTTAGACTAACATAAATTCATGAAAATAAGATTGATATACGAATTGAGAAACGAAAACTGTTAGTGCAACCAAAAATTTAATCAATGTGAGTTGCATTAACTATCGTAAATGTGAGTTGCACGTTGTAGTTGACACTCCATGCATGAAAATTTACATTTAAAAGTGGCACCACAAAAAGAAACCAATGTAGGTTAAAGTGCAATCAGAACGATTCCATTAAGTGCCTCGGCTGGGAAAATCTCATGGAATTCGTGGATTTCGTTATCAGCTCTGATCCACCCATTTCCATCTCGATACCAACAAACATAATGTTGTATACCGGGAGGCAATTGGATTGTTGCTACAGGTTCGTAATCAGAACCTAAAAAGAAAAAGCGATAAATGTGCAAACGAGCGCTTTCTTCGTGTTAGTTCACGCATTTTTTCATGAATTTCGGTTTATTTAGATTGCTTAGCTTGAAGCTTTTAGTTTAGCTTTTGGCTTTTAGATTGCCTAATTATAGGTCTTTCTTGAATATTACATGCATTTGCACATCTCATTAAATCTTTCTACCGTAAATATCGTAATTGAAACGCCGGCGCTTTTATTTTTCCATCTCATTTTTCAGAGCCCCAAAAAATTCCATAGTGAGAAAATTTTCGGAAATGTAGACCTTTTGAAACACGTTTGTTCCTTCCTAAACATTCGTGTTGACTATTGTCGACACTTACTAGAGAAGGGTGCTAGACCACCGTGGAATTTCGAAACAAGACCTAGCCCATTTGATAGGGTTTTAAATTCTGATCTAGAATCAGGTTTCAGTTTTTGCAGGATGACTCGGAAACGCGAAATAGCTGGCGTCAAAGCTTGTGTGATGGTGGGTAAAATTTTGGGGGCTGTCTACTTTGAAACTTACCGTCTACTTCGAATCATGAAAGCTAGACAAAGACAAGTATCAACAATGGAAAAAAAGAAACAAAAAAGAAAATTATCTTTAAAATTTTTGTTGTTATTCTTGACTTTGACTTTCTTGATCAATAAAATTTAACAAAACATGACCAGATTTGTTAAAATTTGTGTTTAAAAGTAAAATTATGTGTTTATAATCATGAAAAAAGCCAAAGTTGTTTAGAAAATTGAAAGCAGACTTTTACTTTTTATTTTACATTGAGCGAAGCGAATTGGAGCTTCAAAGATAAGAAATTACATTAAATATACACGAAAATATAAATATGTCTCATTTTATTAATTTCTAATCAATCACTAAGTTCTCTACTCATCGTCGATAACAATGGAAACTTTTCTCCTTGATGAAAATTTGATTGACCATTGAAATCATCAAAATCCAGACACCAAGCCACCGCACCGCCAAATTGCTTTGTTTTGATGAAATCCATCTAAACCCCGGGAAATTTCAGCAAAAAAATCTAAACCCCTTTTTGTTCTGGTTAATATAAAAATTTAGCTTATAAAGAAAGTGTAGCCACCACTGATTTACCTTGATTTTAATCGATTCCTGACTCTCATAGCTCCACCATCGTCCATTTTCGACAAACCACGGCACTTTGTGCTCATCATGCCAATTCTTTTCTCCGCCTTTTTCAAGTAAATCACAAAGCTGAAAAGATATATCTAAAAGTCTAAAAGTTGACTAAAAGTTTTCAGAAATTTCAGTTCTTCAAGAAACTGAGCTGTAAATCTATACTTTATTAAGTCTAATTTCCAACTTTGAAAAATAATTTAATTCGCGATTTCACAGTTGTTGTAAAAATGGTTTTTGAGTATCAATTACTAAAAACTTTTTTCTTATATAATTCACCTCATGATAGGCGATAAAACCATTAATTTTTGAGTGCGGCTGCGGAGGAGTCGCTTTATTGTCAAAAGAACCGGGAAGGGTTTTTGTAGGGTCCTGAATTTCGATTCTCTTAAAGAAAAGCAAATTTACAAGTAATCAAACCTAATCTTTTTATTTTACTAGCTGATACTAACAATAGAAAATACCAAAATTTGATGGAGAAAATTCTTCGAAAAGAGAAAGCAAAAAGTCGAGAGGGTTCGAGTGTGCTATTTCCCGAGAACAGGATTTGAAATGGCTGCAACCGGCTGCTGCTGGAGGTTTTTTTCCGCTATTTTATTTGTTATTTCAACTTGTTGTTTAAACATATAAATGAAAATTCAATGAAAATTCAAAATTCTATAGCTGAAATTGCAGTCAACATTTTAACTTGAAGCCGCAGCCGCAGACGCAGCCAAAGAATTGGAAATTTCAAAACCTTCCCGAGAACAGAAGCTCACTTGTCAGTTTTTGCCTGTTTCTTTTTGTTGTTTATCGATAACTGTCCGACCCATCTGAAGCTCAATTTAGGCATAAAGAATTGAAACATTCAGTTTCAATTCTTTATGCCGAGTGCAACTGCGGCAATCCTACCAATGGATATGGGAATCATTAAAAATTTGAAAGCCAAATATTGAACAGGATTGTTGAAACAGAGAATTGCAGGTGTCGATGCAAAAGCCAAATTCGAATTTGATCTTTTGGATGCACTATACGTACTCGATAAATCCTGGAATGAAATCGATGGATTTAAAGCGGAGACGCTTTCAAATTATTTTCGTAAGGCTGGATTCAAGAGATGTATGCAAGATGAACCCCCCATTTAGCAAAAACAATAACGATGATGATAACCCGATACAATCATTGCAGGCTATCTGGAGTCAATTTATTGATATTGAAGACGTTAATTGGTTAATCGATCCTTTGGAATTTGCTTGCGCCGACGCAAACGTTGTGACTACAGGGTTAAGATCGCTAGAGGAAATTGCAGTGGCTGCTAAAGGTACAGATTATATTGTTTAAAATAATGTTATGTTAAGGAGAAGAACAATTACGTTTTATATAATGTTTCTTTAGGTTTTATATTATGCGGAACAATTTATAGCTACAACCTCAGCCAAGGTTTTGAAAACTTGCAGCTCGCAGCCGTAGCCGCAGCCGAAAAATTCGAAATTTCAAACCCTGCTCGAGAACAGAAGCTCACTTATCAGTTCGTGCCTTTCTCTAGTAAATTATACAAAATCAAGGCACTTATCCAGAGTTCCCATCCATGACCAAATGTCGGCACACCGATGACGATTTTCTCTTTGGGAAACCCCCGACGATACCATTCGTGAGCTGCCCAATTCTAAAGGAAAAGTGGATCTTTTTCGTGTTACTTTTCTTTCGTTAATGTGCTAGAAGTTTTTTTTCAAAAGTCTCACGATATTCCATTCAGCTTGATCAGAATTAAGACCCCGTCGATCGTAAAGCGGTGAATTCATTCCGGTCGTTTCTATACAACCCGAATGCCAGTAGTGAAAAGTCAACAGATTGACAAAGTCGAGGCATCTGAAACATTAAGAAGAATAATAATAACTATAACTTAACGCTAGTGTTTATTTTCTATACTTTGTTTATGTTCTATACTTTATGCTAGAGATTAGAATGTTTTCCTCTCGAGTAAGCTATTAACTGAATATGTAGGAAAATAACAGAAAATTTTGTCTGATTCGATCGATTCTGATTCCTATTTTACACTATTAGGTGAAATAAGCATACAAATTCAAAATCATCAATATTTAGACATACTTTGACATGTTGTGAATATTATAAGCAGCCATTCGATGTCGAATCGGAGAAACAGCAGCTGATAGAATCAATTTGGCATTTGCTCCATTTTGTTGTGCTTCAACGTCGATTTCTTCCCTTAGCTCCTAAAAAAAATTGCTTGTCAAGGAAGTGAATTACAGAAACCATCAACAAATCAGCAAAGCAATTTTGCTCTCTCGGATACAGCCATGAGATGTCAATTCCATCAAATGAATGTCGACGAACCCAAGAAATGGCTGAATCAATGAAAATCTTTCGATTCTCTCTTGTCGAACTCATTTCCTAAAACTTTGAATAATACGATTTTCTCCCTAAGCATCAATTACATTTTACTCAACACAAATTCAAAGCTCTATAGACAAATATTGTATTAGATTAGCCGATAAGTCTTTAGACACTTTTTTGTTTATAAATGAACTTATAAGTTTAAATGTTTTAAATCTGTTTATGAATGAAACGTTCATCAATTGACCTACGGTTTGCTTGAAATAGAAGATCTTTATTATTAAATTTTCTATCTTTTTACGCCAATCTGGTCCGTTTCCAAGAAGGTCCGGGCGCAAAAACTCGTAAAATTTGATTAAAAGATGATAAAAAGGAATTGACTAAACAGATTGTTCTAAAAATTTGGTTATAAATCTGATTTTTATCGCTCATTCTTTTTTCTATTGACCTCAAGATAGGTTTCTTTTGACGAAAGTGTCTACATCGTGATCGAATATTTGCCTTTTTGACCGAAGTGCGGACCTCCAAACAAAAAACCAGAAATTTCTTGATTTCATTTATAGAATTTTTTCATTTACAGATTTCTTTTATAGAAAAATATTAGGCATTTCTAATGGAGTAAACCGTAAGTTAATAGGTGGAACTTTTTAAATGAAGTATCATGTTTAAATAAAATTTTAAATGTCCAAAGACTTCACGGTCAATCTAATATATTCTTTAAAAACTAAGCGACCTCACCTCAAATAGTTTAGTTCCAAAATTGGCTCCACCAATTGACAATAAAACCTTGAGTCCTGCTTGCTTTTCTTTCAATTTTGCCATTAGGGTGTATTGTCCAAGAGATCCATCTGGCGAATTCAAATCGTTGGGCTCGGTTTCTCTAAAAAAAATTTTTCTCAAAAACAAAAACAAAAATCAATCGACTTCAACTTGAAATCATTTCCAAATACAGCAAAGGCGTAAAATATGTGAGTGCAAAGACCTGGTAGATAGTCATCGAGTGTAAATTTTGCCCGTCCATCTCTAAAAGAAACACTTTTTATGCCGCTAAACCAACTTTACCTGTATTGAGACCAATTCGTGAAATAAGCACCTCGGATATATGGAAAACTGGAAGAAGATGCTGTTTTGACGCTCTCGATGTCTGAAATGTCGAGTTTTTTTTGGAAGATTCAAGAAAAGCAACCTTTTCCCTCCGATGATCCAGCTATCACCCAATCGTTTATCGAGGAGAGTCTAGCAGAGAAAACCCCTGAGAGTTTATCGTCTGCGAATTCCTCTTCAGAAATCTTTGCTTCAACACATCCATTAAATCCGATTGGCTTCAAAAGCCTCGTTTGAGTCAAATCCATTTCTGGAGTCAATCGGAAATCTAGCTTTCCATAACTCTAAACCAATTAAATATTAAATAGAAACTTACCGAGCTTTTACCGTTTAACCCACGGTATTTTCTCTAATAGTAGTGCACCATAAATTGCCCGAAATCTCGAGAACCCCTTATCAGAACCTATCGATGTGGGGTCGGAAAATGTAGCTGACGATGAGATCTAGTGGGGGAGTAGGGTGTTGAGCTTCTGCAAAAGCTTGGAAACCGTAAAATAGTCACCAACTCGGCTCACCGGGGTGCAATACTATTAGAGAAAATACGGTATTCCTAATAGTATGACATTTCTAATAATACGATACTAGGGGTTTTCAATCAAATTTTTTCATGAGGAAGTTAATTAGAACTGCTTCCCATGACCCTAAAACCAATTCAAACAAAAGAGATGCATAGTGAAATCTTTTTTTGCTAAAACAACTCTACCTTCATTCACTTTGTTCCAAAATGTATGAAAAACGTTAGAAATACGGTAACTCTTTTACACAATGAATTCATTACTTTATCATTAAACAAGAATAACTAGGGGTAATTTACTTTTTTTTTCCAATGAATCGTATTTTCGCCTAAGTAAACACACTGAAGCTGTTACCTTTTCCAATACTTCAAGCTCCAATAAAACCTCTGAGGCTTTTGGGCGAAACGTAAGATTGAACTTTGTGCACCTGAATTGAAAACAAATTGTGATTGAGAGCAAGCTAACTTTTTGATGATCAATGCAAACTCCTCAATGCACTCAAATCGTTCAACTTTACACAGTTCATTCTCCGTTGTATTTGCATAATCATATCCACCCGGATAATTGGAAAATATTTGTCTGAAGGTTTATTTTGTATCTTTTTGTTTTAAAAACCAACCTTCGCTCTATCATTTCCCACAAAACGAGTCCCATGCTATAAACGTCACTTCGAGTTGAGAGCTAAATTCTTTTTCCCAAAATTGCAATATTATGTTTTTCTTTTGAGAATCTTTAAGCAAATTATCACTTCAATATGTTAATTTAAGCTATAGCAATTTAATCTAGCAAAATTTAAATCAAAGTATTGGGTTGATGAATCGAAAACTGCCGGTTTTCGTCATATGTGACAGTTTGAGCACTTTCTTCATAAGAAACCCATTTTGGTGTTAATGGGAAAGTTGTAGAGAATCAAAAATCAAGCTTATATCCAAATTTTCAAAACGATTCAAAAACTGGTTTTCAAGAAATGCCAATTTACGAATTTTCACAAAACCTGCATTTTAAGCGAAACTACTGAGTGTATCTTTTTGGAAATTTGGTTATAAGCCTAATTTTTGATTCTCTACAACTTTTCTATTGACACCAAAATGGGTTTCTTTTGAAGAAAGTGCTCAAACTCGGACATCTCCAGTCCTCCATTTTTGAGTCTCACACTTGTCTCACACACAAACCAAAATCCTACTAAGAAAGAGAAATCCGCCAATTGCCTGTAAAATGGGCAGAAGTCGTCACCGCGCGCCCTCATGTTGCAAAACTGACTCGCTCTAAAATAAATAGCCTTGGTTGGGAACTTTTGGCAAATCCCCCATACAGTTTGGACCTTGCCCCTTCTGATTACTATCTATTCCGGAGCATGAGTAATGAGCTTGCGGGAGAACACTTCGATTCGGAAGAAGCAGTCAAAAATTGGCTTTGAAAGTTTTTCGATTCAAAAGCAAAATCCTACCACGAAAGTGGAATCCGCAAATTGCCTATAAAATGGGCAGAAGTCGTCAATAATAATGGAAATTATTTGGAATGAATTTATGGTTTTATCTTGAATAAATTTTAGTTCAAAGTCCCGCAGTTTTCAATTCACCAACCCAATAAATTAATCTATCAGAAGTTTAAGTTCTTTCTTTCGCTAGACAACTTTTTAAGTTATGATATAAGTTATTATATTGTAATTTATATAATTTATATTCAATACGTAGATAAATAAGTAGATAATAGCCAAATTTTGCTTTCTTACCTGACGTTTCTTTGATTTTGTATGTTGCTCTGGACTCATATAGAGTTTTGTTCCTGCAACTGAGTGTGATGTACATGTTTCTTCGTTTACTTTCATCGTGCCGAAATCGCAGATTTTTAAAGAAAAATCTCCGCAAACAAGAATACTAAATCCTGAATAAATCTAGAATTTCATAAAAACTTTAACTTTGCCGGTTTCAAATCTCGATGAACTGTGCTTTGTTCTTCCTAAGTATTTAAGTGCACTAAACGATTGCCTTGACCACCAAATAACCGTGTAAATCGAATAGATCATTGTCTTTTGTAAAGCCCTAAACTTTTAAATGGTTTAAAATAAACATTTATGTTTAAGTAATACAAGTTAATATAGTAAATAGGTTTAATTAAGGCTAATTGACTTAAGTAAACTTAAGTAGTTTAAGTTGTGATGCTAAAAGTTAGTTTTTGACTTAATAGAGTAGTCAAAAGACGTATTGAATCTCTTACAATCTCTTAACGATCCTCTCTCACAAAATTCCATCAAAATCCCAAAGTTTCGATCTCCATTCGATCGTTGTACGATGGCTGTTCCATAATATTTCACGATATTCTCATGAATGAGCTTTTTAAGCGCATTGATTTCCTCTCGGAAAAGTTTTTCTTCATTCTCGTGCTTTTCTTGAATGATTTTGAGCACTGTTGGGCTAAAATTAAAAATTGAAAATAAAATGCAAAACAAAAATTCAAACGGTTGTCGATTTTTTAGCCGAAAAACCGCCGCATAGCCGCCGACTTGCAAGAATTCGAGGTCATCTACGAGAACGTCGTTCACAATATCATTTACGCTGTTAAGCATTGCTAAAATTTTTCTGAAAATATAAGGTTTCTATTTCCTTATTTTAAAGAAAACTGTTTACTTTTACAAAAAAACAACTCAATAAACGAGAAATCGACAAAAGTGCTGCGGCGAATTTAAAAAGAATACGACTGAAGCGCTTTTTTTGAGGGAATGACTCAATAATTTGTGATAAGAAGACAGCTTGAAGTTTTTTTAGTTTTTTTACTTGAAAATTCTGACCGAAACCTACTGCTACTCATTGATTTGAAAGTTGGAGTGTCTTTTGTTACAAATTGGTGTCTTGTTTGAAAAAAGTACAAAAATTTTGAGATTCAACATATCTACATTACCGTACTCTAATAGTACTGCAGCCTTTAACAGTACTGCAGCTCTAATAGTACAACAGTTTAACAATTGCGGAAAAAGAATCCAAAGAAGAAAAGAATGCGTCTCCACTGTGGGATCATTCAAACGACGGAAAACAAATAAATTTCCTTTGAAACATTTGGAAATTTCGATTTTTTTTCTACCCAACAAGTCGCTATTGAAAGTCGTTATTCCAAATGTTAAAACGTATAAAATTGCTTTTTGTATTTACCGTAAATACTGTAATAGTACCCCACCCCCATAATGACGGTGCGAAGTGTTGCGTAGTCTAGCTTTGAACGAGTTTTTCTCGACACTGGTTTATGCCACAATGCGCGCTTAGGTATCAAAAAATAGCTGAAATTCAGGGCTATTTTTGATACGAAAGACGCATTTTTTGAAAGTACGGGTGCTTTGCAAAAAATGAAATACTAAAAAACTTTTGCGACTAGCGACTGTACGAGGGGGGTGGGGTACTATTACAGTATTTACGGTATGTCAGGCTTCATCTGGAATACGCCTCTCCTTTTTGGTCCCCTCAAAAAGAGTTTGAGATCACACTGTGGGAAAAAGTGAAACGGTTTTTCACCAAAATAGCTCTAAACAAAATTGACTATAGCAAGTACTCGAAATACTCTTATTTTGATAGATTAAAAATCTTCGATCTCAAATCTTTGCAACATCGTCGTCTTCTTCTAGACTCATCTTTAGCCTATCAATTAATATACTCGCAAGATCAGCGTCTGTCAAATTTATTAAAAGTCGCTCCACGGCGAGGCAGAAATGGGCTTTTTTTGAAATTATCAACATCCAACTCCTTGTGTAACACTGCTTTATATTTTTACTCAAAACGTATTTCTAAATTGTGAAATACTTTACCTTTAAAGTCCGAAATCTTGACATCCTTTCCTCGTTTTAAGAACACTATAAATGAAATTGATTTCGTATCTTTTGTTTAAGTGCGCCATTCTTGTACTTTATCGTATTCTCATAAAATTGTAGTTTTTTTATCTTTCATTCAAACATAAATTGTTATGTTGACGATAAGTTGAGACTCTTCTTGCTTTACGAACCCTTTCCCTAAAGTTTCCTTAATCGGCAAAAATCCGGGCTTAGCTGGGAATTGAACTTGAGATGTTTTTTTTGATAACAGGGATGTACACTGTTTTTCTTCAGCTCATCGTTTACGATTTTTTCGTAATGATTGTTGGAAAAGAGCTAAATCTTTTCTGGTTTTGGCTAATCCATCATCTCTGCGCTGAAATATAACCTTTTTTCCAGATTGATAGTCCCATCCCATGGGATGAGACTACAAATTGCTATAAATAGCACGTTCTGGGAGCAGAGATGGTGAATCGGTCTGATCTTGGTATCATTCGAAAGCCCAGAGTTGGCTTTCGAAATTTTTTGGTAAAAACAGTTTTTAAAAATGGTCATTCTACGCGCTTCTACAAGCGTCTGTAATCGCCTGTAATTGTAGTTTGCAGCGCCCCTGTCTAATACGAATTGACTGTCGTCAGACCATTTCCAAATTTCTTTCTTTGTATTCTGAAGTTAGATCTTAATGGCGTGCGGTTTCAAGCGAATGGCGCCAAAGCGGCGCAGTGGGTTTTCTAAAGAATGGATCCGCTACCGGACCCCGCACAAAAATTTCCCTTCTCCACTCTTTTCATTTGGCTTCCTTCCATGATCGAGTCGAAAAATTTGTCCGGTTTTTATGCCCTGTCCCGCTAGGCTTTTTTCCCCCTCGTGAAATCTATCACGTTTTTGTAGCGCGTCTTTAAAGTACTCTTCCTCCCCTCGTTCGTTCCCTCCCTTTTATATTGCTTGCCCATAGTTTGTTGTTTAAAATTCTAATACGTTTTTATTTCGTTTTCTTTCTGGCTCCTTCCACTCCACTGTTTTGAATTCATCCACACGTGCTTATAGACTCAACTTGACCAATTCCTTTTAACAAAAAGGCAAATCTAGATAATTGTAAGCTTTTAAGGATAGCTTTGATTGTTAAACTGGAAAGTTGAAGCCGTGAAGGATTTTTTGGATAAATTTAGCTTTATCTACGTTTGATCGCTTCTAATTTGTTTTTTATACGTTTTTCGTTTATGGTTTATTGGAGTCATTTTCAGTAACAGAAACAATTTATTAGATTGCTTGATATGATTTTTGCAATGAAAAATGATTACTGCTCGAGATTCACCTAAAAGACTGGTTTTGGTGACAAAAGTGACTTCAGTAAAACATAAAAATGTTAATTCCAATGACATTTCTTACTTTCAGATACGAGAATGCCGGTTGAAACGCGCGCGCAAAAACGGAAGCGAGAGCTGGAACCAAAGAAGATTGAGGATTTGCCTCTGGAGCTGGTTGAGAAGATCGTAGGCCAGCTTGATGTGAAAGACGTGCTGAAATTGGTGATGGTGAACAAGAAGCTCTACTCGACCTATGCAATGAATCGATGGATCGTTTTCGGAAGGCATGTCGCTGCGGTTCTCTTCGGACAGAGCTCCGAACCGAATAATTGGATCAAGAAGTTCGTCGATTCTCCGCCCCTTCAACTGAGTGCAACTCTTCTTCCTTGCACCAAACGAATCAATTCATGCGACGAGTTAGACCTCTATTTATTTGACGATTTTAGACGACATTGGGATCAACCAATGTGTAGAAAGTTCTTAGGTCGTTAAAGTCTCTTTTTGTGACTTTTTCGGTCTCTTTTTTGGTCCCTTCCATTCCGTTATAGAGAGAGTCGACTGTATTTTGAAATGCATCGAGTCTGATTCTGATACTGTTGGAGTGATTCGTACTCTGAAACTAAAGAAGTAATTTGATGCCAAAAGAGACACCTTTGTATCAGAACACTTCTCAGTTCAACTATTGAGAAAATCTGCTCATAAATTCCATGCATTTCGTGCAGTGGCCCTAATCAGGAGTCCTCAGTTTATTTTTTGTTCATTTAAGAAACCTAATAGTGTGGAAACAGCATATTTTGCTGCTATTTGCCTGTCTATCAATCCTTCCAGGGGTCAATTTTCCAATTTCAATTTTATTTAGATAACACTTCAGGTCCAATCAATCCAGGGAGGCTCGATGGTTAAAGCCGACGCCTGGCCGCAAATGGTCGCCAATTTCTATCGCCAAAACAGTTATTTTATTAAAAATTTAAAACATAATACTAATTGCTATCATTAATTTAAATATAAATTTAATAAATATTAATATTATTATTGCACAAAACTAATTTCAGGTCGGTCTATAAGTTCCATTGTGGAGGAAAATTTAATATAAAAATTAAAACCAGTTATGGCACAAAGACAATTATTTTGCTAACAAAGGAAGGTCATAAAATCAAGGTGGCCAATAGAAATGGCCAATAGACAGATTAAATTCTAGATATTCGACATGGAACGGGAAAGGTCCATTCGTGAGAAAATATTCTCGAAAATAGTGATTGACTCGCAGAAGCCGAATAGCCAATCTTGGCTCGATCTTATTCAAAATTAAGCCAGAAAGTTCGTTAGGAAACCGGAGAAATGGAAATCCGGTTGTAGCTTTATTGTTGCTTTGTTGTTGACCCATTTTGATAGGAGAAGATTTTAGAAAAAACGATGAAATGAAGGCTGACGCATCAAAAAAGATAAGGGCAGAGAAAACGTGATCAATTCAACGATCTGACGTTTCATGTTTCTTAATAGTGATGGTTCTTTCTGAATGACTCTTTTTAAAAGTAGTCTAATGGTGGAAGATTGATGAAATGCCGATGAATTCATTAAACGTCGAACAAATTATGGCCATTAACATCATTATGTTTGAAATAGAGGTTAAAGTGATTCTGGGATGAACTCTCTCTTCACCAAACTTAGGTTCTTAAGAACAAATGCCTCAATGACAGAAAGCTACAAAAAACAATAGGTCCGTCCATCGATGAATCCAATCATCAGAACTGAAACACATAAATTCGTCACTCCTTTAAAAACAAGGCGCTAAATTGAGAATAATAAACTGTTGATTGTTAAAAAACTTGAAAATCTCTGATATGTACGAGAAATTGTAGATATGAGCTCACTTTTCCTCGATGTCTCGAATAGTATGTGATTTTGGTTAGTTTGAGAGCGTATTGTAGCCAAATTCTCGGCGCGAAACTTTTACCAAATGAATTACTCGCAAAAAAAATAGCAAATCAGATGTAAACAATAATTGAAAGCACCAAAAAACTCTTGCTTTTATGTCATTTTGTTCATGCTTTTAACTTTTCGATCGATTTGGACAAAATACGATGATCTCTTTTTGGTGTCTCTAATTACTGGAGGCCTTATTTGTTAAACTTTTTAATTTTTAGCATTACTTGGACTAATTCAATTGATTTGATTCATTGATTTTTCACTGGAATTGGCAAATTTTCAAGAAGAAGCGGTTGGCGATTGGCGCCAAAGCGGCGCTGTGCGCTTTCTAAAGAATGGATCCGCTACCGTACCCCGGAAAAATTCTCCTTCCCGACTCTTTTCATTTGGCTTCATTCCATGATCGGATCGGAAACTTTGTGCGGTTTTTAAGCCGGACTAGGCTTTTTTTCTTCTCGTAAAATCTATTACGTTTTTGTAACGCATTTTTAAAGTACTCTTCCTCCTCTCGTTCGTTCCCAAAGAAGTGAAGTTGAAGTTTTTTTTCCAAAGAATACGGTGAATCTGTAAAATTGACTGTATTGAAGTTTTGAAAAGAAAATTTTTGATCTGTTGCGATAATTGATACATTGTAATAAGATTTCAAGATTCCACCGAAATCCTCAAAACGACAAATTGCAAAATACAAAATGCGATATGAAGCGATTGGCGCTAAAGCGGCGCCGTGCGCTTTCTAAAGAATGGATGCACCACCGTACCCCGCGCAAACTCTCCGTTCCCACTGTTTTCATTTGGCTTCATTCCATGATCGAATCGGAAACTTTGTCGGGTTTTTATACCGTGTCCTGCTAGGCTTTTTCCCCCTCGTAAAATCTATTACGTTTTTGTAACGCCTTTTTAAAGTACTCTTCCTGCCCTCGTTCGTTCCCTCCTTTTATATTGCTTGCCCATATTTTGTTGTTTAAAATTCTAATACGGCTTTATTTCGTTGCCTTTTCAGCTCCTTCCACTCCATTGTTTTGAATTCATTCACACGTGGTTATAGACTCAACTTAACCAATTCCTTTTTACAATTTTACGTTTTTCCTTTATGTCTTATTAGAGTCATTCTCAGTAGCAGAAACAATTTATTAGATTGCTTTTTGCAATGAAAAATGATTACTGCTCGAGATTCACCTAAAAGACTGGTTTTGGTGACAAAAGTGACTTCAGTAAAACATAAAAATGTTAATTCCAATGACATTTTTTACTTTCAGATACGAGAATGCCGGTTGAAACGCGCGCGCAAAAACGGAAGCGAGAGCTGGAACCAAATGAGATTGAGGATTTGCCTCTGGAGCTGGTTGAGAAGATCGTAGGCCATCTTGTTGCGAAAGACGTGCTGAAATTGATGATGATGAACAAGAGGCTCTACTCGACCTATGCAATGAATCGATGGATCGTTTTCGGAAGGCATGTCGCTGCGGTTGCCTTCGGACAGAGGTCCCAACCGAATAATTGGATCAAGAAGTTCGTCGATTCTCCGCCCCTTCAACTGAGTGAAACTCTTGTTCCTTTCGCCAAACGAATCAATTCATGCGACGAGCTAGACCTCCATTTATTTGACAATGTTAGACGAGAATGGGATCAACCAATGTGTAGAATGTTGTTAGGCCAGTTGAAATCCGTGGACCAACTCTGGTTAGATGTTGACAAGGAGGAAAGTTGCTTGCAGTTTCTCACCAATTTTTGTGGATCGGTCAAAAAGATGGTAACACTTAACATCTTTGGCTTATTGGAGCGAGATTTAGCAAGGCATGAGCGACTTACAAAATTCATCGAAAACCACTTGAACCGTTGCGAGAAGATCACTCTGCATGGCAACTACAAGAGTTACGTGAGATTGTACTTGGAGGCCATGATGAAAACGCAAATCAAAATGATTTCAATGGATGTTTGTCTAGGGAGTTTTGCTCAAGTCGTCGAATGGATTGTCAATGAAGGAATTCCAGGTCATAATTCTGAGGCTGTGATTCGCTTTGCATTGCGATGCGGCGACCGGAGGGATGTGATTCGTGCCAGGGTCGGTGATGAGTTTGCAGAGGTGCTAGAACTTCAACGGGTCGCTGACGGGGAAAATCTCTCGGCACTCGTTTCTCGTGCAAACGCGCTTCTCCGAGAAAACGAGGACGACGACGACGACGACGACTTTGGTTTGTTCGATGAAAATAGTTCGTGTTTCCGCCGCCGAATCGACTCAAGGACGAGTTGCATCTACCTGTTTCACGCGTTAGCCGGACATGCTCGATTTTTGGCTTTCTACATGACGTCTCAGTGAAGTAATCTGTGAGCAAATTAGATCTTGTAGCCATACCAAATCTGCCCTTTATTTAAATAATTTTGAATATGTATTTCCTATTTGTAGTTTTACTGTATTATTTTTAGTTTTTCTATTCTGGCAATATGTTATGTGCGCCTCTGATTATCTGACTCGCTTGTGTTCGCCCTCTGAATAAAGCATATTTATATAAAAATAGAGTTTGTAGAATTTGGAATTGGTTGCCAAAGCATATCTGTGAATCCAACTCTTGTGAGACTTTTTAACGTCATACAAACCGGCTAAATTTTTCGGGGTGATATGTCCACTTCCGACGCAAAAATCCTGAATTTAGGCAACTAGTTTGCCTGCTTCCGTTCCTAGGCAATTTGATTTCTGATAACATTATCATCACATTACATCATTTTCCGTGTAATTTCGGAGAGAAAAGAGTGCTCACCGATGTAGATTTTTTTTCCTGGTCACTTTATATATGCAGAAATGATTTGCATTTTAAATCATGTGCATGAACATGTGCAAGGATGCTTACCAAATCTTGGAGACAAAACGACCTGGCTTTGGGATAAACGATCATGTCGAAAGAGGTTTCACTGATGTCTTTCACTGATGGTGGCATACTCGAGGAAAGGCCGGCAATAGGTTATAAAAGCCCTGCGATAAGTCGCGATTTTAGGGAAACAAATGGCGCGAAGTATTATGTTAGAAATTCTAGAAGCTTTTTTGGATATGTAGTTTATGTGAGGATCAAATTCTAGAGAGGGAACTGACAGTATACTTCTTTTACAGGATCATCGGCCAATCCTTGTGGTAACATCGTCGTCTTCTTCTAGACTTATCTTTAGCCTATCAATTAATATACTCGCAAGATCAGCGTCTGTCAAATTTATTAAAAGTCGCTCCACGGCGAGGCAGAAATAGGCTTTTTTTGAAATTATCAAGATCCAACTCCTCGTGTAACACTGCTTTATATTTTTACTCAAAACGTATTTCTAAATTGTGAAATACTTTACCTTTAAAGTCCAAAATCTTGGCATCCTTTCCTCGTTTTAAGAACGCTATAAATGAAATTGATTTCGTATCTTTTGTTTAAGTGCGCTATTCTTGTACTTTATCGTATTCTCATAAAATTGTAGTTTTTTTAAAAATTTTTATACTTTCTTTTTTCTTTTTTATGTCTACTTTTTTACGAGTTCCTCTTGAATAAAGTAATTATATATTACAAGATTGATCTGAATGTATGTGAGAGAGAAAATAAATCAAAAGTTATGATTTTGAACCTCATTTTAAAACTTACTATGCCTAGAGTGCCGATCGGTCGCTCACGTTCTCAAACGTGCGCTTTCTGGCAAACTCAATTCCATATTTTTTGCGACAACTACTGCTGTAAGAAAATTTAAGAAACAAGTGCGCCAGAAAGAGCACATTTTTGGCTCCGGACAATAAACGGCCGATCGGGCGCACATTTAAACTACCAGGTTGGACAAAATTACCCGGACAAGGAAAAAGTAGTTGTCGCACGCTTCATTTATTCTAAGATGTCAAGTGTTATATAGAGAATTGTAGCCCTTAATCTTGGCTACATTTATCTACTGAAAACTTCAGGATCGGATTTATAGAACTCATTTAAAATCCTTGAATAAGCACTAGTCCATCCCTATCCGGCGCGCTGCCATTTTGACGATTTTCTACATAAAAATTATTCGAAAAATTTCTTGCCAAAAGTTATTTTATGTAAAAAATATCATTTAATAATAATAATATTAAACCAATAATAAGATTAAAGATAACTTTCAACTGTTTTGGCTAACCAAAATGATGCTGGCTTCTTTGCAGACTCAGGGAAATAGGTGAAATTTGATCATTTTTCGATATTTAGTTCACATGAGTATCTCGTTATATTAGCTGTTATGCTATGAAATTATTCGAAATAATTTTTTAAACCAAATTGGTCAATCTGATTGTAAAGATATAAACTGTAAGGCTGTAGTAACATCAGACAAAACTACAGGGTTGGCACAATTATCCGGACAACTTTTTGGAAAAGTAGTTTTCGTACGCTTAATTTATTTCAAAATGTCAAGTGTTATGTAGAGAATTGTAGTCCTTGATCTTGGCTACAACCGTTTTGGCTAATCTGCTATGACCAAAATCCGGCTCTTTCTTTAAAGCTTCTTTAAAGACGCAGGGAAAAAGGTGGAAATTGATAATTTTTTGATATTTAGTTCACATTCGTTATATTAGGTGTTATAGCGCTATGAAATTGTTGGAAATAATTTTTTAAATAAAATGCACACAAAGTTTACTGGATAAAGTCTTTTTTAGATAAAATTCTTATGTAGAAAATCGTCAAAATGGCAGCGCGCCGGACAGGGATTGACTAGTGCTTATTCAAGGACTTTTTAAATGAGTTGTATAGGTCGTAGCTGTTTACGAAATTTTTGAATGAGTTCTATACATCCGATCCTGAAGTTTTTAGTAGATAAATGTAGCCAAGATTAGGAGCTACTATTCTCTATATAACACTTGACATTTTAGAATAAATTAAGCGTGCGACAACTACTTTTCCAAAAAGTTGTCCGGATAATTTTGCCCAACCTGTATTCGTTTTTTTAGTTCAATAGTAATACTTCCATAGCAAATAATTGTGGAAATTTTGAAAAAACCTTTTGTGATCAAGGTGCGCTTGTTTAATATTTATTTTTAATATTTAAAAAAGTAGTAAGGTAATCAATGAATAGTGTGATGTGATATAGATAAGTCCCTAAAAACCAGATCATCTTCACAATAAAAGCAATCCAAAGAACTCTCGAGTTATTGGTTATTTAAAAACTTCAATGAAATTCATTCGTACGTGTTTTCAAAGAATGTTTGCTCCTCTTTGACAAACAATTTATTACAATTTCAATTCTTAACACAAATAATCTCAACAAAGAAGTAAGAGAGATCGATCTCGTATCGCTTTTCGATGGAATTCGCGAAAGTCTTGTGAAATTCGATTTTGTACTCCAAATGTCCCTCTCGGGAGCGCTCCTCAAATTTTGCTTCCGGGCGAAAAGCGGAAATGGAATTCTTGAACTCAACTTGTTCCCCGTAATGAACACATTCATTTGGCAACCAATTTTTATATTTATAACTCCAAGAAAAGTCATCAACTTCATCTTCAAGAAACAGAATTTTATAGGCTTCACTGAAGATTTCCCAATCGTTATATAAGAGTTCGAAGTCTCGATTTATGAAGGGAAAGGAAGATTTCCCTCGTTGCAAGATTTCACTAAGAAATTCAGGAGCCAGATTTACGAAACAAAAACTCTTAAAATCATGGAAATTTCGATATACATATAAGTCTGCACAATAAGTCGAATAGATTACAAATGAGTGAAAGGGAAAGGAGGGACTCCAACTGAGAGCCTCACTTGTCCTCCTAGGCAATCCCAAGGACCACCCCTTCTCGGCGACGAAAGGGATAAGCACAGGGGAGAACACATTTACATAAGATTAGACAGATCATTTAATAATAATAATAGTAACTAAAATATCAGTTTGGCTCGGAGCTGACAGCTTTAGATAGTATTCAAATATGATAGTTTGAACTTGTAAGCCAAAGTGGTGCTATAATACTTTGTGGGAGAATCGTTATGTCTCAATTTATTTTTATGAGAAACAATTAGTTGTGGATGGTATTTTTAAGACTTATTTTATGCAAGCAAATTTCCATTTCACATAAAAGCCTGTAAAATCTATAGTTCTAGAACAAATTCCTATTTCTATTAGAATTATTGTTCAAATAGTTTATTAATACAAAAAACTGAGGAGTAAAATGGTGAGTAGTTCACCGAGTCACAGAGGAAATATCGATTGATCTCCGGCGCACTATATTATTGTGTTGTTTTGTCGTGCGAAAATTCGAGACATCGTCTTCGGTTTTTATGAGCAAATAAACAGTGACCATTCTAAAAAGGGTAGAATTTTTAGCTATATCATGACTAGAAAACAAGGAAGAGAATATAGGAGAGTTTTTGCGATAAATATTTTACATTGCTCGTGATCCAGCTGGGAAAATCACATTTTGCTGTCCTATCCTATACAATAAACTTTCACAGAAAGCTTTTCTATCTTTTCGTACGGCTTTAGCTCAGAATCTTGCTCTAACTTTTGTATTACCTATAGTTTTGACGTCTTTGAAACCCTCAGCGGCTTCATTAGTAGTGAGACGTATTTTATCGAGTGAATGTATGTGAAATGGCTAATCCATGTAAATTTTTCTACCAGAGCAGCAATCTATTTCTGTTTGATTAGACTGAAAAGTTATAATCTTAAGCTAATAACAGCGGGGCAACTTTTTTATGGACATGAAATGATGTAGAAACTTTTCGATCATTGGAGCCAACTCAATTTTAATGTTTTTTTGAGCCAAACTTTTATTAGCTCAATATCAGCATGGTTTTATTCAAAGATTTCAGTGATCAATAACTTTTTATCAATAACTTTTTATGAAAATAATTTAAAGCGATAAAGCCTGGGATTCCTTAAATGAATTAGCTTGTTATTGAAAAAGCCCATGAAAATCATGATTGCTTGTTTGTTCCACAACTGGAATCTTTAGTCAAAAAGCTGATTATTGCATAACTTTTCACTAGCAACAAATTATAAAAGAGCTTTTTGGAATCTGGTGATTGATTGGGGAAATCTGGAAAAATCTAGCCATTTCATATGCATTGGCCCGATAGTATTGGGTTGGTGAATTGAAAACTGCGGGCTATTGTCATATTTCAAAGTTTGAGCACTTTCTTCAAAAGAAACCCATTTTGGTGTCAATGGGAAAGTTGTAGAGAATCAAAAGTTAAGCTTATATCCAAATTTTCAGAACGATTCAAAAACTGGTTTTCAAGAAATGCCAAACTTACGAATTTTCACAAAACTTGCATTTTAAGCGAAACTACTAAGTGTATCTTTTTGGAAATTTGGCTATAAGCCTAATTCTTGATTATCTACAACTTTTCTATTGACACCAAAATGGGCTACTTTTGAAGAAAGTGCTCAAACTGGGGCATCTCCAGTCCTCCATTTTTGAGTCTCACACACAAAGCAAAATCCGACTACGAAAGAGGAATCCGCAAATTGCCTGCAAAATGGGCAGAAGTCGTCAATAATAATGGAAATTATTTCGAATGAATTGATGGTTTTATGTTCAATAAATTCTAGTTCAAAGTTCGGTAGTTTTCAATTCACCAACCCAATATTATTTCGGCCAACACGAGAGTTAAAAGGTATATAGTTGAACAAATTGAGGCTCTGATGAACCCCAGGCTGTTTCTAGAACCGATTTCCAAGCCAAAGCCAAGGTTTTAGATTCAATAGTAAATTTGAAATTCCCAACGAAGCAATTGAAAGCAAGCAAAAGTCATTATCATGAGTATGGTCAAGGCTTCCAGGCTCCAGGCCATGGTCAAAGTCAGCTAATGAGTATGATCTAACCCCTATCCAGCCTAACTTGGCCTCAAGTAGAGCTGGTTTAGATAAAAAAAAAACCAAAATCCTACTACGAAAGAGGAATCCGCAAATTGCCTGTAAAATGAGCAGAAGTCGTCAATAATAATGGAAATTATTTGGAATGAATTGATGGTTTTATGTTCAATAAATTTTAGTTCAAAGTCTGGCAGTTTTCAATTCACCAACCCAATAAAATGATGGCAACAAGGCACTTGCATGCCCAAGTCACCCAAGCCAGGTGGCTTGAGTGGCTTGGGAAATGGTGTGGGGAATCCAGCTTACCCTTGATACAATTGCCCTCCCGAGTAGAATAGCGAGTTCCCAATGTGATACATTAAATCCGAGAATAATGGTAAAGAGTCCATGAAAAATTGAAAGACAAAGGGACAAATCAAGAGATTTAAAGTTGATGGTAGATTGTTGGAAATAATCTAGGAATGGATAAATCTAGATTATCGAAAAGCCACTCACTTGTGCCAAGAGGAATCGCTCACTTGCACTATTCACCGTTTTTCTCATTTTCTGAAAACAATGTTGCATATCTGGCACTTTCTGTTATCAGAAAACATTGAAATTGCTAGACTTCCAATTAGTTTATAAATACTTATCAATAGCGAAACCTTATCTTATCAAAACCTATCCTTTACTTATCAAAACTTATACTTTATTAAATCTTTATCACATCCAATACTTTATCAATACTAAAAGTCACGAAATCAAACGTAAATTGTTATTTTGACGATAAAGTTAAACTCTTCTTGCTTTACGAACCTTCCCCTAAAGCTTCCTTAATCAGCAAAAATCCGGGCTTAGCTGGGAATTGAACTTGGGTTATTTTTTTGATAACAGGGATGTACACTCTTTTTCTTCAGCTCATTTTCTTTATTTACTTACAATCATTTTGTAGATCAACATAAAATCGAGAGAGACCGTGGCCGAGACAAGCACCGTACTAGCACTGACTAAACAGTTCGATTAATGGGTAAAGGCTTTAAAAAAACGTTTTGAGATAACAAAGCAAGAGGATGGGATGATCTTGCAGTAAGCGATTCCCCATGGTCTCGATAATATTCCGAGAGCAATCGGGAGACCGAGCTGAAGCCATGGATATTTGTGGACACGATGATAGTAAAGACCGTTGAATGACAGGGCAAGGCAACGGTTCAATGATATGGCTAAAAATCAAGTTTGATTGAAACTGAATGGATAAAGCTTGAATACAGGCTACAGTAAAACCCCAATTCCCGCAGTTCGAGTACGGATTTGGCAACTTTCCAACGCTAAATTCGAAAATACACCTAAGCTACCGTACTCGAGACGGCGTCTCCCCTTTCCCCTCTAAAAGGAAGTTCCATCCCTTCAAAATTCATTCTTTTAAAGAATCGTTGCCCGGTTGGGCACTTCGTCCTGTTTTTGCTCGTATATGTTCCCCTTTTTCTAACTCGTTATCAAATTTTGCTTATTTTTTAAAATTTCCCTCCTCCTTCCTTATTGTCTCAACCCTCCTTTCCTGTTTCTTTTAAAATTGTTAAAGTTTTAGAGTTTGTGTACTTTTCCCGGCCTTTCCACTTTGTTGGTCTTTGGACCCGTGTCTTTCATATTACCAATAAAGTTATGAAAAATCTAAACATCTTTTCTTCATAAACACCAGTCAATCCAACGCAGCCGCGTAATTGTCTTGTTTTCAAAATTGTTATTCCTCTCGTTTTGGCAAATCATTTGGATGTAGTTTCTGGGTTGAAAGATTTAGCATTTGGGTAAGATTTCCACCCAGAATTTAAATGTTTGGAATTGTAAGACGTGACTCTATGGCTTCCGAAAGATCAGGTTCATATAGCATAGTTTCATAAGCAAATAAGTGATTATAAAAAGTTGATCCAAGTATCTCAGGATTCTGACATTATCACATCCACTTTTCCTATTTAATGGCTTAGCATTAGGTAGCATGATGTGCGATGGTTGATATCAATACTAAATATAATAAAAAACCGTTTATTAGGACCGGTAGTCTACTTTATAGAATAAATGGCTTTAGGTTTTAGAGAACCTACGTTGGATTGGATTGGTTAGATCTTGCTGCTTTCCTGCTTCGAATTGGCTCACTTATTTGTAAGAATCCTGAGATGTATGAGCACGGCTGAAAGAAGAAAAGAGCCCATGAGTAGATCTCATTCGCCAAATCGGAGGCTTGCAAAAATGGGATACTGAAATAATATAATAAGAACATAATGTTTAGAACAAACAATTCTGGGAGTAGGGTGTAGTATGCCGAGACCAATAGGATAGAATAGAGACATCGGCAAAGGGAATCGGCCGCCAATAGAAGGAGAATCGTTTTCCAGAGAAAACGGCTTTTCCAACAATAGCACACACTGATCAGATTAACGAAAATAGAAAGAATGCCACACTGAAAATGGATTTGGTCGGGTAGGACAACAGGTAGGACAACCGGATTCGATTGGTTGAAGTGAATGAAATGGCGTTGAACTTTAAGGACAATTTTTGCATGCATAAAGCCTTCTTTAAATACACGCTTTGTTTTATCAAAAGACTCCACTATTTCTCTACAAAATGACTTTTGAGAAAGTTCCACAAAGCTTTTCTTTCGTAAAGTTTATAGGCTCGCAAACACAACTAATCAAAATGGCAAAGAGTCTGATTCATCGTTTGAATAGTTTTCTTTCACATAAACCGCCTTTTGTGTCTATATAAAAAAGATAGAGCACACTCAATTACATAGGTTTCCAAATTTTCAGGAAGATCCCTTCAATCGTTTTCTCTAGATGATAGTTTATAGATTTTGTGAAAAAAATGACTTTTCATTGATTTGAGGCGCATTCTTTTTGTTGAGCTGAAGCGCTGTTTGAATTTTCTTTTAAATGCTATTTTGTAGAGAATCAATCAACCTTTCTACGGATATGAAATTATTTGACAAAATCTGCTAAAAGTTTCTTTGATTTTTGGCGCCTTTTCATTCTCCCCAGCCCAATAAATAAACAAAAATTCAAGCAATAAGTGACAAGCATGTGCGGTACCACTTGCTTCTCTGCACCGGTTCGTGCGCCGGAGGCCCAAAAATTTTTCGAAATCGCTCAGGCTCCTGGCTCCTAGCTTCTGGGGCAAACAGCGGTCCTGGCTTTTGGTGCAAACTTTTTGGCTTTTTGGCACCTTGCTCTGGTCCGGTCTGGTCCGGTGCAGCACCGTGGTTTTGAAATGCTTGATGGACGCTAATTAAAATGTCATTTATAATCATTTATGTCACATTATGACCATGTTTTTGCTGTCTCAACTCACCACAAAATGAATGCACGTAAAACAGTGTCTCAGATCCGCGTTTCGATTTGTCGCCTTCAACATTACGCTCACGGCGGTCATGCTTGGAAGGAAGAAATAAATGACAATTAATGTAGCTAAACAAGTTACACAAGAATTGCTTAGGGAAATAGTTACCAGTGATGGCGATGAATAGGATGATCATGATGAATATTTCGAGACCGAACTCCCATTTTGAGGGTCGTTTGGTCAATTGGATGTTGATTGTCATGCCTCTTTTTGATTCTATGATTCCCGTTTTTCGCTTGAAATATTTCCAGCAACACATCCCAAAACTTTGCTTCATTCTGAAAACTTTGACAATACTTGTACAGACGTAGAATAAGAGTTTGAAAATCTTTAACGATAACTTTCGAAAAGTCTTTTTGGTTTATGGCATGATTATAGATTGATGAAAGTTTGGTAAAAACTGCTTTTGAGACTTTTAAAATTAATTATTGAATTTCAGAACTAATGCCGTTTCAACTTAGGTATTCCCTGAATTAATAAGAAAAAAGGAAATTAAAAGAAGAAAGGAAAAGGAATTTGCGACAAAGATGGAGCACCAGATGGAGCCAAACCAACGACCATCCGCTTACCGAGCGACTGCTCTAAACACTAAGCTATCGAAACACTTGGTCTTTAAGCGGTAAACTGAGCCCGGGACATAATGTCGCGGGAAATATATTTCCCTCTAGTTTTTCCTGCGGGAAATAGTTTCCCTTCCTGTCCTTTTATCATGCCATCATTTTGCGGGAAGGTTCCCTCGGGATAAGTTTCCCGCAGGAGAGATGATGGCGCAAGAAATTTCCCCGCGCGAAAGGTTTCCCGCTGCTTTCCCGCAGTATTTGCGTGGGAAAAAAAATTTGGATTTCCGGCAGCTGTTTCCCGCGACATTATGGCTCGGGCTCTGATCTTCTAAGATCAGTAAACCTACAGATCTACATCACACATTACTGTACTATTATTTGCAATGTAGATCAGTACATTACTGTATTGTAAGAGAAGAACTTAAAAGCAAGAGAAGAGTTGCAAAATGTTTTGAACTAAAAATAATTCGAGAGAAATATCTCAATTGGAAACGGTTGTCAAGCTAAAAAGTAGGGGTTTCTCTAAGGAAAAAGTTGGGTTAAACTTGCTAGAAAGGTTCAATTATTTCTTCGATCTGAAAGAGTAATAATTAGACAGAAGAAGTTATTTGGAAACGAAAATAACAGTTAATTAGAGAGCATTTTTTGATTGCCCGATCTTTTCAAGAATTATAAGTTATTTTGAGAGAAAAATACTTATAAAACTTGAAAACTTGAAGAAGTGCAGACTCACATTTGACTTTGAACAATTTTTGGACTAATCAAAGATTTCGAAGAATAGTTTCTAACGATATATCTTCCTGTTGCCACACTACATCAAATATATCTTTTTCTTTTACAATAACTAATTGGTCATTTTTCCCAGTTTTCTGTTTAAGTTCAATTATTTGAAAAACTCTCGAGGGATTCAGAATAGCCAGTGATTGATCAGAATTATAAATTGGAATCTGAAATATTGTTTTAGATTCCAATTTATAATCCTGATGAAGAAAGATCTTCCGTTTCTAGATTCAGATTTATATCAAGCTGTTTCTAGTAAATTTTCTCTGATAAAAGACAATTTTTTATATAATTCCAGCTAAGTTTTGAGTATTTATAGTAAAAGGTTCTCAAATTTATGATGATTTTCTGATAAATATTTATTCTCAAAGATTCAAATTTCAGTTATGAGGAGGAGGATTGGCTCCTTGTGCTGGATGACTGTGATAAGCATCACAGTCATCCAGTCTTTGCAACTGAGCCTGAGACTGCAGCGATCTTTTTATCGATTTTTACAAAAGCCATCTTTTCAATACCATCATCTGCAGATTTTTTCATTTGAAATTTGAGAATAGCCAAAAACAAATTGAATTGATTCTTCTCTTTCTTCATCAGATTCAAGCCTCCAAAAATTGTGTCAAGGACAGAGTCAGTCACTGGAAAACAATGATCCAAACTGGAGCTGACATTTCAGAATTCTTTGTTTAGCATTATTTACCTTTATTCTTATCTTAATTATTATCTCTTTAGACCCTGCCACACTACTTCAATATGATTTCGAAAGAGAAAGAGACTCTACACAACCGTAATAACCTTCTCCGTGTTCTTTCTCTTGTATATGATAACTTTCTCTTTCTCTTTCGAGATCATATTGAAGTAGTGTGGCAGAGTCAAAAGGGATAAGATAAGAATAAAGGTAAATAATACTAAACAAAGTATGAATAAAAGAAATAATAAATTTCCAACAAAGCACTTTTGTTTTGTTAGTGATTAATGACTTTTCTTAGTGTCGATAAGCACTGTAATAGCCTTAAAAATGGTATTTGACTGTTTTTCAAAAAAGCTTGTCAAGTTTGTTGATGGTGGGACTCGAACCCGCCACGAAAAGAACCCATGGGTTTTGTAGTCCGGCACACTATCCTCCACCTCACCGCTGCTCTTCCTTCGCTCGCGTGTGGCGCGTTCTTATTAGCTAGGTGGCGATTTTAATGGTTGAAACTTCAAATGCATTCTTCTCGCCAGGATTTAAATTTGGGCAAAAACTGAAAAGATATTTGGAATGCCCATCTCCGACTGTTGTTTTCCCTCTGAGCTTATCCTGAAACGTCAGCCCCAGTTGGGATCGTTCCCTTGTGAGAGTGGATTGTCGTTTACGCATTCAATTGCCGGCTTCGGTTGAGTACCTTGGGATAAGAGGGAAGATTTTAAAAGACGCTCATCAAAAGCAAGAAAAACTAAATACAAAAATAGAATTTTGGTTAATCTAATCTTTACGGACTTCACCCAAAACAGCTATTTGTTTCTATTTTTAAAGGTTTGCAATAAATAACAAATTCTTTTCAAATTCTTATTGAATCTTATTGGGATTGTTTTTTTATAATACGTTCCAAGTTCTGCTCAAGTTCAATTTTGCAGTTTTAAGCTTTAACAAGCTCTGAAGATCATTTCCAGGTCAATGACAATAAACTTGATTGTTCTGGGCTTTAGAAATAAGTCTTTTTCAACTTTTTTATCAGCCAATCATTCTTCATTGATTGGGTTTTTGAAAAATAAGCTGCTTATTTTAAAATTCCTATTGAATCTTATTTAAGTTACTTTTTTATAATATCTTCCAAGTTCTCCTTTGCAGTTTTAAGCTTTTTTGAAGATCTGAAGATCATTTTATTATTGCAATGTACAGAAACAATCAAGAGAATCTTGTTATAACAATCTAATCAAATATTGATCATCAGCAAATAACAATCACAACCGGTATAAAGATACTTCGTAAAAAAATGATAGAAAATCTCTTCTTGAGGAAATATTGGAATCAATCATCGCTAAAGATACGTGATTCGGAGTCTCCCTGAAAGAAAATGCTTGATAGTTATTAGAAAAATAATCAATTTCATTAATATGTTTTCTAAAGCGTTTAATCTTTTGAAAACTATCGTAATTTTGGCTGTAGACTTATCCAATCTAGCTGATTTGACTATGTAATGGTTCGAAATATCAAGCTATTGGGTTGGTGAATTGAAAACTGCCGGCTATTGTCATATGTGACAGTTTGAGCACTTTCTTCAAAAGAAATCCATTTTGGTGTCAATGGAAAAGTTGTAGAGAATCAAAAATTAAGCTTATAACCAAATTTTCAGAACGATTCAAAAACTGGTTTTCAAGAAATGCCGAATTTACGAATTTTCACAAAACTTGCATTTTAAGCGGAACTACTAAGTGCATCTTTTTGGAAATTTGGCTATAAGCCTAATTTTTTGATTCTCTACAACTTTTCTATTGACACCAAAATGAGTTTCTTTTGAAGAAAGTGCTCAAATGCTCAAACTGGGACATCTCCAGTCCTCCACTTTTGAGTCTCGCACTTGTCTCACACACAAACCAAAATCCTACTAAGAAAGAGGAATCCGCAAATTGCCTGTAAAATCGGCAGAAGTCGTCAATAATAATGGAAATTATTTCGAATGAATTTATGGTTTTATATTCAATAAATTTTAGCTCAAAGTCCCGCAGATTTCAATTCACCAACCCAATAGATTAAATAAAACTATAAGAAGGATTACGATAGCCTTCAAAAGTTTACATCTTTTAGAAATCACTTTATTTAAGAGTTTTGATAAATCTTTTTGTTTCATAAATGACTGTTTTTTTAATTGTTTCTTAAATGGCTTGTAAAAGTTACCTGAAATGAGGCTGAAGGCACACTGGGACGCTTTGACAGTTCATACATGCTGTATTGTGGGTTACCTAAAAGTTTTCTTTTGACTTATCTCGTATAATCTTTCCTTTGGAATCTAAAAAGCTAAAAATCTAGCTAAAAAACTAACCAGTAATCTCCTTGGAAATCTCGAGAAACGGTGGCAGAGTTGAATCACCTTCATTCGTCGTGTAAGTCTCCAAGATGATCACCGGACCGTGAGCGGCTGGAGGAAGAGGCTCCACGTAGACATCTAAAGTGAAGATCGGATCATATTTTATTGGGAAATTGAATTCTTTAGTCTGTTCTACTTTTTACTCACTCACCAAGATTGAAATACCGATTTCCATAAGTGAAACACCGACGTTGCTTGTGGATCGTGGCACGACTTCGGTCTTTCATTGTGAGATATCTTAAAACGGTTGATAAATGTAACAAATAGATGTAAGCTTCTAAATTTAACCAAATCTCGACTTATTTTTTGTATCCTTCAATAGAATACTAGCAAATTCATTATCAGTAGACGTGTGAACTTTAACTGCAAATATTTGAAGTAGCTAGGCTTGAGTTTTTGCCCTATCAAGACTGTAATAGTGCCCCACCCCCATAATGACGGTGCGGAGCGTTGCATAGTCTAGCTTTGAACGAGTTTTTCTCGCCACTGGTTTATGCTACAATGCGCGCTTAGGTATCAAAAAATAGCCCTGAATTTCAGCTATTTTTTGATACCAAAGACGCATTTTTTGAAACTACGGGCGCTTTGAAAAAAATGAAATACTGAAAAACTTTTGCGACTACGCGACTGTACGAGGGGGGTGGGGTACTATTACAGTATTTACGGTATCTATTAGAGATGGACCCTACAAACTACAAGTTCAAACTACAAACCCGCGTAGAATTGCATAGAATAGATATTTTTAAAAACTTTTTTTTTTCAAAAAACAAGCCAACTTTAGGCTTTCGAATGACACTAAAATCAAGAAAATGAACCATTTTTACTCTGAGAACGAGCAATTTATATCCGTTTGTAGTCTCGTCTTAACTACAAACCTTAAAAAACGTTATATCTCAGTGCAGAGAACATGATTTGGTTTGATTTTTGTGTGATCCGAAAGCCTAAAGTTAGCCCGACCTTTTGGTAGAAAAAGTTTTCAAAAATATCTATTCTATGCGTTTCTACAATGGTTTTTAGTCTGAACTTGTCGTTTGTAGAGACAATGTCGACTATCTATCAAGTCATTCTAGTAAATATTGCTAAATTCTTTGCTAAATCCTTTGCTGAGTTCAATTTCATTTCGTGATTAACTTATTGGTTTCAAACCTCTGATACTCTCTCTCACTGATCTTCATCCTCGTCTCCACCGTTTCTCCATTCAAAAAGTGTCTGGAAGTGATTGTATAAGTTGTCCGATTGTTTTGCATTCGTGAACGGATTCGAATCTGAAATTGAGTATTGCAAAGAAAGGGCCGTATTCTTACCTGAATGGCAGGATCGTCACTCAGCAAATAATCATGTGTGACTTTAAACTCTTCAGTTTTCGGAAAGTCGAGCAAATCGAGTGATCGCACGAGCCACTTGCGTTTTCTAAAAGTTATCAGAAAGTTTTTAAAGTTATAAGAAAGCTTAAAAGAAAGCTTATAAGAAAGCTTATAAGAAAGTTTTCTAAAAATTTGCCCTGAAACTTTTTCAAACCAACTTGCTGTTTTTGTGTAGCCGATCTCCGGTCGGAATCCCGATTCTCGAGCACACCACCTCTATTAACTTTAAGATTTTATCATCAAAGCTCTTGCAATTTGAGTTGTCAATAATGTCGACGTATGGATGACCAATCCAAACCTAAAATACTAATTTTATATAAATTCTAATTGAAACGAACTTGTCTTGTGAGATCATCTTGTTTCTTTGCTGCATCAATTCCCTCTTTTCTTGTGTTATTGTTTGATAAAGTGTAGAAGTTTTCAGCTCCATCCGCAGCAGTCACAAGGTGACAAATCTAAAAGTATTTAGAATGAAACTGTTCACAAAATGATTTAGATTATTATTTAGATTTTTTTGGTTCATTTACCTGATTGTATCGATCCTCTCTCAATGAGAATTGATCGACATTGCATTCGGAAAGCATTTGATTCCATCCTTTATCATCTGAAATGGAGTGAATTGATGAATTTGGTAAACACTTCCTTTCTGGTGCACTTAATTCCTCGTTTTTCTCTCAAACAACAAGTTATTGCTTTGAAAAAATCTAGAATCAAGTACCACATACAGTTTGGATTTCAATTCAGATCTTAGAGCTCAAAGTACACTGAAAGAACAAGTCTATTATCTAATACTTCTTACTATTTCGATGGATTATTGCTTAAATTGCTTCAAAATGTCTTAAAGCTCAAGAAAATTGGCTTAAATCTTTTTCAGAATTTCAACTCACCAATGTAAGCTGATGGATCCATTGCTCCTCGATCGCAAATCACGAGCACATTTCTGTCATTTATCAAAGCTGCTTGGTTGAAAAACACCTAAAACACATAAAGTTATTTATGCAAATTGAACAAAAATTTGATACAAACATCTTCAATTCGAATCAGAGTCTTCAATAAGTCTTTCTGGAATTCATACGTCTGTTGAGGAGTCAACTCCTGAAGCCAAAAGTTAGCAAGAAATGCTTCGTTACCTTCGGAATGCCTGAAATTTCACGCCTCCTCCCAGAAGAACGGTGGCTGTCTCGGGAACGGTGAACACCTTCCAGCCAAGATTCTCGAAAAATGTCGCGAGGCGTTCCTGAAATTTGTGTTTATTTTTTATTGATGTTTAATTACCCAGTTTTTCTGTTAATTGGGAATCTGAGAGAGTTTTTTTTGATCTACTGGGTGACGCGCAGATGGCACGTTCTTCTTAATGGTTTTGAGGGCGCCTACTCAAAATTTTGGTAGTTTTTTCTGTTTTTCTTGTCAATTAAGATTTTGACAATATCTTATTTGCTTTTATTTTTGAAATCTCAGAATGACGAAGAAATCGGAGCACAGATCGATCATCAACTACAAACAGGGAATGAGACAGAAAGCATTTTCCTTCGATTGATGGTGGCTAAGTCTGTTGTTTAAAAGACAATTCAATGCTACAAAGCCTTGGGAAGAAGTTCCGATCGACCAGGACGAGGCCCAAAGACGACAGTGATGACAAAGGAGAGGGTGAAGAAAGTGCTAAGCCTAAGCCTAAGCCTACGCTACAAAGAAGCTCGTTCTCAACAAAAATTAGCCTCAAAAATTGGTATCTCAAGACGTTTGATGGGATTGGATTTCAGCGTTTGGAGTGTCCTAGAGGCCAAGGCATGCTTTAAAGCTCATTCAACCATTGATTCTTTGAGGAAATCTCTTCAAAAGGCTCGACGTCGCCTATCATTCTGCCATCGTTGATGCCTTTCCGCGCCGTCTTCAATCATGTATCGCAGCGAAAGGAGATCTTATTGAAAAGAACTAACTCTTCTTTTTTTGGGATATAAAGAATAGATTTGTTGGTTATTGTTAACAACAAACAGTGATTATTAAGCCAGAAATATATTGGTTTCCGTAATTGCGCGTCACCCTGTATAGTGCAAATACAACTCAAATTCATTTGTACTTGTACTGCCAGCCTAAATCCCATGATTTCATTTAAAACTTCTGCTACTTCAAAACAAATTCTTGCTTTTACAGGTAAAGTTGCTCAAGATTGTAAAGCGTCATGCCGAATGACCAGAATTAGCCTTGGCCTAATATTCTTAGCCATTTTATCGTAAGTGAGTTGCGAAATTTTATCATTGCAGTAAACTGCACCTGTCCTGTAGTTTTCCCTCCGCACGGACCTCCAGTTAGCACCAATTTGTAGACTCGTTTCGCAGCTGGTGATTGTGGCTCTGACTTGGGCAGAGTTTCCATGGTATTCCCCGTCATTGCCAAGAGTAAATGACCGAACTCTTCGGAGGTCCTAGAAATGGTTCATTACTTAAACCATTCCTCTCAATGACTCACTTGTAAACGGGACTACAATACCCGTCGTCGGGTGTACAACAGTGGATGGCCTCCTGATTTGTGCGGCACGCGGCAAGTCCACCCGGCTCGGGAACTGGAAACATTTGATGAACAATTTAACAAAGATAAAGGTGGTAAAAAAATATTAAATCTAGTCATTTTAAAGGTTGGATTTGATAGTTTGTTAATCTAGTGAATTGGAAAATGATTTCAGTTTTAGGAAAAAATTCTTCAAGTGTTGTATTCTGAATTTAAATTTATAGTTATTTTAATAGCGTTTATTATGCACCACGATGTCAATAGAGAGTTTTAATTTTATGGCAAGAATCTCATGGTGATAGTGAAAAATTGTGTAAGGCGTCAAGAAAACAAGAAATTCTCAAAAAAAAGTGTAAAAATTGCCTTAAAGAAAACATAGTTTTGGCACAAGGCGTGCCACCAATAGCCATTTAAAGTTTTTCTAAAATTCTGTTTGAAAAAGGGCCTTTTTTGAAACACACTGTAAGTCTGGCTCAAAAGCTTTAAAATTTTAGCTTAAAATGGTGAAAAAATGATCGGAAAATGCTTATGAAACTTGACTGCAGCCAGTTCAAACTCTGGCTACTAGTCAGTGTATGTATTACCCGCGTAAAGGTTGATTGGATATCAAAAATTACCAAGACAACTTCAAAGAGCAGAGCTTACTAGCAATTAATTTAGCTTTAGTCTGCCTTAACTCTAGCATGACAATTCCAAAGGCTAGTGAAAAAAAATCATAGCCTCATAGACCAAATTTAACTTAATATTACTTAACTTAAGCAAAAAAAGAACAAGTCTGTTAAAAGGTTTAAAACAGAAGCTCAAAGAAGAAGCTAGACAGCTCAAATCAGCTCAAACTAAACAGCTCAAACAAACTATCAAATCCAACCTCTAAGCTGACTAGATTTAACATTTTTTTCAAATTTCATGGTGATGGTGAAAAATTTTCGTATATAAGGCGTCAAGAAAACAAAAAATTCTCAAAGAAAAGTGTAAAAATTGCCTTAAAGAAAACATAGTTTTGGCACAAGGAATGCCACCAATAGCCATTTAAAGTTTTTTTTAAATTGAGGTTGAAAAGGGGCCTTTTTTTGAGACACTGTAATTTGAAAAACTACCGAATCTTACTTTTAGATTTTGTTTGATTTCCTTTATTTATAATCTCATCCAATAAGGAATCAAACTGTGAATCGAATGAGAGCAAAATCAAGTAAATCAGATAAAATCTTAAGAAAAAATTACAGTAATCTTATAAATTTGACATTTTTTTAGAAAACAAACTCGTAAAGAACAAATTTTAATTGCAAACTGAGTGACCAGGTGAATAGAAGGGTGGTGCACAATAATGAAAACTCGGTTTTTCGACTGTAACTCGACATCCAATTATTCAATTCCCTTAATTTAATATTTATATGAAATTTCAAGTTAATTTCTGCGCACAATTTCATTTTTTATTTCAGAAACACAGTGTTATGCTTTTTAAAAAGTACTTCGAAGTTCATCGGTACCAACCTCTTCACTGACGTTTTTTGGCAAGATTTGCACATATTTTGAAGAATTTCCCGCTTCATATTTACTCATTTTTACTTTTTATTAAGAAATAGCATTATCTGGAGCATTTTACATCAGAAGATTTTCAATA
The DNA here is from genome assembly GCA_958450365.1 of Mesorhabditis belari. Taxonomy (NCBI): domain Eukaryota; kingdom Metazoa; phylum Nematoda; class Chromadorea; order Rhabditida; family Rhabditidae; genus Mesorhabditis; species Mesorhabditis belari. The sequence continues at coordinate 348,615 of CAUEEP010000876.1, forward strand.
ATTTCAAAATTTTGAGAGCCATTAGTTGAATCCCCTGAAAGCTGAGCTGAGCAGAGCAGCGATCTGTATAGTGACTCCCTTTCATTTAAAATCATTCCTGATTTGCTGTCTTGCAAATTTAATGCATTTATTTTGTGATCTTTGTCTAAATTTAACTAAAAAGTAGAAAAACAACTAAATAAATTGATTGATTTGTTGAAAAGAACTATCGAAAACGATGATTCTGCCGAAAGGTTAGCACCTTTGAAATTGCTACACTGCTCAGCTTTTAGGGGATTCAACTAATAGCTCTCAAAATTTTGAAATTATTGAGAATCTTCTGATGTAAAATGCTCCAGATAATACTATTTCTTAATAAAAAGTAAAAATGAGTAAATATGAAGCGGGAAATTCTTCAAAATAAGTGCAAATCTTGCCAAAAAACGATTCAGCCAAGAGGTTGGTACCGATGAACTTTGAAGTACTTTTTAAAAAGCGTAACACTGTGTTTCTGAAATAAAAAATGAAATTGAGCGCAGAAATTAACTTGGAATTTCATATAAATATTAAATTAAGGGAATTGAATAATTGGATGTCGAGTTACAGTCGAAAAACCAAGTTTCCATAATTCCAGAAGCCCTTTAGCAAGATTAAAATCAAATAAGTGCATTACTGAAGCCTTGTAAACATATTAAAAAGCCAAAAAGTGAAAAACATTATTGTTTTCCTTTTCTTTTGCTATCTTTTCAAATGCATTAATTTGAAAGATCTCACTCAATATCGGTGCCGCACGCGGATGAATCAAATTAAATGCGAATCGCGTAGAGCGCTGAGAAATTGGCATGGTTTTAGAAAATCATATGAGGAAAATATGGCTTCCAGTGAATTTGGTAGCAATTTTATCGGGTTTTTTTGGAGAAAAACAATAAAGAGAATGAAGAAAAATAGGAGTATGTGGTGAGAAAAAAAGGCGGAAACCCTATCGCAAATTCGGTTCTCTTTGAGAGAAAATGGGTTGTTTACGCTGACAATGGCTGTGACTTCTTGCGAAACATTTGAAAAGGAACAAAAGAAAACAAAGATCTTGGGAATGCTTGAAACAATGTTTTTTTTAAACTTTTATGATCAGATGATCAAATTTCCTATAGTTCAGAGATGATTCGGGGCCCATTCGGTTCCTATTCGGGTCCTTTACGGTTTCCATTCGGTTCCTATTCGGGTCCTTTACGGTTTCCATTCGGTTCCTATTCGGGGAACCGAATGGAAACCGAAAAGAACCTGAATGGGAACTAATGAGGAACCGAATAGGAACCGAATAGGAGCTGAATAGGAACCAAATAGGAAGCGAATGGGAACCAAATAGGAACCGATGAGGAACCGAATAGGAACCGATGAGGAACCGAATAGGAACCGAATAGGAACCAAATAGGAACCAAATAGGAAGCGAATGGAAACCAAATGGGAACCGATGAGGAACCGAATAGGAACCTAATAGGAGCCGAATAGGAACCGATGATGAACCGATGAGGAACCGAATTGGAACCGAATAGGAAGCGAATGGAAATCAACTGGGAAACGAATGAGCTGCTTTTCGTTCACGAAGCAAGTCTACTCTATTAGAGCTTCTTAAAAAATGGACAATTTAAAATGACATCATCTTTCCATCGTAAACTGAATTTTGATTTTATTTGATGAGGAATAAAAGTGTGAACTTTTTAGAAAATGCAACTAAAGTAGTTTTATTTTAACTCACAACTAGTAAAATGTTTTAAATTTTTAAGCTGGATACGGTAGGTAAAAGCATTCAGAAAACGGTTAATCAAATATATTATAAATCGGTTTCTTCATGACAATTGAAAAAGCCCTCAGGAAACGGGCAATCAGTTGAAAGTTGAATCAGTTGAAGGCAATCAGTTGAAAGTGAAAGAAGGGTAAATTTTTAAATACATTAGTACATTTTGAAGTTAAGCCTGCATATTCTAAAAAAAACTCTATCATTTTAATCGTCTTAGTGATGAGATCTAAATCAATTTGACTTCAAAAAAGATTTGACGACCAAAAATTATCTTCACGAAGCAAAAAGTGTCTAGTCAAAATATTTTCTAAACACTCGGAGATTTTGATATCGAAACCAAATCAAAAATGAGAGCTATTTTTGAAAAGAATCTTTTTTTTTTCTCTTTGTGTGTAAAAAATGAAAAAACGGGGGAGAGATTTTTTTCTCAATGTTTTCTTCGTGTCAGTTCGTTGGAAAAAACGATGGTTGCCTTGGTAATGAATAAATTATCGCGGAGATGGGAAAGCGGGAAAGAAACGGGGAAAGTTGGCGCGAATGATTGGAAAAAGGACGGTGTTTAGAAAGTCTTTATATACTTTAGAAAGAGTTTATTTTGATTAATCATTAGCTACTGTTTTAAATGAGTATTTGTTCAACCTAAGGTATTTCAGACAGTTTTGGTTAGAGGAATGTAGAATTTCTATCAAAACTATAGCCAAATTTAAAGCAAAAGTTCCCCAGGGATTTGTGCATAATGATCCCTATAATGAAAGTGAAAAAGCTCAGTCCTTCACCGCTTAGAGCTTTCCAAAAAAGAAGCCTTTTATACCGAACGGGTTTGCCAGATGGAGAGCGATTATGGGACCACACAAACAACAACTCGCCAGTCATTTACTTTAGTCATTTACAGGATTTCTCTTTTACTTTGTAAATGGCCTCAAATAAAGATATTTAGCTGTAAATTTGTAACTAGGGGTTTTTGGGGTCAGGAAATCGATTGGCGCTATTTATTTTATCGAGTTACTAATTAGAACTCATGTTTATTTAAGTAGTGGTAGTGAAAGTAACGATATGTTATGGGATAGTAGTTGAAGCATGTGTAGCTTTTAAATCAAGAGTAAAATCAGTAGCTAACCCTCTTGTGAGGTCAGTAGCTTTTAAATCAAGAGATCAAGAATCAAGGCCAATAAACTAAGAGAGAACAGCAGGATGACTTTAAGATAATGAAAAAGAGCCAATGAAGAATGATTGGCTGATAAAAAAAGTTGTAAAAGACTTATTTCTAAAGCCCCGAACAATGCAGTTTATTGCCATTGACCTGGAAATTCTCTATGAGCTTTAATTTTTTGAAAATTGGGAAATCCCAGTCTAATTGGCATAAGTAAAACCGTATAAATTAAAATTCTTTCTAAAATTGTTTTTAGCTCAAACAAAAGTCTGTTTAATTCTCAAAAACAAGACTCAAATCCATAAAACGCAGGGAATATTGGCTGATGCAGAAGGCCCGTCTCTTTTCGTCTTCCACAAACCACAGACTGGCCTTTTGCCAATAGGATTCATGCAAAAAAAGAGTAAGGAAATGAGCGAGTAGCAGACAGAAAAATGCATTAGATGTGAAGCTCAATCGAAAAGAAAAAGGATGAGTGGATGAAAAAGGAAAAAAAATGCAGAATGCAGAGGAAAACACGCGAGAAGCCCAATTTGCGCCCTTTCAACGCCAACGGGGAACCCCCTTTTCTAGAGAGATGCCCTGGGGGAACATCCCGGAAATTTCTTTAGATTTACTTAGGAAAAGAATTGCATTTTATCTTCTGAATCTTGCTTTTTGCAAGTAAACAAAAGTTTGACATTAAACTAGTTTGCTTAAAGTTAAAGTTAAAGAAGACATTAAAGTTCGAAAATGACTAAATGCTGAAAAATTAATGCTTCAGGAAAGTAGATATTTAATAAATGGCTTAGCTCAGTGCTTGAGTATTAAAATTTTACTTTGTTTAGCTTTGCAAAGCCAAGCTTTGCTTTACTAAGCTTTGCTTTACTTAGCTTAGCTTTGCTTTTCTTTGCTTTGCTTAGCTTTGCTTTACTTAGCTTTGCTTTACTTAGCTTTGCTTTGCTTAGCTTTGCTTTACTTAACAAATTGCTTAGTAAATTTGTGAGCAAACTGTGCTAAGCAAATTTGTGAAAGCTTTAAATCTTGACCCCTAGAAGTCTAGATTACAGCTTTCAATTTGAATTTACAATATTTTGAAAAATTATCTGTGGGTTTGTGTGTCTCTTATCACGATTTCGATCAAAAATGTAAGAATTTTGCAAATTTTGATTACTCTCCCCGTCTTTCACACTCGATTAGCCTTTTTTACTTGCTTTTAATGGCTCTTCTTTGTGTCTTTAACCTAAAATTTATAGAAAATCGTGGATACCCAATCTTGACGTAAACTTTTAAGCGAAATATCTCAAAATTTTCAAACCGTCATCCCCAAAGGACATACACCATCGGAATCAGCGCAAAAAACTGAACAAGATGTGCTAGGTCTCTGCTCAAAACCAAGGTGTAAATCCAAAAGCATCCCTAGTAAGGGTAATCGAGTGTGGAAGATGGGGGAGTGATCAGATTTTCAAAATTTACATTTTTGATATCAAATATGCAAATTTCTGAAAATGAATGAACCGACGGGAGTAAAATGAAAGAAAAGAGTGCTTTTGTATGCAAATTTTTAAGGTCAAGGCTAATTTTAGCAAACCGGATGCCAAAGCATAGTTTTAGGATAATTTTAGCAAAGCAGTTGGTATAAACATGATTAGGCTGCAAAAAAAAGCATCGTTAGATTTTGATAGGGTTTAGATTTGATAAGATTTCTACAAGAAGTAGAAATTTTAGATCTTTTAGAAGAGATTCTATTAGTTAAACAGTCAATAAATCTTATAATAAGCGAACACTTTTCAAAGCTACCTTGAGAATGCAGCGTCATCGTTGGAAGAGCGATCGGCACCGTGGAGCTCTCTTTTCCTGAAACTTGTTCATAAAAGATAAAAGTGAGATTGAAAAACGATAGACATTGTTTTGATCTCGAGATTTAAGCGAGATTATTGAATGGATTGGAGAAGATACGAGAAAGTGTGATAGAGAGGAGGCAGTGGAATTTGACCGGAAAGAGGAGAGTCTATTTGCAAAGATCTTGAAGGATTTGATTGCTTTTTTTACATATAAGATTATAGTTAAAAGTTTATAGCGTTAAAGTTAAGGATTATAGTGTTTAAGGTCAACAAGCAGCTAAGAATTTGAGTGTTGAACATGGGTATTTGTAAGGTAATTGTCTTGGCCTATGGTTGAAGCTATTTCTCTTTCGGATACAAAGAAATTCAGATATTCAGAGAAAATGACGTCAAAAAAACCAGTCAAACTAAAAATTGATGATCTTTTCTTCAATTCCTTCCCCTGAAAGCCGGTAGTTAGATAAAAGCCTGGGTTTTCAACAATAACAAAGCTCCTGTCAGCTTGAGTTATGAATAGTGAGTAAAAAGCATATAAAAATATGAAAAGTAAAGACTTAGGCAAATTTAAAATTAAGATTTTAACACATTTAACACACTGGCGACAATAGGACTCATCGGTGGATCTCATAAGAAAATTGGTATACCTTAAAAGCTCTAATAGAAAAGCCTAAGCCTAAGCCCCTTCTAGGACTGTTGCGTAATCTAAGTTTACGCTCAAAGTAACCCTCATATCTAGCCCATACGCTCATACACGACGCTCCGTAATTACGTTTACTCTATCGGTTAAAAGGCGAAGTACCGTAAAAGCTCTAATAGAAGCACCCCCTATAGGAGCGTCTGTAGGACTTAAAAAAAGTACTGTAGCTAAAAACTAATATTTGATTCGTATTCCCCATCCCCAAAAACCCTAGTATACAAATTTTCAACTTAATCAGCTCATAAATTGCCGTAAAAGCTCTAATCGAAGCACCCCCTATCGAAGCGTCATGTAGTCTAAGTTTACACTCAAAAAACCGCTCATATCTCGACACCAGTACCTTTGTCCATGCGCGCTTAGGTGTCAAATTAAAGTAAAAAGATAGGAGATTTTTTCGAGATATAACACATATTTTTAGCATTAACCAGCGCTTAGAAAAAAAAGATTGAAAAGTGTGAAAACCGGGTGTTTTTCACCATTTTTCAATCACTTTCTTCTAAGTGCTGGTTAGAGCTAAAAATACATATAATAACTCCAAAAATTCCCCTATCTTTCTACTTTAATTTAATACCTAAACCCGCAGAAACAAACGTACTGGTGTCGAGATATGAGCGTTTGTTCGAGAGTAAACTTAGACTATGCGACGCACCTAACAGGGGCTCTTCTATTAGAGTTTTTACGGCAATTTATGGACTGATTAAGTTGAAAATTTGTATACTAGGGTTTTCGGGGATGGGGAATACGAATCAAATATTAGTTTTTGGCTACAGTAACCCGGAATACTCGAAATAGGAGTTGGGGGATTATGAGAATTTCTCAACTTCGATATTCAAGAAACTTTTCTCCTTTTAAGATAAAAAAGTGTTCATTTTGATAAGAACAATGGATAATTTAGATAAAAATGCTTTAGATAGCTTGAATAATGATGCTACTAAGTAGCTAAATAATGTCTACAAAGTTTTCTTTTCTTTTCGACTCGAAACTAGAAACCAAGCTGTTGAATATTTCATCCCTACACCCTAAGCAAAAACGTTTTATATTTTAGAACCATAAATATTTGATTAAAGTCATAAAATACCTCAAAAACCTTTATCATCCCGAAGAATCTAGTCTCAATTTCTCTGTTTTTTTAGCCCCGCCAAGTGAGTGACGCCAAGGGTTCACCCAAAAAGGAAAAAGATCGGTTTTGGCCTCCAAAAAAATCGCCAAAGTTCATTCTATTAAAAGAAAAACGATCCGAAACAGATCCATCTTTCACTTTTCTCAATGACACTATTGGATTTTTGATTTTAAAGAAAAATTCGAGCCAAAATCTGTGTCGACAATCTTTAGATCTTTTCCCGGTTTCCTTTGAGCGGTCAAGTGTCTTTTTGTTCATTCCTTTCCCTATTTGAACTTTGATTTTCGTTTTTGAATGAATGGAATTCAAGAAAAGAATTCAGTGATTAATGTAAATGGAATAGTGATTTAAAAAAGAGAACAAGTTTTCGTGTTTTAAGTCTGGCAAGAGATGTTTATTTAGTAGGGGTTCAAAAGCTCAAATCTAGGGAAAGCTGTAAGGACTTGGCTTTGGTGGATTGAATTGATCTAGCTTTATGGATAATCTAAAAACTTGCCTAGGATTGCACTTTCAATAATTTGTTGTCACGATAACACTCGTCACGATTTCACAAAAACTAAGCATCAGATTGGGATGAAACTTTGGCACAAAAAGGGCAACTCTCTACTGGTTATGCACAAAAAAATTCAGAAAATGTTATAGCTTATCTCTTTAGAAAATCGGAAATCAATGACGTGCCAAGTCATGCTCTTTTAAAATCACCACTTGCTTTGATTTTACAATTGCTCTTTTCTCTTGGGTATCACTGATTTAAGAACTGACCCAAAAATTGACTATTTTCAGTCAAGCGGCTGCCCCTCAAAAACTGGGCATCAGATTGGAATGAAAATTTAGCGCAAAAAGGGCAACTCTGTACTTGTTATGAGGCAGAAATGTCAGAAGAAGTTATGGCTTAAATTTTTAGAAAATGGGAAAAAAGAAATATGCCAAGTCGTACTCACCAACTCAATAGATAACTTTTTGTTAGCACATTTTAAGTATTGTTTTCTTTGCACGATTAGCTTTTGAATTTCTCTTTTACCTTGATCTAAGCCTAAAGATGATAAAGGTTACTCCAAAAAGCTAAAAGCCAATCAAGTCAAGTCAAAAGACAGTCAAGCGGTCAAGCGTCAAGCGTATTTTCGGTCAAGCGACTGCGCCTCAAAAACTGGGCATCAGATTTGAATGAAAATTTAGCGCAAAAAGGGCAACTCTGTACTTGTTATGAGGAAGAAATATCAGAAAATGTTATAGCTTATCTTTTTAAAAAATCGGGAATCAGTAACGTGCCAAGTTATGCTCACCAACCCAATACAAATGGATACAATCAATCCTTGATATAATATAGTCAACTGAACAAGACAAAAAAGCAAAAAGGCCAAAAGAATCCTCCATAAATTGAGGATTGAATAAAGATCTCCAAAAAAATAATTCCTGATTTGATCACTAGGAAATTGTTTTCCAGGGAAAACCATTTCCGACCTGAAAATGATTGATCTCAACTCAAAACTGTTTGCATAATAAGTTTTGTTTCTAAAAACCAAAAAAACAAATCAAAAACGAACAACCTTAGACTATATTAGACTCTTAGACTCTTAGACTTATTTATTGAGAAATCTTAGACTCTTAGACTTATTGATTTCAGTCAAAAAGTTTCCGCCTTTTTTTCCATGTTTTGAACACAGCTGATTTGAGCATAAAAGTATTGAAATCAGCTTATCTCTTCGAATTTCTCTTGAAGTAAGCCGCTAAACTCTCATAAAAAGTGGGAAAAGCGGGTTCAGCCGGGAAAATTGTTTGTTTTCTCGATCGTTTTCTCGATTTAAAATCCTCAAAATCAAAAATTTTAAAAACTAATCAAGATTTTTGATTAAGATTTGCAGAAATTGTTGAATCAAAACGAGGAAAAACCTATAAAAATCATAAAGTCAAATTGGATTTTCGCAAAACTAAGCACTGTCATTTTATTCGTTCGAAAAACTAATCAAAGCTGATTTTTGATGGAAATAATCATTGCTTTGGACTGAAAAAAAGAAACAGAAACAGAAACAAAAATCGAAAAACAAAACCCAGCCAAATATCGTCATTTTTGAGCACGGCAGTGAAATTGACGAAACCAAAAATGACTAAACCATGAAGCTGATGATGATAAAGCAATTTTTGACCTTAGCAGTCTTATTCTTTGAGCTCAGTTGATCATTCGATTTGTGAAGTGAAAGAATTTGAGACGCTAGAATGTTTCCTTTGAATTCGAATTGGATACAAGGGACAATTTGCTACATATTAATTATACATGCGTCCGTCTCTCTACTTTGCTTACAAGCCGAATTGGACAGTTCACGTTCTATGATAGTTCATAAAGCACATAAGCTTTATGAGTTAAACTTTTTTACTTAAACATTTCAACACTTTTTAAAAGTTAAGAAGAATTTAGTAAAAAAAAGATAAGACTCAATAAAATAAACCATTTGCCTTTTTGATCGATTCACCGTTTCTAAAACGCTCAATGAAGATAGAGTCAAGTCACTAGCCAGATTGGCCAGGCTTCTGACTTTGCCTTGTCTGATTGCTAATGGCTTGACTCACAAAAGGTTCCTGGATCTGTTAATAGCCTGTCCTGAACCTGGTCCCGAACCTGAACCTGGTCCTGAACCTGAATCTGAACCTGACCTTGAACCTGAACCCGGCCCTGAACCTAAGCCTGAACCTGAGCTTGAACCTGGTCCTGAACCTGAACCCGGCCCTGAACCTGACCCTGGTTTTATAATTATACAGATTTTGGATATTTTAACTTTTCAAGATAAAAATACATGTATTAAAACTGAAACTCAAAAAAAATCTAGACAGATATCCAAAAAGTTGGCCACGTTCACTTATTGAAAAGAACAATCCGAACATAAGGATAACTGATTTAAACAAAAAGTAAAGTCGATCTAATTAGGGAAGTTCAATATAACAATTGATCACATTGCTAGAGTCGAGATCATTCCGGGAGAGGGGAACAGCCGCCTTTCCCCCTTACAACACATGCCCTTTTGCCCTTTGTTTCCCAAAATCACCATCATTTTCATGTGTTTCTCCATTTTTCTCCAACTTTTCCCTTCCAAGACTTTTTTCATTGGACAAATGATCCTTTTGGCTCAAAGCTCAATGTGAACAATTGTTCGCTGAGTGTTTAACCCCTCACGTCATTTTCTTCATTGAAATTGAATCAAAAATCTCTAGACTTTCAATTTTTGAACATATAATTGAACATTTAGTCATGGCTTATTTTTGAATTAAAGCTTTTAACTAATCGCCAAGCTGTGAATCACAAGAAAATGCAATGAAGTTTTAGGGAGAGTTTTTGTTATCATAATTTGAGTCACTGATACAACTTTTACGAGTGCTAACTCAAAATGAAAAAGAATTTGAAAAAGCTGAATCACTCAATATTATAAAGATTTAGATCAAGCTTCAAAATTAGCCAAAGCATTAGAGAAATCACCAAATTCTCAATCGCAGTTGACAAATTCAATAAGAGATTATGATGAGCTGAAGCAAAGAATCGAAGAATTCAACTATTAGGTTGGAAAGAAAGTTCTCGGAAAAGTTTGACTGGAATTTCTTAAAAACGAATCCACTAACTCAAGAACATTTTGTTCTATTATTTACAAGTCGACTCCAAGAAATGACTCATAAAAAATGAGTTCAGCTTTCCCTTAAAATTTTAGAGATTTTTCAAAAAATGATTATTTTCCGGCTTAAATTCAGCTCACTTTTTTCAGAAAAAAACGATTTCTTATGAGGTAAAGCTAGGATAAATGAGCAATACGCTCTATAATCTCTATTTTTGGTCAAAAATGTTTTACAGAGAAGCTGTATTTCAAAAAAATCATCTTTTGGTGTCATCTTCTTGGCACAGAGTGTTTGCTAAAATAGGTGATTCTGAAAAGTTAAAGCATTAGATTGCCTTAATCAAAATTTGCCTTAATCACAAATTTTCCCTATTTTAAGTACTTGATTTTAGGTTTTGAATGGGACTCATTGCCTATTCATTAACCCATTAAAACCTTGTCTAAAGGCTGGGCACTCAAAAAGTGACCAAGTCATTTCAGCTGAAGAAATCTCTGATTTTTTTGGTTAAAAACTTTTTGAAATATAGTCAAGTTTATCAAAAAATCTGGGAAGAATTCATGGCTTGGTTTTTGAGAAATCACTGTGCAAATGAACTTTCTTTTCTATTTCTATGAACTTTCTTGTTAATCTAATATTTGACCTGAAAAAAAAGCACAAGTTTCAGTTTACCGTATTCTCTCTAATAATGGTGCACTCTCTAAAAGTATTGTGGTCCGAGAGGGGGTTGAAAAAATAGTAGTGTACCCACGAAAATTTGAATTTTTGGTGCTTCTTTTTCATCTAAACCTTTTTGACTTTATGTTTATGTGACATTCTAAAGCTATTCAAGCAAGCAAAAGTGAGGCTTTTTTTATTCATTTATTAACTATTCTTCACATGAAAAAGTTAGCAAAAAATCTAAAATTGTTGTGCAAAGGGCAAAAACATCTTTTTATTGTTTGTCAACACACAAATTGTCAACTCGCCGGCCCACAACTGTATGTCAAAAGGAGCCAAAGGAGTACGTGAAAGAATTACAAGAATTTTTGGAACAAATCTTATATCTGTCTGACTTTGGTAAATGATAAAACTCTTTAATAGTACTGCACTCTCTAATAGTATTGCGGTCCAGGAGGGGGTTCAAAAAATAGTAGTGCGCACTACTATTAGAGAGAATACGGTATATTCTTTTTTGTAAGTCAAGAGATTTCCGGAATGAGTTAAAAGTTTTCCTGGACAAACAGTGTGTTCTTGGAATGAGCTCAAAAACTATAACATAGTTTTAACAATCTGTCGTGGAAATTTTCTAGTTTGTTTACGATTTATGAGTGAAAAATAACTGCCTTAAACATAACAAAGTTTTACAGCTTTGAAGAGTCAATAACTTATAGATATATGTTGTAGAATTTACAGAATAAATAACTGATAGATATATCTCTTTTTTATCGTTGAGTTGCTAGTAATAAAAGCTAAAAGTGACTTGTCTTTGATTTAACTTGGATTTGAGGTTTAGCCTAACTTAGATTTGAGGTTTAGCCTGCAAAATCAATTCTAGCTTTAATAAAAGCTCGAATTCTGGCTACTGGGAGGTCAAAGTATGATATTTTGTGTAAAACTAACCCAAATCTGATCCTTGGTTTGACCTAGCGCCTAGCTAACCCTGATATTCAATTGATTCTTGCCAATTTAACATCTATTGACAACTTGATTAGAAATTAGTATAACTTTTAAAGTCAAATAGTCAAAAAGCCAGTCAAATACTTTTAGATTTTAAAGTAAAATAGAAAGTAAACCGCTTTTTCATGATCCTTTCCTATACATTGTTCTTTTGATCTCCGACTTTTTCTCCATTTCGTTCAATTTTTCTCCTTTCCCATGTGGTTCTCGATTTCTCGTGTTGTAAAGAAAAAAAAACACAAACGAACAATGAAGAACGGAAAATGAGAGAAACGAGTAATTAATTATCAAAAGATTTTTACCTCTTTTCTTCAGCACGCTCAACATTGCTTTTCACTGACGTTTAGAATCTGAAAAGAACAATTTAGAGAAAAGATTGAGGAAAAAATCTTCTCTATAGCGCTATTGAGAAGAATTTTCTAGGCTGACGCAAAAAAAATGGAAGAAAAAATGACTACTGATAAAATTAATCCCTTTATGAGCTTAAGGCTCAGAGTAATGTGAAGATCACAAAATCAAGAAGAGATTGTGCATTGTGTGAAACGAAAACTTTCTTGATACCAAAGAAAAGGTGTTAAGTTGATGAAAAGTTTTGGAATCAACAGTGAAAATTGTTCAATTTTCGATCTTTTAAAGTCAATTTGGGTTCACTCCCAAGCAGATTCGGGAGAGTGAAAACGTGTTTTTCGTAAAAAAACTATAAAAACCTCTACGAAGAAATTGGCTGAATGAATTTCTATGAAAATTTGGCTATATACGAAACATTTTGTGCTCTACCTTTTATCCATAAACACCAAGATAGGTTTCCTTAGATAAAATGCCTGAATCGCATCATCGAACCGTCCCTTTTTTGATTTTTTGACTACCCGACTTTACGCTCCCAAAAAGATGCAGACTTAAGACATTTTAAACCCGTTTTAATGTTATTTTGCAGAAAAATAATTGGTCTTTTTAATAAAATAAACCGCAGTTCAATTGGTTCATTTTTTGGCTTTAAACAGAAGTACGAAAATGAACGAAAAACTGAACAACGTAATAACTAAATATTTAACATGCTTGTCAAAAATTTTTTCATATTGTTTAACACCAATATTCAAATAGATACCGTATTTTTCCTAATAGTAGTGCACCCTAAGCGTCGCCTAAATTAGCTCGAAAACTCGAGAACCGCTCATCAGAACCTATTGATGTGGGGTCGGAAAATATGGCTGACGATGAGATCTAGTGGGGGATTTGAGTGTTGAGCTTCTGCAAAAGCTTGGAAACCGTAAAATAGTCACTAATTTGGCTCGCCGGGCTTCACTACTATTAGAGAAAATACGGTATTCACCGACCTGACCTATACACTTACTAGGGAAGGTCGCCAACTTAAGATGAAATTTCAAAACGAGACCTATCCTAGTTAGAGAGTTTTGTCGGATAGAGCTCTAACAGCTAATGAAAAGCATTACCATTGTTGCAACCGGGATAAAATAGACGTCACTTCTTCATGTAGTGCAAGAAGCAGCGTTCTCGACTCCGCTGAACTTGGCACAGCTGCCCATTGTATAGAAATCTCGAGACCGCTTATCAGAACCTAACGATGTGGGGTTGGAAGCTGACGATGAGATCTAGCAGGGGAGTAGAGTGTTGAGCTTCTGCAAAAGCTTGGAAACCGTAAAATAGTCACCAACTCGGCTCGCCGGGCTTCACTACTATTAGAGAAAATACGGTATATTTTATTTAAGAAACTCTAAAATTCATTTACCATTTACTAGAATTTTAATATGTAATAAGATCTTATACTTGATCATAATTTAGATCATTTTGGCTTTTAACTATCAACCAGTTAATACAGCCACATTTTCCACATCGATAGTGTAGTGTTAAAAGCTAGTTTATATGATAGAAATGCTTAAAGATGAAGATAACATCATAACCATTCAAATAATTAAATCAAAAAAGCAGAATCATTTCTGAAAATTGAAAACTCTTTGAAATAGAATGAAACTGCTTTGCAGAATTAAAGCTGAGTTCTCCTTTGAATCAGTTACTTCAAAATCTCAATCGGGGTTTGGTGAAACCTCGCCAGTAAACCTTCAAAAGATTCCCAAACAAATAAAGTATTAACTTTTCTAATCCTTTCCAAACGATCCTTTTCATTTTTCGATAAGAACGCTCTCAAATTCTCTCCACAAATTTGCCCGTTTGCTTTCGCAAGCATCTCGATTTTTCGGTCACGTGGAGAGAAAATTTTTTCAATTTCTCATTCTTATAACTTTAAATTATACATAAACTAAAAACTATAGCTGCTTAAGATAAATTGTTTGTAGTAGTAATTACAGCCTTACCGTAAGGTTCATTCTGTATTTGTCTCTTCACATTGATGACATTACCGACTTTCAATGGCCTCTTAAAGCACATGGCAAAGTCTGAAACAACGATATACTATTAAAACTCAAAAATTACCGCGTCTATTGATTTGTGATAATGAATTTACAGATTGGCATTGAGTGATGAATACGGTAGATTTCGAAAGGAGAAGGATCATTTTAGAGAACGAAGATTCGGGGACTTTGCTTCTAAATATAGACAGTTTTTAGTTTGACTTTGATCTCATGTTTATATCTTATTATCAGAATCAACTCAATTGATACTCAACGGGTGACTTCAGCTTTTTAAATTCACCAAAAAAAAATCGTTGAAATTGTTTCCATCATCAATTTCCACATTCAACTTGTTTCAAATTGGCGAAGATTTTCTTAAATGCCGAAAGTTTCTTCTAATTAAGATCATTAAGATCATTAAGTTCATTAAGATCCAATATTTCTATCACGTCCAACTTGTGAAATGATCCTCGCAGATGAAAGAGCTGAAACCGACAAAGATTCTCATTAATCATTGAAATCATAAAAAGATGAGATCGTGATAAACTTTTGGCAAGCGTTTGACATCAACAAATATGTTGCCTGCTTTCATTTTAGAAGTGCATAATGAAATTCGGGCCTGGCCAAGCAAAGCCAAGGTTTAAGCCAATCCAGACTTGACCTCATGACCGATTTGCATCTTGAAACAATACAAAGCTTTTATTCAAAAATAGTCGCTGCTTTATTCACGGAATTGCTAATCATTTGAAAAAGATTCTTCAACCTGAAAACTTTCTCTTTATTTTTACCATAAAGATAGACAGACTGAATAAATTATGGCAAGATTACGGTAGTTGCAGGCGCTTTTCTCGAAAGCCCGGACAAAAACTAAACACGGCATCGGATTCTTCAGGCATTTGCATCTCATTGCCGTTTAAAAGTCTCAAACCCTCTTTGGAACGTTCCCTTGTGAGTTCTTTGTTATAACGTATATTCATGGAGGAGTCCTCCATGAATATACATGTCTCCTCCTCCCCATTTGGCTCCATTTCTATAATTCATTTGAAAAACCCAAAAAAGATTGGGAACTTTCTGGAAAATGAAAAATCTAGTCACTAATTACATAACTATGGGCTTTGTCTTTAAGCCGACTTTGTCTTTAAGCCGACTTTGTCTTTAAGCCGACTTTGTCTTTAAGCCGACTTTGTCTTTAAGCCGACTTTGTCTTTGAGCTGGTCTTTGCCTTTGAGCAGACTTTATCTTTGAGCTGGTCTTTGCCTTTGAGCCGACTTTGTCGTTGAGATGGTCTTTGCCTTTGAGCAGACTTTGTCGTCGAGCTGGTCTTTGTCTTTGAGCAGACTTTATCTTTGAGTTGAGGAGACTTTGTCTTTGAGCAGTTGGTCCACTCCTAAAGGCAAATGTGTTAAAGATCAAGCTTTCTGAAGCCTCGTTAAATATTGTCTTTGATCGGAAAAACTCGGTGGAAAAATGCTTATCAATATAAAGAAATGCTATTCTATTCCTTCTTTGGCACTAGACAGTTTCTCCAAAATCAATTCGATGATTCACATAAAACAAAATTCTTTCTCCATTCAATTTTATGCTGCAACCGTAATGAAAAGACTTATCCAGCTTTGGCAAAAAAATCTAAAAGAAAATAAAGGAAACTTTCAGATTGAATTTTAGTTGCACCTGCTTTCTACAATCACCATAAAGCACTTGTGTTTTATCGATTTTTTCAAATCTTCAAAACAGAGTTCATGCCCACTTTTTTTGAAAAATTCCACCTGTCCACCAAATTTGAGCAACAGTGCATGGAAATTTCACTTTTCGTAAAATAAAATGGAATCCCACTTGATTGGAGCCGATCCAATCCCGTATCGATCCGAAATAGCGCTGATTTTCTTACTCTTTGCTGCGATTACAATAGCTTTTATGATCTTTGTCGCATATAAAAGCACACCGAAAGTAATGATCGGCTATCGGGTTCATATTTTTGATAGTCTGGTGAGTGAAGTTGCGAGCATCGTAGTTTGAGTGTGTTCCTTTCGAGTAAATGCTCGAGTAAAATTCGCATAAGTAACTTTTACTCGATTAATCGACTTTTTTCGGTCGAGTAACTACGAGTAATCCTCTTTACACGCCTAGTAAATTGAATATCTTTACATTTGAAGGGAATTTTCCATTAAAGCAGTTCAACGGCTGAATCTCTTTAAAAGGATTCGTATATAAGCCGGCGTTCGTGATTTTTTGCGCCAATTTTTTGGGAGTTCGAGAAATGCTACCTTTTTTTGTGCAACGGCCCATCAGCGCACCTTTTTTCGCGTTTTAAGAGCTCTAACAAGCTAAGATTACCAATTTCTATTCCAAAAGGTGCTTTCCTGGGTAATTTTAGGGAGTAAAACCCAAATTTTGACATATCAGAGCTTGTGGAAGCAAACGGACGGAGTTAGGCATGGGGAAAGTTTTCTGTAATTTGGGCTACCCATTTTATCTTTTAAATTGATTCCACAAGCTTTGGTATGTCAAAATTTGGGCTTTACTCCCTAAAATTACCCAGAAAAGCATCTTTTGGAATAGAAATTGGTAATCTTAGCTTTTTAGAGCTCCTAAAACGCGAAAAAAAGGTGCGCTAATGGGCCGGATGCGCAAAAAAGATAGCTTCCAATTTTTTGCAATAATTTTCGCCAAAAGTACGGTAATTTTTGCCAAATGTGCGTTTAAAAAAACGCATTACTCGCGAGGAACACATTCTAATCGTAGTTAAGAGTGTTCCAAGTGAGATAAAAAAGCCAGGGTCCGGTCTGACAACCGTGAGGTCAGGATTAGGTCCCGGTTCAGGACCAGGTTCAAGTTCGGGATCAGGTTCGGGACCAGCTTCAGGGCCAGGGTCAGGTTCGGGACCAGGTTCAGGGCCAGGTTCAGGTTTAGGTTGGGACCAGGTTCAGGGCTAGGTTCAGGTTTAGGTTGGGACCAGGTTCAGGTTGGGACCAGGTTCAGGACAGGCTATTAACAGGTCGAGGAACTTTTTTGTGAGTCAAGCCATTAGCAATCATACAAGACAAAGGCAGAAGCCTGGCCAATCAAGCTAGTGACTTGACTCTGGTGTAAAAAGCCTTTGAAATTATATACCTGATCGTGGCTGCTTACCCAAGCATCTAGCTGACAGATAAGCGGGATAGCGGAAAACAAGGAACTTCTCAAGGCTTAACAAAGTAACATCAATAACCTTTTTTGCAGATTGCTGCCGGATTATTCAGTTTTACATATTCAATTCTGTATACCGCCTACATATTCACTAAACCGGGTGGTGAGAAATTTTATTTTCTTTCAATTTCTCTGGCTTGCCTTCAAGGTTGGTGCAGATGAAACTTCCGTCACACTTGTTTGTTTACATTTTGAACCTAATAAAAGTTTTTATTGAAGATATTTGTCTATCTGAAAGAGCGTCTCTTTGCGCGTCTTTTGATATCTAAGACTTATGCGTTTTACTTAATTTGTAGTAATTTTTAGCTTCTAGAAAATGGTTGACGAAAAATTTCGAGTGCGGGTTTGCTTGTTGTATGATTTTAAACAAGGCAGAACGCCTACGGAATCTCATCGTGCTCTGTGCAAAGCATTCGGCGAGACGGTTGTCCGAACGTCAAGCCGGACTTGGTTTCAGCGCTTCCGAGACGGTGATGGAGTTTGGAAGACGAAAAACGCGGGAACCACCTCAAATTGTCGACAACGATGAGTTGAAGAACGCTATCGAACGGACCATGCCAAACAACTCGGGGCTTGCAGAGCTGTTTGACTGCGACCAACAACCATTCTCCGCCATGCACGCAATGGAAGACGAATCGGGTGGAAAATGGGTGCCACACAGCTCAGCGACGCAAACAAAGCGACTCGAGCACAATGGCGGAATTCTCGTCCGCCGCGCAAAGACCGCCGGTTTTCTCGACTCCATTGTTACGGCAGATGAAAAGTGGAATGTTACGACAACACAACAAGAAAACGGCGGTGGTTGGACGCCGGTGAACCGCCAAAACCGACCCCAAACCGAAGTCCACGGAAAAAGGGATGCTTGTATTTGGTGGAAAGAAAGGTCTCGTGTATTTTGAGGTGCTGGATTCGGGCCAAAGGTCACGGCGGATCTCACAAAGCCCAATTGGGCCGCGTGGACCAGGCATTGCGTCGTCAAGGCAATAACACGGCGACTACAAAATTCCTCCACGATAACGCTCGACCCCACACCGCAAAGACACCCAGCAGAAAACGAGGAATTGGGCTGGGAAGTTCTGCCTCATCCGCCATATAGCCCGGATTTGGCCCCATCCGACTACCACTTGTTTCGGTCGATGCAGCACTCTCTAGCAGAAAAAAAAATTCAAAAACCGCGAAGAAGTTGAAATCTGGGTGTCCAACTTCTTCGAGTCGCAGTTGCCCGAGTTCTTCGAAAAGGGCATCCATTCTCTGCGTGGAAGATGGCAAAGAGTCATTGATAATGATGGCGAATATCTTTTGGATTGAGGTTCTGTATTAGGATTTTTATAATAA
Source organism: Mesorhabditis belari (assembly GCA_958450365.1). Classification (NCBI taxonomy): domain Eukaryota; kingdom Metazoa; phylum Nematoda; class Chromadorea; order Rhabditida; family Rhabditidae; genus Mesorhabditis; species Mesorhabditis belari. The sequence continues at coordinate 367,319 of CAUEEP010000876.1, forward strand.
ATTTTGTTTATGGTTCCAACGGAAGTTTCATCTGCACCAACCTAATAGATTCAGCGATTCCAATCAAAATTGTATTGGTACGTGCCTTTTGATTGAAACTTTACACCTTTTATGTCCTTGCAGCTCAGTTACTACTTGGCCGAAGCGAATTCGTTACGAGCAATCATTCTCTGTTTCAAATATCGTTTCGAAATGGTCGTTTATGGAAAGATTAAGCGTTTGTATCTACGATATCACAAATATTTCTTCTATCCAGCAATTGCGATGCCATTTCCCGTCGTGGCCTTCATCGTTTGCAGAACCTGTGCACAGGGTGGATTCATTGTGGTTTTGGTGAGTGTTTAGAAGTTGGTAAAAAGCTGGTTAAACTTTGAAAAGATGCTGCAATATGGTAGATTTCCTAGAACTCTTTAGAAAACAATTTTAATGATAAGAAAAAACTTGCCTTTCTTTTGACTCAAGATCAAGATCACATCTTCAGAATATCACATCAACGCTTGTTCCAAGCGGCAAATTCTCTGTCGAACCGATCACCATTCAACTTGAACTGATTGATCTAATTCTTGGCGGCTTTGTCCTTTATGGTGCGACGATGCTTTTCACTTTTTATACTCTTTTCACATATCATCTTTTGTTTTCAAATCATAAAGTGGTCACTCAATTGTCTCCAGGATTGCTCAAAGCGCAGAGGGCGGCTTTTATGCGACTAGTATGTCAGGTTAGCAGTTACTGGTAACTTTAAAATAAGACCAACCTACCGTAAATATTCTAATAAAACATCACCCTCATAATGGCGGGTGTAGTCTAACTTTGAACGTTCCGTTCTCCGCACTGCTTTAAACTACAGGATGCGCTTGGATGTCAAATCATAGCTCTGGAAATCTAGTACTTTTTGATACAAAAAGTGTAGTTAGGAGAAATCTAGCGACTGAGAAAAAAAATGATTTCCTAGAAAGAAGTTAGACTGCCCGATTATATAAGGAGATGGCGTTCTATTAGAATCTTTACGGTAATTGTAAGCCTTATCTTTACTCAGCGATATCAGCTAGTTAGGTTAATGTTTTGTTTCGATCGATCTATCTTCCAATCTGTAAACAATACTGGACCAGAACTAAGCTAGAAGAGCTAGGTTAGAAGAGCTAGGCTAGAAGAGCTAGGCTAGAAGAGCTAGGTTAGAAGAGCTAGGTTAGAAGAGCTAGACTAGAAGAGCTAGGCTAACAGCCAGCCTTAGGTCTGGCTTTTGGTACTTTGATGGATCAGATCAGTACCATTAAGCCAAGCTTATGCAAAGTAATCGAATCTATAACCCAATTTCTATACAATTACTAACAAACATTGATATTCAATCACCAAATTAGGCTTTATGCACTCTCCTCCCTGGCCTACTACCATCACTCCTTGGCTACATTTGCTACTTCAACAATTCTTCCGTAGCTTTCTTTGGTATTCGATTATCAAAGCTTAAACCTAAGCCCAACTTTTAGCTTTCAACACGTTATGCTGGGGACCGTTGATGGGTTTCGGTTTCCTCTATCCATTTGTCGTTTTGCTTACGATGAAACCCTATTCGATTTACACGAAACAGCTATTGTTGGAGAAATTTCGCCTCAAAAAGAAGCCTCCCCCTGCAAAAATTGGCTCGATCACTTGGGTTAGTCCGTTCAATGCAACGAATAAGTTTCAACGAAAGAATATACAAATGTTTGATTCACACTTGGAGAAATAAATGAATGCCTCAAGATTATCAAATTTTGTTCTACCTCTGTTTTCTGCAAGTAACTATTCTGTCAAACGTTGTACTTTACTTCTGAGTCAGCTCAATCAATCGAATAATGAATCTAGAAGCTGGCTCAGCAAATTAAACAGCTACTGTGATCTAAATCAAGCTGTGAAAGACAAAAAGACAAAGTTTCACATTTGATAATCATTATAGTTTTTTCAGAGGGGCATTTTCAAATAATGCCATTTTCAAATAATCATTTAACGAATCAAATCAAATAATCTAACAGCTAACGAATGAAATAATTAAATAAAGTTTTGCTATCTTTACCTTTTATGGCAACAAATCACCACAAACTTTAAAAAAGAAGAAGAAACCGGAGAGGGCCGAACCAGGAAATCTTGGACCACGAGCTCAGGCTTCGAACCACTCATCCACTCAACCAATTGGCTGAGCGTGAGAGTCCTCTTTAAAGCTTGCCAATCCCCAAAAATGTTTAACTTTAAAGAGAAAACCGACGGAAGGGCCGATCCAGGAAACCTCGGACCACGAGCTCAGGCTCCTAAACACTCGGCCACTCCGTTACCGATCGGACACGTGGGAGAGTCCCCTTCACCGTGCCAACTTCCAAAAATGTTTAATTTTAATCTAAAAACTTTGAAACCTTATAAGATTTCAGTTATTTTTAGCATTTAGCAGCTAAAAACTTCAGTAACTTCTTATTTTGTGATGTTTTTTACCCCCTGTAATTTTCAAGTCAATTTGAGATGGCGAGTAGTGAGTAGCCCTCTAAAATGTAATCCTATTACGTCAAAAACATCAACTGTATCAAGCGAGAACGAAATTTTGATGAAATTCTTTTATATGTATAAAAATATATCACATTTGAGCATCTTGGTCACTTACTGGAAATGGGAAATGTTTGAAAAAAGCTACAAATCAAAATATTGGATTGGTCAAAAAGCTACAGATCATTCAGGAAAAAACTATGCTTTTGTTGAGCTCATCGGTTGTTCGTAGCCTCGAATCACTTCATCTTGGCGAACCATTTCAGAGCTAAATTTTTGGCAAGATTCAATAAAGTTGATATTGATGGCTTGGGAGGATATCAACGACTCAAAAGAATTTTGAATTGACATAACTTACCCTCTCCTTTTCCTTCTTTTCCCACCACAAAGCGATAGGAGACAACAAATTACGAGAAGAGCCGCTCCAACACACATTGATACCAAAGCTTTCCCAATTTGACAACCACCTAGAAGTTTAAAGAATGAAAACGTCTATTGAAATCCGAGGCCTTATTTACCTCAAATCAGAACGATTCAATCCGAATCTTTGTTTTTGAGACCAATTCGACAAAAACCCAATCCCAACTTTATCTACGCTCTCAGATTGTATAAATGGAAGACAAGATCTCGATGAAGACGTATCAAACGGTGAATGCTTTAAAAGCTGCTTTGAAACGAGCCTGGGATGAAATAACTGTTCAAGAGTGCGCCACCATTGTGAGGAACTTCCCAAAGCGTTTAAAGAGGTGTATCGAAGCGGATGGTGGAAATTTCGAGCATTTTTTATAAGTTATTTGTTGTTATGATTTGAATAAAGAAATTGTTATTAATTTTTGACTTTTTTAAGCTAGTTTTTAAGTCTTTAACTATCTTAAGAAGAGGCTCCAAACTTTTGCCGCACTCTGTATAATTTTGTACATTTTGTTTACTGACTCAAAAACTGTATTCTATTTTGTGCCTTTTTTACGTCGAAGTACTGTAGTTTGTGGTTTTAAAAAAGGAAATTTGGTTGAAAATTCATTTTGATTTAATTCTAGCAGATTTTTAGTGATTAGTAGAGTTATTGAGTGTTGATTTTCTTTTATGTTTTCTTGGCAGTTAATAGTTTTAGTTAGCTGCTCTAGTTATTTTTTTAGATATGAGCAATCACGGGTCGACGGAGCAACGTACTAGCACTCAAGGCGTTCGAGGATCGTTTGAAAATCACTGCCAAGCTCAAGCCAAAGTCGACGCTACCGCCTTTAACAAAAAAAGGCTTAGCAGTTCAATTCGAATTCAACATCGGATTGCTGCGTTGATTGAAGATGGATCCTAGACGTCGCTGGCTTGAAGGCGATCAACGAGAGGAACACGCTGTTGGTGGTTGCGGAGACGAACTCAAGAACTTTCGAGACAGCCGATGCGGCGGAGATGATGAAAATGCTGGTGCAGAACGGCGCAGATGGCTCGTCCAAACTCGCTAACAACTTACTAACAATGAACCTAACCTAGCCAAATGCACAAAATAAAGAAAAGTTGATTCCAGAGAGGGGATTGAACCTTCGACCTTTTGGTTACCGTGTAATTGCTCTGCCACTGAGCTATTTGGACTCTTACTTTGCCAAGTGAAAGAAGGGGATGCAAGGAAGGAAGAAAGGAAGAAAGAGAAGGAAATGCAATAAAAGCTGAGATCTTATCTCAACGAGGAATTCAGATGAATGTGAATAACCGTATCTAACCCTAATCCTATCTAAATTCTCCTGATTTCAGAATCTAATCTTCTGAAAAAGAACTCTAACACTATCTAAAGCCATCTACAAATTTACCAGGGTTAAATCGATCAGCTTTTTCTCCACAAGCGTCTCTCACTTGTCGATTGTCCCAGCCAAACGGGTAAAGCACACCAGCTATTGAGAGTAAAATTGCTAAACTTTTTGTTTTAAGTTCTAAAAGTTTTTCTTTCACCTGCTACTATTTGAAAGAAGCCAACAATTGGAGCTGTTCCATGAGTGATCACGTCGCGAAGGCACATCGAGGGAAGGAGAAGAAAGACTGAAAGAAAGAGAAAGTAGTATTGAAAATGAATACAATAACCTATTTTATTAATCTTTTGAGGAATTCAGTTGTTCTTTAGCTTTATTCAACTCACCAAGCATAAGTGACAGAGCAGCGCCGGCGAAAGAAGCTACAGCCGACAATTGCCAGTACAATGAAGGCATTGCCGCGAAAGATTCATAGATTCCACACTCTGCTATTAATAACACTTTCCTGGCTTGCTGAATTGATTGATTATTGATTAATTTTTACAAAAACTTTATCAAATATCGGATAATTGCATCTCTTATAGATTCCGAAGTAGGCCGGCATATGACGATTCTCAACCACAACCTGACCGATCAACCATTCGGGTGAAAGAACCGAGCCTGAAGTGTTCAAGATAATTTTATGATTCAATTTCAACTAGGAATCAAATTCTAATCAAATACAGTGTTTAGGCAAGTTGTTTTAACCAAATTAGGTCTAATGATATTAGGTATATGCATAAGAAATGCGGATTTCAACGTTTCCATAAATTCCCAACCATAGAAACCTGATATCGATGAATGTTATAAACTATTTGAAAGTTGTAAATATTCTCTACAAAATAGGCTAAAACGTCTTTCAATTGTTTTGATCATCTCTTAAACACATCAAGTACCAGAGCTGGTCCTCTAGGATAAGCCATAGCTGGCCATTCCGGTAATTTGGTTCAGGAGCAGCTCTACTCAATAGTACTCAAGATTCCTGATCTTTCTCACCGAATAGGAAGCTCGATATGGTAAGATTCTGAGCATGAATCTATAAATAGAATACTATAGTATCCCCAAGAATTTCTAAATTGTGTTTTCATGTGCAAAAGTTAATTCTAAAAGACTAGAGGACTAACCGACCATCTCTCTAGCGCATCAGCTATTAGGTACATGGATAAGAAACGTGGATTTCAACATTTTCATAAATTTCAACACCAAATTAGGTCTAATGATATTAGGTACATGCATAAGAAATGCGGATTTCAACATTTTCATAAATTTCCAACGATAGAAACCTGATATCGATGAATGTTATAAACTATTTGAAAGTTGTAAATCTCCTCTACAAAATAGGCTAAAACGTCTTTCAATTGATCGAACCATTGAAGAAATTTCGAAGGCGAAATACGAGTGACCAAAAAAGGGCACTTTTTGAAAACCCCACTTTCACAAGAGTTCGCTTTTGACTAAATAGTGGAAAATGACCGCCCTAAAATCATTATCCTAAAAATATCATTCAAAATAATTAAGAGTTGGGATCATTTCATGGGAAAACTTTGGTTTTACAATCATTTTTCTTTTTTGTGAAAAAGCCGGTTTTTTGACAATTTTGAGGGTTTTGAACTTTGAGCTCTATCTAAATTTCTGTAAATGCATTCCCGTTAGACTGTTTTAATGAATTGATACGTAGTTATTCTTCTTTTTAAATCTTCAATTTTGGGAAGCTAACTCTATTTTGACCACACTAAACTTGTTCCTAAAGTGACTCGATTCCTTTTTTTGGTCACTCGCATTTCGCCCTCGAAATTTCTTCAATGGTTCGATCAATTGAACACGTTTTAGCCTATTTTGTAGAGGAGATTTACAACTTTCAAATAGTTTATAACATTCATCGATATCAGGTTTCTATCGTTGGGAATTTATGAAAATGTTGAAATTCGCATTTCTTATGCATTCTTATGTATAATATAATTTTTGATGAAGTTTTAGGTAGAAATGGATACCTGCAAGCGATTTTTCGACCCCAAAAAGAATAGCTTCTTTTTGTAACATTTAAAAAGCAAAGAAAATCTTTGTGTAAATGACTGGCCAAGTCTTCTCACAGCTCAATATCTTCTTTTCGTATCATTTACAATGCAAAAATCCCTATTTTAAAAATCGAGGTGTTTTTGAAGGAACCCGTGAGCAAAAGATGATGTTAGCTTCATAGCTCAACTCACTATTCACTACACCATCTCGCTTCTGTTCAAAATAGGCGAGAAGCCTCTTTTAATCCCTAGATTACTAAATTTGCTCCACGTTTTTCCCAAAAATCATTGCCCATTCGCAAAAACTAAAAGCGCTATCATAATCGCCGTGCTCGACTTGTGTTTACACCTCATTTTCGTTCCAAAATCTCACAGTCATTTCTGACCATTCCCTTGTGAGTCCTGCCGCTTTCTGAACGCCACTATGCCCAAATTTCTGGGACCAATTCCAAAATTCAAATTCCCGCCAAATCAAAACTAGCTGAAATACTCAAGAGTTTTATGCACGATAACTCGAGTATCCATGCGTGTTGCTTCACAAGATGCATGAATCGACACTCTCGCTTGCAGCCCCGACTTGAACCCGAATCAGAATGTGTGGGGGACACTCGTTCGAGATGTCTGCAAGGGAAACAAGCAATATTCAAGCATGAATGTACTCGAGAAAGCCATTCAAGAAGTCTGCAACCGACTTCAGCCAACGGCGCTCCAAAACTACTTCGATACCGAGACGTCTTTTTGAAGTTGGACTAAAGCAAGGAGGACCCACACATTATTGATTTATTTGGTTTGTGTTATTATTTATTGCTGAATTTATTAAAACAGGGTGCGTCTATAATTTTTTGACAGAGTGTATCGGAACCGTATTGGAACCGGATTCGATCAAAATAGGAACCGTATTGGAACCGTATTGGAACCGTATCGGAACCGTATTAGATCAAAATAGGAACCGCATGGAACTGTATTGGAACCGTATTGGAACCGTATCCGAACCGTATTGGAACCGTATTAGATCAGAATAGGAACCGTATTGGAACCGTATTAGATCAAAATAGGAACCGTATCCGAACCGTATCCGAACCGTATTAGATCAGAATAGGAACCGTATTGGAACCGTATTAGATCAAAATAGGAATCGTATTGGAACCGTATTGGAACCGTATTCGATCAAAATAGGAACCGTATTGGACTGATCATCTTCGGGAGTGACAAACTGACCTAAAAGCCCGATTTCGTTTTTTAATACCTTTTTAAAGGTATTAAAAAAGGTAATAAAATTGGGTTTACCATACCATGTAGACAATATTATTGATAAACCGATTTACTTTAGTCATTTCTACATAAACGTCATTAAAAATTATATTACTACACCAATTTGGTTTTAGCGAGAATCGATTTCAATTCAAACCCCTTCTTTACAGTTGAAGAATTTTGGGAGTCTCTCAATTTGAAGAAGCAGTTGGAAAGGTTAAAATATCAAGTAAAGATTCAGCTTATTTTGGTTCTTCAGCTTATTTTGGTGAGTATTGTGACTTTTCGAAGCCTTACCGATAATCAAAGCCGTTGCAATGAGGCTGAGCATAGTCCAAAAGTGGCCAATGCATGTTAGACCGGAGGCCATTTCCAAAAAAATCTTACATCACGTCATGATTCGTTGATCAGATAATATAAAAATATAGTTTTTCGATAATCTGAAATCATTTTGTTCAAGTTTTTCCACAAGAAGTGAATAAAAAATTTACAAATCGCCCAAATCAAACTAGAAAATCTTAAAATTTCCTTTTCCAAACGTTTATTGAAAAAAACTTTTCACGAAACTTTAAAAAGAAACTTTAAAATTAAACTTTTAAGTTTATTTTTCTAGATAATGAATACAAAATAAGATTTAAATAGTTAGAAAGAATAGAATTTTAAAGAATAGAAAGGGGAGTGGGACAAATGCGACCTTTTTTTTGCGCACCCGGACATTTGCGTACCCGGACATTTGCGTACCCGGACATTTGCGTACCCGGACATTTGCGTACCCGGACATTTGCGCACCCGGACATTTGCGCACCGGACATTTGCGCACCTTTTTTTCCGCACCTTGCCCATTAGCGCACCTTTTTTCGCGTTTTAAAAAAGCTCTAAAAGCTAATATTAACCAATTTCTATTCTAAATGTTGTTTTTCTAGGTAATTTTAGGGCGTAGAATTCAAATTTTGACATAACAGAGCGTGTGGAATCAATTTGAAAGGCAAAACGGTTAGATCAAATTAAATTGTCGACCTTTCTCTTTGTATAACTCCGTCCGTTTGTTTCCACACGCTCTGTTATGTCAAAATTTGAATTCTACGCCCTAAAATTACCTAGAAAAACAACTTTTGGAATAGAAATTGGTTAATATTAGCTTTTTAGAGCTTTTTTAAAACGCAAAAAAGTGCGCTAGTGGGCAAGGTGCGGAAAAAAAGGTGCGCAAATGTCCGGTGCGCAAAAAAAAGGTAGCATTTGTCCCACTCCCATAGAAAGAGATTTTAGAGAAAGTTTTCTTATGTGAAGAAAGTTTTGATCATTCAAGCGTGAAACGTAACTAGATTTTGGAGAAGAGTGAATATCTTTTCTAGAAATGAATAAACAATCCTTGGTCTCTCAATTTTCACCAATGTCGAAAGAAAAACCTTTCAAACGAGAACAAAAAAGTCGTCAGGTCAACAAAAAAGAAAAGAAACGTTTACTTTCAGTGAAAAGAACACTCAACGCAATTGTTTTTTCAAAAACGAAGCATTAACTTAAGGCAAAAGCTTCAAAAAAAACTAAACTATAAAGAAATTTATTAAAAATTTGTGTTTTCGAGATGGTTTACAAGATCTTCTGCCAATTTTACTATTTCCCAGCACTAAACAAAACACCAACGTGCTTAGGGCCATAAAACAGCTGGTTCTTATTGCCTTTGAACATATGTTTTGAAAGAAAAAAGAATGTAATTCATGAAAACTCTACTCAAAGTAGTCAGACATTAAAATGTTAAATGCCATTTAATCGGAAAAAGATTCTCTTGAAGAAATGGTCTAGAAACTGGTATAAAGTAATATTTTAGAAAGTTGAATCATCTGCAAGAACCAAAAATGTCTTCAGAATTCTTCAAAAGTTAGTGTAATTTTTGAGATATCTAGTCAAAGATTGATTCTCATAAAGCAAAAGGAATTAGAATTGTTCTAAAGATGATTTTAAGAGTAAAATAAGGGTAAAACCCAGCTCAGGCCAGATTGGATCTTGCCTGCTTTAAATTAACCTGGATTGACTTACTCCAGCAAATCCTTGCCTACATACTACAACAAAAAACAGGTCAAGTCAAAGCCCTAGGCTTACAAGCCAGATCTTACCTGGTTTTATAAAACTAGGGTTGTCTGGCCCTATAAGCCTAGGATTGACTTACTCCTGCAAATCCTACACACTACAACAAGGGCCCTGGCCCTAGAAGTCTAGGGCTGCCTGGCCCTATAAGTCTAGAGCTGCCTGACCCTATAAGTCTAGGGCTTCATTTCTAGGAGAAACACAGCCTTGTGAAACAGCAAGAACCTAGAGTACGAGAACTAAAATGTGAAATACAACCAATCAAGGACCGGGAACATTTCCTAAAGCATGGATAAGAGGTGTCACTTACAAGGATCGAGGAAATCGGTGAAAGGAATTGCAAGAAAAAGCGGCAGGTATTATCCCCACTTGGGAACCCCTTTCTTTCTGTGGGAAATGGGACACTCAGCACTCTCTCCTCTTAGACCCAACAAAGAAAAAAAGAGAAAAGACATGAAATCCTAGCCAATTCTTTTTCTCTTTTTCCTTCGTTTCCCCCAATAGACAGGTACGGAAGAACCTTTTGTTCTTACAAAGGAAAGGTTCCAAGCATGGGGAAAACTTTAGTTTAGGTCTTGTAAAAATGGCTAACGGCTAAAAATGGCTCAATTTTCGGAATTTGTAAGCATTTTAGGATGTTGAATGTTTACAAACTGAGGCTTTGACGTTAAAACGGGCTTTGTTTTAAAGAGGGAAGTTTCTAAGCGTTCTAAATCTTTAGAAAGAAATAGAAAATTTAGAAACATGTAGTTTCAGAATTAATTATTTATTTCTTGAGTAATCTATTGATCTATGACCTATTGATCAATAATCTATTGATCTTCAGAGATTGTTTAACTAGTTATAGAATTGAATTTGCATTAGAAGAAAGCTTTTGCTTTTAATTCAACAAAGGAGGCTTCAAGCGAGCTCCAAGAAACTTCTAATTTCATAAGCCATCAAAAAATGTACTCTAAAAAATAAATAATTTGTTAAGTTATAGATTTAAAGTAAGGATTAGACTAATTGTAAGATCCAAATCGGTTGTGAGCCAACAAAACCTACAAAGAGCTCCTTGTACTTGGCTCTTTTCCGCTCTCTCCCCATTAATGTCCCCTCCCCCATTTCCTCAATCGAGTTTCCTCAATAATTAAAGACTTGCCATAAATTTGACGCCGACAAGAGAAAGGAAAAGAATGGAAAAAGAAATGAGAAAAGAAATAATGGGAAACGAGAATCGCGTGCTGAAAGCACCAATTTCCCACTGGTGCGATAAGGTATAGATTGAAAATGAATGGAAATTTGAAGAAAATCTCCTAAACTTGCTTTATCTTGAGGCTAAAATCAAGAAAAGCTTGGTTGAAAGGAATAGCTTGGCTCAAACCAAACTACTCCTTTCAACTCAATAATGATTTGGTTAGTGCTATGACTTGTTCTGGCTTTCCAATGGCTTTCCAATGGCATGACTCAAAGTGCCAGGTGTTCCCATAGGAATTCACAATGACATGAATGGGGCTGGTTGGAAGTATGGATTATGGGAACCAAAAGGCATTCAATAGTAGATATATTACACAGAAATATGAGAACAAATTACAATATGCCTTTGTTAGTACAAGTCAAACATTGTCTCACACCATGTCAAAATCTCAATTAGTTTCAGGATTGATAGGCAAAATTTGGTCAATTCAAAATCCATGATTAGTTAATTGGATGAGTGCCAACTTCATTCTACATACCAATAGTTTAACAACTTTCTATTAGAGAAAGTTGTTAAACTGGTGTTAAACGGAATTTAGAGTCTCTAACTTCAAGTCCAAAACTAAAAGTCAATAACTAATGAATTTATTCAAAGTCTTGAAGCTATCGATTGTTATCCTTGAAGCTATCGATTGTTATCCTTGAAGCTATCCATTGTTCCCACAAACCCTTACTCCAACTTTATTACTCAGTAACCAGATCAGTTTTTGTCAAATTTCTTTTGGTTTTTGGTTTTTTGGTTTATCGCATTTCACCCCAATAAATTATTCTTTGAAAAGTTATCTTTTCCATTTCTTTTCTTTTCCCCTCACCATTTTTTCCTGCCACTCTTCCAAAGAGTAAAGGTGCTTTTGGTCACGTGGTGTCAAAAACCGTCTTGAATGGAAAAAGTATACAACCAAAAGATATTAAGTATTAAGTATAAGTGTTCAATGAAGCTCAAGCCTACAATGCCCATAGAGTACACAAGTACACAACCAATACTATTGATGGAGTACTAAAGAAGGAAGTATATAGTCAACAGGTTTTATTCATATTTATGAAGCAAAACGTGAACTTTGAATCAACAAGACGATCATGCTAAAGCCGATAAAAACATTAATTGAGCTATTTTTTGGTTTATCGCATTTCATCCCAATAACCTATTCTTTGAAAAGTTCTTTTCCATTTTTTCCTGCCACTCCTCCAAAGGTTCTTTTGGTCACGTGGTGTCAAAAACCGTCTTGAGTGGAAAAATTGACAGATTACACGCGAAATCGATTTCGATTGAGTCTCCATCAATTTGAGTGCAATTTATTACATAGTTTCGGGTAATTATACTGGGAATCGCTACTTTGCGCTAAAATTTTTTGTGCAACTCGTCATAACTTTCTTTTAAGTGGGTCAATCTTTATGATTTTGATGTCATTTTGTAGATCACAATAAGTGCAATAAAATGGCATTAAAATCAATTAAAAAATGTGGCATTAAAATGTTGACTCACTCAGAAGAAAGTTTTGGCAAGTTGCGCAAGAAATTTGGCACAAAATAGCCGCCACCAATTATACTGTGTGCTCAAAGAAGGAAGTTTACTGAGTTTTATTATTGTTGCGACAATAGCAAAATATTACTGCTCAATATGAAGCTCAAGCCTACAATACACATAGAGTACACAAGTACACAACCAAAAGATATTATTGATGGAGTACTAAAGAATGAAGTATATAGTCAACGGGTTTTATTCATGAATATGAATATGAAGTTTATCACGTTTTACTTCACAGGTTATGAAGTAAAACGCAAACTTTGAATCGACGATCATGATCAAGACGATCAAGACGATCATGATCAAGACAATCAAGACATGGGAATCGGGCTAGCTTTTCGTCGGGTCAAGTCCAACTTGATTTTGACCCAATCTGACCCGACCCGATTTCCCATGTCTACTAGATAGTAATGTAATATGAAATAGTTTGTTTCTTCATTTAGATGTTAGAATAGGATCTAGAATAAACCAGTAACATGTTTGTTCAGAGGCAACTTTTATCAGATCGATCAGACCTGAATCTGAATAGGCTGACCTAGAGCTGGCTTCTTGTTTGGCTTGCAAGCTCTAAGACCCAGTTAAACCATTCTTGCTCAGAAAATAAATCTGGAGCTTGTTTACCAAGCTGAGCACATGTCTGTCAAACCCTTCTCTTTTCCCACTTTCGAAATATTCAGCTTATCACAGTTTTAAAGAATCAAACACCTTTTTAGAGATTCGGCTCACTCTCGTGAAAAATTGGGCGCGAAATTCTCGGGCGTCTTTGTCTATCGCTATGGATTTTTCAAAGGGAAAAGTACGAAATGGAGAAAAAACCAGAAGCGCTATTGATGGAGTGAAAAAGGAGATAAGCCTTTTTAATAGCCAGTCATTGACGGTGAATTATTTAGAGCTTAGTGTTCTCTTGGGTTCTTTACTGATATGACACTCCTTTTTTGCCACAGTTCCTTGTTATTCGGTGTTGAAAGTTATTGAGGAGACTACAGTTGAACTTTGAAGTCATTAGGTAACATTTCTGGTTGAATTTGAGCTGTTTAGCTTCTTCTTTGAGCTTCTGTTTTAAATCTTTTAACAGACTTGTGCTTAAGTTAAGTAATATTAAGTTAAATTTGGTCTATGAGGCTATGATTTTTTTTCACTGGCCTTTGGCATTGTCATGCTAGAGTTAAGGCAGACTAAAGCTAAGTTAATTGCTAGTAAGCTCTGCTCTTTGAAGTTGTTTTGGTAATTTTTGATGCTCAATCAACATTTAGGCGGGCAATACATACACTGACTAGTAGCCAGAGTTTGAACTGGCTGCAGCCAAGTTTCATAAGCATTTTCCGATCATTTTTTCACCATTTTAAGCTAAAATTTTAAAGCTTTTGAGCTAGACTTACAGGGTGTTTCAAAAAAAGGCCCTTTTTCAAACCGAATTTTAGAAAAAGTTTAAGTGGCTATTGGTGGCACTTCTTGTGCCAAAACTGCGTTTTCTTTAAGGCAATTTTTTCACTTTTTTTGAGAATTGTTTGTTTTCTTGACGACTTACACAATTTTTCACTATCACCATGAGATTTTTGCCATAAAATTAAAACTTTCTATTGAAATCGTGGTGTTTAATTAGAGTTAAGATATAAATAAAGATTTTTAGCCAAGCACTTTATTCATTTACGTCATATGATAATCTGTCGTACATAAGAGATTTTCAAATTCCCTTTTCTAAAGAAATGTCCGTTTTTTCCAAGGAAGCGCTGATCAATAAAGTGTATGGTTTAATTTTGAAGTTATTTTAATAGTTTATTGAGTTATTGAGGAGACTACGGTTGAACTTTGAAGTCATTAGGTAACATTTCTGGTTGAATTTGAGCTGTTTAGCTTCTTCTTTGAGCTTCTGTTTTAAATCTTTTAACAGGCTTGTTCTTTTTCCAAGGAAACGCTGATCAATAAAGTGTATGGTTTAAATTCGTAGTTATTTTAATAGTGTTTATTATGCCCCACGATGTCAGTAGTGGGTTTTAATTTGATGGCAAAAAATTCCACGGTGGTGATGAACAATTTTCGTATATAAGGCGTCAAGAAAACAAAAAATTCTCAAAAAAAAGTGAAAAAATTGCCTTAAAGAAGGAACAGTTTTGGCACAAGGAGTACAATAGCCACTAAAAGTGCAATAGCCACTAAAAGTTTTTTTAAAATTCAGCTTGAAATGGGGCCTTTCTTTGAGAAACCCTTTAGAGCCAGATAAACCTTTTGCAAACAACGTGTGGCTGACTGGTTAAGTGTCTTTTATCTTAATCGGAAGGTCGAGGGTTCGAACCCCACATGCGACATGGTCACCCCCTTCGGATTTCCTTTCCCTTCGGGTTGAGAGGTTTTCTGGAGGGCAGTCTGGTGGTTGTGGCCCCAGTTCTTTAAAGTGACAAGCCACTCCTTCATCGTCATCTTCCCTTCACCACCAAAAAAGCTATTTAGTTCCCCATTGAGCTTAGGGTTAGGGAGCCGTCTGTCATGACGTGGGTTAAGTTAAGATATAGCCTAGTATTGTGTGTGTCGTTGTATTGTGATTGATATATTTCGTGTATGCGATAAATTCACCACTGGTAGCCCCAGTCGGTATTTTTAAACCTTTCGAAACACAAATCATTTTTCAGTTCATTCGATTAGTTCTAATTGGTATAAGTACCTGATACGTTTTCCTTTTATAGCTTGCTTCATCTGTATTTTACTTGTTTTATTCCTTTCATAGTCAGCAAAAATCTTTGTATGCGATTCAATAACAGGAACGGATTCGATTTTGATCACATAGTGAAACAGGCAGAGGCTGGAACGGCCAGGTGTCACCCAAAACGGGAATCAACTTTTGATTAATTGTAATTTCTTGAAAGCTATCTTAATGATTACTTTCATTCATTGAAAAATCTTTTTTAAGAACTTTTTCAATAAAATTGCCTTTAACATTCGTTTCTAATGAGCTTTTCGTTTGCTCTGACTATTGAAAAGCTTTAATTCTTCATCAATAAATCTAGTTTTTTCATTGATTCAGTTTGATTCACTATTTTACTTTTTTTTCTTCTTGCCTAAATTGTACAGCAAGACAAAAACTACTTTCTACCCTCGCCACCGCTTTCCATCATTTACAGCCCTCCCTTTTCCCCCTTCTTGACGCCGTTTTGCCCATATTATTTGTGCACAATTGAGCCAGGATCAATCTTTTATCTGTGTTCATTCCCTTGTCCCCTTGTACAAAATATAGCTGTCTTATTAGGTTTTGAATTAGTTTTTGAAGGAAAGTCTAAAATCGCTTTAGCTAGTGAATATGATCGCTCCAATAGTAAAATCTAACAATGAGTACACGTCTTTGACTTTGATTTTAGACTTTGAATCATAGACTTACCGCATTTATTCTAATAGAAACTAATATTCTATATTTATTCGAAAAGAAACGCATCTTTCTGAAAATGGTATAAGATCGATTTAGAGAGTAAAAAGCCCAATCGGGAACATAAAAACGGGGAGTGGGACAAATGCTACCTTTTTTTGCGCACTCGGACATTTGCGCACCTTTTTTCCGCACCTTGCCCATTAGCGCACCTTTTTTCGCGTTTTAAAAAAGCTCTAAAAGCTAATATTAACAAAAAAAGCTCTAAAAAGCTAATATTAACCAATTTCTATTCCAAAAGTTGTTTTTCTAGGTAATTTTAGGGCGTAGAATCGAAATTTTGACATATCAGAGCTTGTGGAAACAAACGCACGGAGTTATACAAAGAGAAAAATCGACAATTTAATTTGATCTAACCGTTTTGTCTTTCAAATTGGTTCCACACGCTCTGTTATGTCAAAATTTGAATTCGACTCCCTCAAATTACCTAGAAAAACAATTTTTGGAAAGGAAATCGGTTAATATTAGCTTTTTAGAGCTTTTTTAAAACGCGAAAAAAGGTGCGCTAATGGGCAAGGTGCGGAAAAAAAGGTGCGCAAATGTCCGGGTGCGCAAAAAAAAGGTCGCATTTGTCCCACTCCCTAAAAACGACTGTTTTTGAGCTCTATATAGGTATTTAAACGTGTTTTCTAATTGAAAACAGTGAGAACTAAAATTGTGAAGAAGAAAAAACTGGACAAAAAGTTGGTTAGAAGTTGGGGAAAAGTGATTTATCATGGTGATTTGTTATAGTGATTTTCATAAGCGCAAATTTGATGCTATGATACTCAACGTAGATGAAATTGGCGCCAAAGATTTTAGCGCAAAAACGCGGCGCTTTTGCTAGCACCTCGGTACAATAGACACCTAAAACTGTTCAAATTTGGTCAACCGTTTGAAATTTGCAGAACTGTGGATGCTTGTGACACGAAAAAAAGGCTAATTTACGTTTATGGACTTAAAATTGGTCTTGACCTTGACTCAGAATCAGGGTTTTTAATGAAGTTTAATTCTATTTTTGATACTTTATTTTTTTTTCTCGAATCTGATCCCCTCTCTGCTCATTAGCTCTTTTTTATTCAAAACTCATCACTATTTTTTTCTATTCTGTGTGTTTTGCTCACCAGTTGATTAGAAAAATGAAAATTTTTGCAGTTCTGCAAATTTTATGGATTTTATCTCTCGTGTATCAAAAAATGAAATGTTTTTTTGTTATTTACAATTCAATTCATCCTAAATCTCTTTCAAATGACCTTTTCAAGGATAATTTGCACTTTTTCGTTCGATTTGTTTTAAAACTCTTTAGCCATGATGTTATTTTTCTTTAGCCATGATAGACCAAACAGTATTTATTAGCCATGATATTATTTTTTCTTTAGCCATGATAGACCAAAGAGTTGCAATCTATCAGAATAACTAAAGGAGGAGAATTTGTCAAAATTAATTTTATAAAGAGCAATTCTGGTGAAGTGCCTCTGAACACGTTCTATTTTTTGAATAAGATTTAGTAGGGAAGGAGACCAAATCAACGAATCGTATTCAAGAATAGGGCGGGCATAAGCAACAAAACACATCCGATAAGTTTTGATGTTAGGTATGGTAATAGACCTGAGGATACGGTTAACACTTAGCACACTTTTTCGTTCAATTTGTTTTAAAACTCTTTAGCCATGATGTTATTTTTCAAAATTGGTCGTAAATGATTGTAAAATTTGTATGTTCTTGAATCTAAAATTCTCCGTTCACGCCGCAGTAAAGCTAAACCGGATCTTTTTTTGTAAAACCAGTTTTTTCCGGTACAATCGAAATTTTGGCTCTGACTATTTAGAGGCAAAATTTGAACAATTCAACATTTTATCCGTGTTCGTTTTATCGCAAAACCTTTTTCAAAGCTTGACTTCTTTAATCTTTTCCAAAGCAGCCAAACGGTTGACCAAATTTGAACAGTTTTAGGTGTCTATTGTATCGAGGTGCTAGCAAAAGCGCCGCGTTTTTACGCGAAAATCCTTGGCGCCAATTTAATCTACGTTGAGTATCATATCATCAAATTTGCGCATATGAAAATCACTATAACAAGGAAACAACTTTGACTCCTTCTTTCTTCCCTTCTACTTTTCTCTTTTCTTTCCCTCTTTCTCTTGACAAGTTAAGGTACCGAATCGCTCAATGGTTAGAACAATTGCCCCGAAAGAAAAAGGTCAAAGTTCAATCCCCTCTATGGAAATTTTCTTCCTACTAATTCCTTCCTTTCTTTCTTTCTTTCTTCCTTGTTTCCTTCCTTTCTTCTTCCCCCTTATTCCTCTGTTCTAAAGCTTTTCAAAGCTCTTTTTTAGTTCTAAAACTTAAAAAAACTATTATAATCTCTTATTCAATTCAAATGAGTTGATAGAATGATAAAAAGGTTCGCTTGAATAAAAATAGGCTACAAGACTAGGATAAATTTGGTTTAAAACAAGATTACGGTAGTTTTCGAAAGTTGAACGTTTTAGACAACAGAGAGAAAGCTTTATTGTAACTCTAATAAATGACATAGTTCATCTCAAAAGCTCTTGTTACTGGAAATTTTAGTTTTACTAACATTTTAGAAGCTAACCTAGAAGTTTTAGCTTACTACTTTACACTCGAGTTTGTACCCAGACAAATAGCTTCATTAATCTTTTTCATCTTTTGTTCTTATCTACGAAATTCCTGAAAAACGAACGAGTAATAGCCGGCGTGTTTACTGATCGCGCTCGGGTTGTCCTTGTTTCGGTTTTCTGTCACCTGAAAAAAAAAGATAATGTTGATGCAAAATGATCTCTGTCATATGAAATATCAATCGGTTGATAAAATTGATTGGATTTCAAATCTAATTTAACTTTAGAAAGATCTAAAACTCACAGGGAAATTCATTGCCAGTTTTTTACTTGCATAGCCAAGTGCTAAAGACTCATGTTTACCGTAAATTTCTTTCTGTCTTTTTAAAACTGTCTTTTTTGTCTTTCTTTTTGATGCTTGATTGTTATTTGATTGTTATTAATCATTGTTCAATGTTTACTAATCATTTGATTAAGTTTAAACAAATCAATGAAATGATTTGGTTCGAAAGGAGTACATGGAATATCATCCAAATGGCATTTGGAATGATGCTCACATTCATCGCCTCAATGTGTCATTCGTTTATCGCGGAAACGGTGAGCAAATGAGCATAACTTTAAATAATACTATACCATAGTTATTCTAGGGTTTCTATCCATCCAACTAGTAAATAAACAAGTTCATCAATGCTTTCTTATGTTTTATAAATTTCAATCCAAATTTCCTTATCAGTTTTAGATCTTTCTAAAGTTAAATTAGAATTGAAATCCAATCAATTTTATCAACAGCTGATATTTCATATGATAGAGATCCTTTTTCATCAAAATTATCTCTTAATTTTTTTTCAGGTGACAGAAAACCGAAACAAGGACAACCCGAGCGCGATCAGTAAACACGCCGGCTATTACTCGTTCGTTTCTCAGGAATTTCTTAGATAAGAACAAAAGATGAAAACGATTAATGAAGCCATTTGTCTGGGTACAAACTCGAGTGTAAAGTAGTAAGCTAAAACTTCTAGGTTAGCTTCTAAAATGTTAGTAAAACTAAAATTTCCAGTAACAAGAGCTTTTGAGATGAACTATGTCATTTTTTAGAGTTACAATAAAGCTTTTTCTCTGTTGTCTAAAACGTTTAACTTTCGAAAAGTACCGTAATCTTGTTTCAAACCAAATTTATCCTACTTGTAGTCTATTTTTATTTAAGCGAACCTTTTTATCATTCTATCAACTCATTTGAATTGAATAAGAGATTACAATAGTTTTTGAAAGTTTTAGAACTAAAAAAGAACTTAGAAAAGCTTTAGAACAGAGGAATAAGGGGGAAGAAGAAAGGAAGGAAACAAGGAAGAAAGAGAGGAAAGAAAGAAAGAAGAAGAAAGAGGAAGAGAAGAGAAGAAAGAAAGGAAGCAAGAGAAGAAAGAAGGAAGCAGAAAGAAAGAAGAAGAAAGAAAGAAATATCTGGGATTTCAGAACCGTGAACTCCCGCTCTACTTGAAAATCAGAATCACATGTATTAGGAATAAAGAGAAGGAATTAGTAGGAAGAAAATTTCCAGAGAGGGGATTGAACTTTGACCTTTTTCTTTCCGGGCAATTGTTCTAACCATTGAGCTATTCGGTACCTTAACTTGGCAAGAGAAAGGGGAAAAGACGAGAGGAAAGACAAGAGAAAAGAAGAAGGGAAGAAAGAAGGAGTCAAAGTTGTTTTCTTTCAGAGCATGCATGCTTTACGCGGCCTCTTTGATCTCAAATGTTGTCGCACCTCCTTTGGTTTATGTTCTAGGTATTGTAAAACCTATTTCAATCAAATCCTCTTAATTCAGGTTTACGATTTTCCCTATTCCTTGGCGCTTTCTTCTATGCTATTTACATGTCAGCGTTCTTTCATTTAACATCATGGTATCTGTATTCGGGAGCGATAGCTGATGGATTGGTGTCTGGATGTGGGTTTGAAAAAAACAATAATTGTAAATGAATTGAAAATAAGGTTGATGGAAGGTTAAAACCTAATGGTCTAATGGCTTAGAGGTAACTTTTCTTTAATTAATAGAAAAATTGTCTTTACTTAACAATTCTAACAGTCTAAACAGTCTAAACAAGAGTCAGTTTATTGAAATTTCTTGGAAAGAACTTTCTAAATTGGTTTTTGTTAGCACTGATGCTTGGCTCTTGTCGAGTTTAGGGGATTTTTAGATAAGAAGGCTAGCTTTAAATATTTATAACTCTAGAAGCAATATTTTCAATAAATCTTTTGGTTAGAATAAAGCTTGTCCAATGAATCTTGTCAAAATAGCTATTGATTAATGAATAAATTTGGAAATTGCTCAAAATTCTAGTAAAATTATTAAATGTCAAATGTCAAATGTCAAAACTGTCTTGAGAATATGTCTACATTCAAAATTATTTAGTGATGTGGACAGCCGTTGGTCAGTATATGACGTTGAACTCCAATGAGAGAACAGTTGGACGAAATAGCAGTCTTATGTACATGATAATCATGTCTGGGTGAGTAAATTTAATCTCTTATCCGATTATTGACAATATCAAATACAATTTAAACCTAAAAACTTATTGTTTGATATAAAGATCTACACCAATTGGATATTCCTTTGAATTATCCTTTGAATTCTTTTCAGTACTCTCTGGGGTGGTGTCTTTCTCGTGGTGATGTTTGGCTCGAAGAGTGATCGAGATATTTCATGTAGGTAAATGAGTCCTAAAGTTTTTTATTCTATTGGGTTGGTGAATTGAAAACTATTGGGTTGGTGAATTGGACTTTCAACTAAAATTTATTCAACATAAAACCATCAATTCATTCGATATAATTTCCATTATTATTGACGGCTTCTGCCCATTTTACAGGCAATTTGCGGATTCCTCTTTCGTAGTAGGATTTTGGTTTTGAATCTAAAAACTTTCAAAGCCAATTTTTGACTGCTTCTTCCTAATCGAAGTGTTCTCCTGCAAGCTCATTACTCATGATCCGGAATAAATAGTAATCGAAAGGGGCCAGGTCCGGACTGTATGGGGATGCGACAAAAGTTCCCAAACAAGGCTATTTATTTTAGAGCGAGTCAGTTTTGCAACATGAGGGCGCGCGTTGTCGTGGATGAGAACGAACTTTGACTTGGAGGCCCTATTCTTCTTCAGGGATTCATTCACCTTTTCCAACTGTTCACTGTATTTGATTGCATTAAGGGTCGTCTTGCTATCCAGCAACTCCCAGCACACCATTCCCTCCATATCCCAGAAAACGCAGAGCATAAACTTCTTCTGGTGCAAATCGGGCTTAGGGTCACTTTCGGTTGCTTGGTGAATTGAAAACTTCCGGACTTTGAACTAAAATTTATGCAACATAAAACTATCAATTCATTCCAAATAATTTCTATTATTATTGACGACTTCTGCCCATTTTACAGGCAGTTTGCGGATTCCTCTTTCGTGATTTTGGATTTGAGGATTTTGGTTTGTGTGTGAGACAAGTGTGAGACTCAAAAATGGAGGACTGGAGATGTCAGCCGTCAGCCCAGTTTGAGCACTTTCTTCAAAAGAAACCCATTTTGCTGTCAATAGAAAAGTTGTAGAGAATCAAAAATGAAGCTTATATCCAAATTTTCAAAAAGATACACTTAGTAGTTTCGCTTAAAATGCAAGTTTTGTGAAAATTCGTAAATTTGGCATTTCTTGAAAACCAGTTTTTGAATCGTTCTGAAAATTTGGAGATAAGCTTCATTTTGGATTCTCTACAACTTTTCCATTGACACCAAAATGGGTTTCTTTTGAAGAAAGTCCTCAAACTGTGACATATAACAGTAGCCCGCAGTTTTTAATTCACCGACCCAATAATTCTTTTACGAATACATTACTCTTTTATAAATTTACCTTCAAAAGCAAGCTTTTAGTGTCAACTCAATACATTCTCTATTCCGTATTCACTGCTGTTTCCCTACTCGGCGGGCTCATCTTCTTAATGCTTCCAAATCCACCAGAAGATCGAAATGAGAAGAAAAAACTTGATGATGATCAACCGAGAAATCATTGGGGAGAGGTTTTGGAGGAATTATGTAAGTTTCACTTTTATCCGAAAGTTGAAAAGGTTTTAGATAAATCAGCACGGTTGGTGATCACGTTCGATTTCCTACTGATTGCCATTCCGTCAGCTTTCACTGGAATCGAGTTGTCATTTTGGTAAGTTGAGAAGAAGTAGCTTTGCCTTAACTACAATAGATTTCCTATAAAGTAGTACAATGGATTACAGTAAAAAATAGCTAATAGATTGAGTACTATGTGTTGATATGGCTTACTCTTTTTAGAAACAACTAATGCTTCAATTCACTTACAGTTTTTATCATTTAAAAACTCTATTGTTCTTTTAAAAGTAGTTCTTTTAAAAGTAGTTCTTTTAAAAATAGTAGTTTAAAAGTAGTAGTTTAAAAGTAGTAGTTTAAAAGTAGATTTCTATTTGACCCTAACTTCACCAATAAACAAGTCTAAACAACAGTGAGTAAAGTTTTAGACTTAATGAATCAAATCTTTATTTAAAGAAAAGCAAAACTCAAATGAAATCAAGTCAATATTTCCTTCCAAATGTTTTTTTCTTTTTTTAAATCACATTGTTTTTCAGGGTAGGCGTCTATCCAACATCTCTATCATTCACGAAAAGCTTCTCGATGAACACCAATGTGATGATTGCATTGAATTGCATATCAGTTGGACTTGGAGAGCTTTTAGGTATCAAAATAACTCTTTTCCAAAAATTTTGCCTTTAGGTGGTCTCATTTTTGGAGTCTTTGGCAAGAAACAAACGAGCGTAGGGAGATATCCATTTATGTGGCTTGGAACGGCTTTGAGGTTTGTTCTAGAAAAAGTAGATGGTTATTTCTTGAATATTTCAAGTAGTTACTGTAGTTTTTTATCAAAATTTCTATATTTTAGCATTGTTGCGTATATTGCTATTTGGTTGAATATACCCGGACCCGCTTCGTTTGAGGAAACTTATGAGATTTCTGTGATTCATCCAAAGTTAGTTAATCAAGCTTTTTCTCAGTAAAGTTCTCTTATTTTCTCTAATTCTCTTATTCTCTTATTCAAAGTTCTCTGATTCTAAGCTCCTTTTTTTCAGTATTGCTTTGGCATTAATCTGTGGCTTTCTACTGGGATTCTTTGACTGTTGCATCAATTCGATGATCTACCCATACATCTCAGTGCAATTCGAGGGACAAACAAAGCAAGCGTTTGCTTTGTCCAAATTTTTCCATGTAAGTTCAGAAAACGAAAGTATAACTTGAATAACTTGAACACTGTTCAAACGAGCATCACTCTTGTGACTCATTTAACAAGAAGAAAGCTCTTTTACCAAAACTTTTGTCATGTAACCTCCTAAAACTCACTTAAACTACAAGCTCATTGAAAAATAGTGTTTTCGAGTACTGCGTTTTCTAAATTGCACTTATTTGTAAAAACTATTGTAGCCAAGTTGTCACTTTGCATTTAATCAGCCCAATTTCGATATCATTGACTGAGCTTTATGATTCCTCATCGAATGATACCAAAGTCTGAGTTGATCGGATGTAAACTAACGGTTTGACTACGGTAGTTTGCTCAAATAGGTGCCTTTTAGGAAACCCATTACTCGCGAGGAACACACTCTACTCAAAAATGCTTCCCAATTTTGCATTTGTCAAATTGGCATCTTCAAGCTACTTCAAAAAGTTGCATTTGAAGTAATAGGTTGACCGGAAAGTTTAATAGCTTTGATTCAATCCAGTCAGGAGTTTCCATTTTGCAGCAAAAAGGTTCAAAGTCAACGTTTCACTCAAAGAAAGCGGAGATTTTTCAAAAGTTTCTTTTTTAATTGACCCATTTGCCAATTAAAGGGCGTCAAAAGTTCTTATCCTTTTAACGGGGGTAGTCAAAACAGCGCCATAATAGAAAACGTTCAAAACAGCGCCGTCAAATTTCTCACACTCCAAAAACCAAGCCAAAAAAGCCTTTTTTATATCAAAAAATTCCTTGCGTTCTTGGCTACATGATGGGTGAAACAGTTTTTTAAAAAGTTAATATTTCATAGATAAAAAGAGCACTCAAAATGGGTCTCTAAAGATATTCAGTTAACCAACTGAGTATCACTCGACACACATTTTAAGTGCTCTTTTTATCTAGGAAATATTAACTTCTTTAAAAAACTGTTTCACCCATCATGTAGCCAAGAACGCAAGGAATTTTTTGATATAAAACTTGAACCGGCTTGGTTTTTTGGATTGTGAGAAATTCGACGGCGCTGTTTTGAACGTTTTCTATTATGGCGCTGTTTTGACTACTCCCCCTTTTAACTGAATACTTTTATTTAATTTTTCAAGCTACAGTCCGCTTTTTTAAGGGTACTTTTTGAAATGAATAATGAACCAATCGATCTATAGTTTGTTTTATCAAAAAGTCCTATTATTGATTTACAAATCGCTCTTTAAGAAATTCTGAAAAGCTCGCGTTCGTCCATTTTTTTAATCATTTGAAGTTGAGCAGTCAAAAACGATAAAACCGTTTTCGATTCTCGATTTGATTCCGATTTGAGCACTTTTCCTTAAAGAAATCTATTTTGGTGTTTGAAGACAAAAAATAGAGAATGAAAAGTTAGGCGGATAGACAAATTTTCATAACATTTCACCAAGTCGTTTCCATTCTATGTCCATTCTAAGGATTTAAAAAAAAAAACAAGAATTCCCGTTCGAATTTGCTTCAAAGCGGACTCAAATCTGCCTAAAAATAAGCGAAATGTGATAGTTAATCTTTTTTATTCAAAGCAAATCACACATTAATCAGCTAATCATTCATTTATAAACAAAAATTACAAAAAGACGGATAAGACTTTCCGGTCAAACCAATAATAAGTCAAGCGCATCAATCAATTTTCGGAATCTAATCGACTAGTGCTAAAGTAACCAACAAATGATTGCAAAATGAGGTATTCCATTTTGAACTCAAAGTCTACCTCAAGGCGGTAATGATAAACTACCTTATTTTCCCTAATAGTAGTGCCCCGAATTAACGAATATTTTACAGTTTTCAAGTTTTCACAGAAGCTCAGCAAGTCTAATCCCCCAAAAGATCTCATTGTCAGCTACATTTTGGACCCCACATCGTTCTGATAAGCAGTTTTCAAGGCTTCGAGCAATTTAAACGAAGCTTACGGTGCACTACTATTAGGAAAAATACGCTATTCCTTTTTTTCAGTCTGCTTTGAGTGCCGTTTGTCTCTTCTACGGCTCCGTGTTCTCAATTCAAGTTCAACTATCAATCCTCCTCGTCGGAACAATAATCTCTTCAATATCTTACACATACGGAGAACGAAGATATCATGCAAAACAAAGGCGTTTTATATTAGAATCGGAGTCATCGGGGCGGCCGTTAGCTCAAACGATTAGCAGTATCAGCTCTGAATCATTTCACAAATTATAATACACTCGAGAAATCGATATAATCAATGTTTGTACAGTTTAGAAAGCTAAGCTTTTGACAAATGTTTCATATTTTTTTTCGACGATGAAAACAAATTTGTAAGACTCTTTCAAATGAGTTGAATGTTTTGAACGGTTTTTGACAATTGATCTTTTAAATGCAATTACTTTTTCTTGTTCTGAATTCTTTACGCATTTTTTTTTAATATTTTCACTTTTTACGGTTCTTCTTTGTGTACAATAAATTCTAAACAGAATTTGGAAGATGCAAAGCAGAAGCAAAAGCTATCAAATAATCAAAAACTACAAATTTTTAAATTCATAAAGTTTTTCTAAATGTCTAAAAGTCTTCTTGGTCTAAATGCTCCTTGGAATCATCTCATTTTGAGAAAAATTGTCTTTAATTAACATCACAGCGGTTGGGAGGTAAAACAGGCTAATGGTGGGTCTTTCTTTACTTAATAGAAAAATTGTCTTCACTTAGTAATTCTAACAGTCTAAACAGTCTAAACAAGAGTGAGTTTATTGAAATTTCATGGAAAGAACTTTCTAAATGGGTTTTTGTTAGCACTGATGCTTGACTCTTGTCGAGTTTAGAGGATTTTTAAAGAAGAAGGCTAGCTTTAAATATTTATAAGTCTAGAAACAATATTTTCATTTACTTTACAGAGGAAAACAGTTCAGCCTTTCTAATTAGATCAAAAAGAGCACAATTGGAAAGATTAACTCTGAGAAAATTGCAGAATTGACGAATGCTATTCTACTTGAGAATGACTCAATCTCTGACCGGGTATAGGGTTCGTTCTGTTGATTCCAAAGATGTAGATAACTTTTGCTGGTTCAGGAGTGCAAATAATCAGTTGAGAATTGAAAACTAATAGTTGTTTACACCTTTGCAATGGCAAGCTTTATGCATCCGATTTCGATCTTTGAGTTGAGGCCATTTCTTGGGTTGGGCAGTTTGAATATCAATAAAAAGATATTGTTTTTTTGCTCTGGTTCTATTCTTCTCATGTCAAACTTATATTGCTTCTCCTTTTTCATAATTAAAAACAACTTTTTATTGCATTCCATTATTTGAAGCATTTCTATAATAAACATTTTTTTAAAATTCCAAAAACTTATAGATTTGACTATTTTAGTTGTTTTAAGAAGTTTAGAAGCTTGGCTGCTCCATAAAATGTTGTTTTTAATTATCAAAAATGGAAAGCAATAAAAGTTTGACATGAGGAGAATAGAACCAGAGCAAAAACAATATCTTTTTATTGACAATCAAACTGCTCAACCCAAGAAATGGCCTCAACTCAAAGATTTTCGAACTCAAAGAAAAAGAAAGACTCAAAGATTCAAAGATCAAGAATGATTTTATTAATATAAAAAGGAAAAGCAATAAAAGTTTGACATGAGGGGAATCAAACCAATCAAAATCAAACAAGCAAACAATTTCCTAGCAATCAAGAGCACTATCCCCACACAGCCACATTTCGTGGCCTCAAATAAAGATCAAAAATGCAACCAAAACTTGAGCCAGATATCTTGCGTTACAGGCCTCGAGGGCAAAAACTGAAAACAGATTCGGAATCAGCGCCGTCGATTCTATAAGATGGAAGAAATTCTCCGGAGAGACCCTTTGTGCAGCTTTATGGGAAGTGGATCTCTTGATTGGAACGGACAAGGCGTTGATGCTTTTGGATCGATCTGGGCAAGGAAAAGATATGCACAAAACACTTACTAGAGAGGCAAACGCTTGGCAAGCCCTTTTGAAAACGAGACAACTCATCTCATCGAATTGGTCACGCTGTGTTCGATTCTAATTTTAGTTTTTGCCCTCGAGGCTTGTAACGCAAGATATCTAGCTTACAAGTTTTGGTTTTCACTTTTGATCTCTATTTGAGGCTTCCACGTCATCCCTTAAAATGTGGCTGCGTGGCCGAGGGCAAAGTGCTCTCGGCACAGATTTTTTTGTCCTGATGGAGGGATGACGTGGAGGCCTCAAATAAAGATCAAAAATGCAACCAAAACTTGCAAGCCAAATATATTGCGTTACAGGCCTCGAGGGCAAAAACTGAAAGCAGATTCGGAAGCAGCGTAGTCGATTCTATAAGATGGATTTGTTCTCTTTCTAAAAGGCCACGGCAAGTGCTTGCCTTTCCCTAGTAAACTCTATCTTTTGGTCTAAAAACTCTTAAAAAATAGCCGTTGAAATGGTTAAATCTTGCCTTTTCGTTGTAGACTTAGTGCCAAACAAACCAAAAATGAATACAGTCTTGTCAATTCTTCAACTTTCTAAGTAAGTAAATTGTCCTGAACTTTCAAAAAAATCATACTTTTTCATTATTTTGAATAAAAAAATTGAACAAATCAACAATCTATTAGGGTGGTGCAAAAGAAACTATCGATGGGTATCAGCTCTCATTTATCAGAAACGAGCGATGCTAACGGCATTATTTTTTTTTATGTTTTGTTCGCATATTTGTTTGCTATTTATTTCGACATTTGAATTTTCTGGTTGTTGTTTATTTTATTTAAAAATGCTTATATTTTTTATTCAGATCATGGTCGAGCAAAAGTTTTTGCTACGAGCAGCATTACTGTTTAACTTCAAAGTCTGCTGCCGAATCGCATCGTTCTCTCTGTGCTGCTTCCGGAGATGGCAGTTTGTCTCTCAGGCAGTGTCAGACTTGGTTTCAACGATTCCGAGAGGGAGACGAGGCTTTGGAAGATTACGAGCACGGTTCGAGGCCAGAAGTCGTGAACGAAGCCAAGCTGAGGGACGTTATTCAGGCTGATCCATGCCAATCTGCTCGAGATCTTGCGAAAATATTCCATTGTGATCATGTCACCATCGAACGCCATCTTTTGTTTTGAATTTACCGTCAAATCGGCAGTTTCTTTTGCACCACCCTAATAAAAGGCCACGGCAAGTGCTTGCCTTTCTCTAGTAAACTCTATTTTTTGGTCTAAAAACTCCTGGCCTCGAGGGCAAAAACTGAAAGCAGATTCGGAAGCAGCGTAGTCGATTCTATAAGATGGATTTGTTCTCTTTCTAAAAGGCCACGGCAAGTGCTTGCCTTTCCCTAATAAACACGATCTTTTGGTCTAAAAACTCTTAACAAATAGCCGTTGAAATGGTTAAATCTTGTTTTTTCGTTGTACACTTAGTGCCAATCAAACTAAAAATGAACAGGGTACAGTCTTGTCAATTCTTCAACTTTCGAAGTAAGTAAATTGTCCTGGACTTTCAAAAAATCATACTTTTTCATTATTTTGAATAAAAAATTGAACAAATCAATCAACAAATCAATCTATTTCAAGGTTCACCTATAACAATTCCAAAAACGCAGACCTTTTTTTCCGAAAAAACACAGTTTCCTATAATCTCTCTACGAAAAAGATAAATTTTTGCATAATCTTTTCCAAACTGTTCGGCCTCTTAACTGCACAAAAATGGAACCACAAAAAAATTCGTTGGTCAATCAGCTCAATTTTCACTCTGTAACATGTAGTGAACCGTGTATTTTATGATTCTTTTCTGAAACTTCAACATTGGTTGATCAGCTCGATCTTTTTAAACATTTTTTATAAATTTAAAACCTTATAAAGAAATAGATTTTATTTTAATTAATTTCTTGCTTGGTAGTAGTCTGTTAAAATCAAAAACCCAGTTGTTTTATGTGAATAAGTTTTATTTGGGAACCCTATTAGGTAATCTACTAAAAAAGAGCTGTGTCTGTCTGTGCGCACTGCTCTTCCGCGCCCAGTGGACCGTTTCAAGTGATTTTTATTAGTTTATTATGAAATTAGTTTTGCTTAAAATTCCCTGTAGTTGTGCAACATGTTTTTAAATTTTTAAAAAGCCCAAAGGGCCGACACGGGCAGGAGTTGAACCGGGGTCGTGTGGGCTAGAGACAAGCGCCCTCCCACTGTGCCATCTACATGGCCGAGTGGTTAAAGCGCGCGTCT
Source organism: Mesorhabditis belari (assembly GCA_958450365.1). Lineage (NCBI taxonomy): Eukaryota > Metazoa > Nematoda > Chromadorea > Rhabditida > Rhabditidae > Mesorhabditis > Mesorhabditis belari. Next base: position 397,103 of record CAUEEP010000876.1, read on the forward strand.
CTCAAACGAACGGAAGGTAGAGGTCACGGGTTCGCCTCCTTTCACTGCCAATTCTTTTGCTTTTTAGCAATAGCAACGAAGCTTCTGGTATATTTTATATTGTACTATTAGAAATACAGGGTGCCCAAGAAAACGTTTTCAAACCGAAATTCCTCAGGATTTCTGGTGGCTAATGCTGTGGTGTTCTAGTGCATCATTTGTGCTCTAAAATTTCACATATTTTTCATAAAATATCACAATCGATATTACAGACATTTATGAAAAAAAAATATGAAAAATTTAGAGCAAAAACGATTCACTTTGACATCACAGATTCTGAGACACCAGAAATTCTGAGGAATTCCGATTTTTTAATTTATCTATACTATTGTGAACTTCAAGTCTTGAAATTTGTACCAAATTGTTGGGAGTGGGACAAATGCGACCTTTTTTTTGCGCACCTGGACATTTGCGCACCCTTTTTTTTGCTGGAAAAGGCCTTAGGCAAGCCGGTAGAGCTTCGAAAATATTTCCATAAAAGGGAATCGTATGCGTAGATTCAGAATTTTGACAAATCAGACCTCGCTGACACGTCAAATTTGGGCTAAAAGGCAAAAACTACGCAACTTAACGCTTTTCCGCAGTTTTTAATTTGAATTTGAGAAATTTGACGTGTCAGCGAGGTCTGATTTGTCGAAATTCGGAATCTACGCATACGATTCCCTTATATGGAAATATTTTTGAAGCTCTACGACCTTTCCTAAGGCCTTCTCCAGCAAAAAAAGGTGCGCAAATGTCCAGATGCGCAAAAAAAAGGTCGAATTTGTCCCACCCCCAAATTGTTTCTTTAAAAATTTGATTTTGATAACGTTGGTTCTTTCAGTCTAATCAATTAATATCTAATCAGATTCTTCGAATTTCCGACAAGTTTGATTCTTTCAAATAGATTTTTGACTTGTGCAGTTATTTGTATTTGCAACATTGTAAATTTTTACAATCTACGCTACAGATCTGACAAAAAAATGTGGGACGGACTCCTTTGCTGTGTCGTGGCAGCGATCGGCTTTGGCAGTGTCTTCGTCCCAATGAGGAGACACCCAATGGGAGATGGTAAAAACGTTAAACTTTGCGTTTTTTTCAGCGTTTTGGTCAGCGTTTCAGCGTTTCAGCGTATAAATTCAATTCCAGAAGAAAAAGCTTTCCTAAATCTTTTCAAATCCAAACCATTAATTCCCAGGCTTCTTTGCTCAACTCTTCCTCTGTTTGGGCTCTTTTCTGATCGTTTTCCCGGTGGGTTTATGGTATCCACCGGTGATCTACCCAGAAGCAATGATTGGAGCATTTTTGTGGTGCTTTGGTAATTGCTTTGGCAATTAATTGCTATTAATAATTCAACATCAAATTTCCAGGAAATTCTGTTTGCGTGATGTTGATGAATCGAGTGGGTATGGCTCAAGGAATGCTTTTGTGGAACACGACGAGTTGCTTGATGGGATGGGCCACATCTAGGTAAAACGATCAAAACTTACTAGAGCCATAATTAACTAAACCATTGTCTTTTAGATTCGGCTTCTTTGGAGTGATCCCTCAACTACCGCAAAGCTTCACCTTAAACTATATTGGGGTTGCATTACTGATTACTGGGTAAGTGCAGGGCAAAAAAAAATTCCAGCCTAAAGCTAATTCCACCATCGTTTGCCCAGTTCTTCTAGCAAGTACTTGTACCAAATTTCAATCTAACCGCCATGACCGACTGGCTAAGAGTCCTGTATCTTAGTTAGAAGATCAAGAGTTCAATCCTGCCAGCTAGATTATTGATTCTTTTTTCCCGTATACAGAAAAGTTCTGTCTCCTCTCCAAGAATCATTTGTACGGCTCGAATCAAGGAAATTAGAGAAAAACTGACTTTAAATTTGAAAATGTTGACCATTTTTACCCTAGAAATGCTTCTTTATAAAAAGATTTTGTTTTGAAAATCTTTTTTTTGGTTGAATTGCCCACTGACCCTTCTGGCTTCTTTGCCGTTCTGGCCCTTTTGAGCGCAGCCAAAAATTTTAACGGTGCTTAAGAATGGCAAACTCTTAACCAATCTGACCGTAAAACGGCTAGTTTTAAAGGAAAATGTTTCGTTTTTTCTAATATTTTTAAAAAGTTGGTTTTATCTCGACCTTTTCACATTTTCAATTTCAAGTTAAGCAACGTTGGGTTAGTCTCTGGTTCGAATCCAGCAGATGAGTCAGGGATATATTCCCTGAACCGAGTGCTGTAGGTAACCGCACCCATATGGTGAACTGGTTCCCAAGACCGATCCCCTAGCCCCCTTTCCCTCGGGATTGGGATAACCAGAGATCCAAATGGGTAGACTTGTCTAAGGCGCAAGCTTATATAAAGCGGGTAGCCTTCTCCTCCTAAATCATCTCCTACATTGTCCCATCCTCACATAGAATATTCCCTAGGTCTTAACGTGTAAATTGTGATTATGTGTGTGCAAAATAAATCACCAGTAACCCCGGTATACATTATTATTTTAAAATCAATTAGCAATCAAAAAAAGGAAATCATTTCCGCAAGTAATCGAGCGAAAAATAAATTTTCGAAACAAAAGATCTTTGTAAGAAAAAGCATTCTTAGGGTAAAAATAGTCAAGAATTTTAAATTTAATGTCCGTTTTTCTCTATTTTATTTTATTTTTTCTAAAGAAGCGGCAATCTTTGGAGAGAGGACAGAGCTTTTCACGCACTTTATATATCGGTTGTTTCTTTCCTACATTTAGGGCTTAGGCTGTGCTTGTCCAATGTTTGTACCGCATTATTTCTGTAAATAAATATAAATGTATAACCGATTTTAGAGCCACTTGTTATCTCTTTATCAAGAGCACCCTCACCTCATCAAGCAGCTCAACAAAAGAACTCGAAAAAGTTGATCAAATGTTGGACTTGAGAAATGAAAAGAAATTTAGCAAGACAAACAAGTCGATCCAGAATCAGTGCATGTTTCATCCATTGAGAGAACTATGTGAGTTCAAAGTCTAAGTTTCAAAGTTTGGAAGAAGAGGAAAGTTTGGAAGATTTTAAATGTAAACTTAGCTCTAAAGATTATTGGGAAACTTTTTCCGTGACTTTTTACATCTTTCACATCTAATGCCGAGGCTTCAATCCCCTCTTGAAATCTTTCTTTGCTATTCCTTTCTTTACTTTATTTCATATATCCAGCTATTAGCTATAAAAGAAGGGAATGGGCTAGGAAAAGCCGTATTTTGGTTCTTTGGGGTATAGAAGAGTGGGAAGAAAGGGGCAATCATGCAACAACACCGAGATATCTCTCTTTTGATCGGGGATCGAATACAAGGACTCTCTAGACCTAGTTGAGAATCGAATAAACCAACAAGTCGATCCAGAATCAGTGCATGTTTCAGCCAATGTTTTCAGAGAATTATATGAGTTCAATGTTTGAGTTTCAGGAAAGTTTGAAAGATTTTAAATGTAAACGCAGCTCTAAAGATTTGCAAACTAAAGATAATAGTATACTATTTAAAGTATACTTTTTCAAAACCCTCATTTTCAAAAGGAAAAACTAAACTACTTTTTCATTTAAATTCTAAATTCAAGTAAAGCACAAATTTTCCATTCGACGTCATTTCAGTTCATTTCAGTGCAATGGGCTGCTGTGTGGTGATCGGTTTATTGTTCGGCTCATTTTATACACCAATTGCTTACTTACAGGTGCTTGATTACAGGAATTTCAAAACTTTAAGCTAAAATCGATGAATAATATTTCAACAAATTCATATGCCGTATTTTCTCTAATAGTAGCGTACCCCGGCGAGCCGAGTTGGTGACAATTTTACGGTTTCCAAGCTTTTGCAGAAGCTCAACACTCTAATCTCCCACTAGATCTCAACGTTAGCTACATTTTCCGACCCCACATCGATAGCTTCTGATAAGCGGTTCTCGAGATTTCTACACAATGGGCAGCTGTGTCAAGTTCAGCGGAGTTGAGAACGCTGCTTACTTGCACTACATGAAGAACGCGACGATCTATTTTATACCCGGTTGCAACAATGGTAAATGCTTTTCATTAGCTGATTAGAGCTCTATCCGACAAAACTCTCTAACTAGGATAGGTCTCGTTTTGAAATTTCATCTTAAGTTGGCGACCTTCCCTAGTAAGTGTATAGGCCAGATCGGTGAATACCGTATTTTCTCTAATAGTAGTGCATCCCGTCGAGCCGAGTTGGTGACGATTTTACGGTTTAAAAGCTTTTGCAGAAGCTCAACACTCTAATCCCCCACTAGATCTCAACGTCAGCTACATTTTCCGACCCCACATCGATAGGTTCTGATAAGCGGCTCTCGAGATTTCGAGCAATCTAGGCGACGCTCATGGTGCACTACTATTAGAGAAAAACCGGTATTTTCTTAATCAGTGAAATTCCAGAGTAAAGTCGACGAAGGCTACCCATCAACAGGCCTCGATTACATTTTCTCGTTTTTCATTGGAGTTGTCGTCACGTCATTTTTGATCTTCATCGTTTATTGTTATGTGAAGTTTGTTTTTTGTTTTGTATTGTATTTTTGATTTCTTTTAGAAAAGGAAAACCAGAATGTGATCCAAACATCGCTTTGCCAGCCTTCTATGGTGGTTTAATGTTTGGCGCATCGATGTGCTTTTTCTTGGTGGCAAACGAGAAATTGTCTCCGGTAAGGGTTAAGAAAATAAGCAATATTTGTTAATTTTAATGTTAAAATGTTATTTTATATGTTAAAAAGGAAATGTTTGATTCTTTCTGCAGATAAAATAAGATCACAAAATTAAAAATAATGCTAAAATCAAAATTTAGACAGTAGCATATCCAATCGTGGCGATGTTGCCCGGATTTGTCGTCTCTTTATGGAGTGTGATCTACTTCAAAGAGATTACGGTAGGAAATTTATCGATTAAATTCTTAAAAGTATACTATAATCAAAGTTTTAAAGTAAATTCTAATTTAAAAATAACTCGGAATGGAAATTGGTTTGAGTTGGTGAAAACGAGCGTTAATTTGATCAATTTGACACGATGATTTGACGAGAATTTGTAGGAAAATTCAGCTAGATTTCAGCCAAAAATTGAACCCAAAGAACTTGAGCCTAGTGAGCTTGGAAAGATTTGATTCTATCAACTGGAACTAGGATTTAATTGGCTTAAACTTTTAAATAGATTCCGGAAACTTATTAGCCTCCGTTCCTGGTCTCAATTTTGAGTAATTGACAAGGCAATTGAAGACTCAATCTTGAGTAATTGACAAGGCAATTGAAGAAGACTTCACATCAAGATGACTTGATCAATGCTTTACCAAATTTCAGGGCAAACGAAATCTGACTCTCCTCGGTGTCGCTTATGCTCTAACATTAGTCGGTGTCGCTGTGATCACCGCATCTAGATCAATTTCTTTGTAAATTTGTGTCAAATTCTCATCTTTTCTCAAAGCTTTGGAGAAAAGCGAATAGAGAATAATAAATCTTACATCAAAGGCTTACAGCAGAATTTCTCAGCACTAAAATCTATGGAGAAGATCGATAAAGTGGTTAGAAACAAGAAAACACACAAGAATGATATTGCTGTTGATATCATTGATTGGATTTGCATCATTAGCGATGGATTTAATTGAGGATGTAAGTTTGGATCCTGGCCAGTTTTCTACCTAGGCCTGGCTCAGGCTAAATACATACTATTTAAAATTTACCAAACAAAATAAGCCAATTATTCAGTTTCTTTGCAGTCAATCATTGAGTTTCTTCAAGATTTCAAAATTTTCCTGTTTTCTTTGATCAGTTTGAGCTTGATCAACTAATATCAACTTTGTAAAAACCTTTGCATCGTTCAACATCGCAATTTCAACATCTCTGTTGATTTTGGGTCCAATTGTGAGAGGAAGTTAGAGTATAGAGGAAGTATAGAGGAAGTTAGAGTATAGAGTTAGAGTATAGAGGAAGTTAGAGTCAACGAGGTCAGAACTGAAGTCAGAACTGAAGCAGAATTTTGAATTTGAATTTGAAAAATCAAGGCTTGAATAAAAAGCTTTATATTGGTTGAAAATGAGGTCAAGTCATACCAAGCCAAGTAAGAATTGGCTTAAACCTTGCCTTTGCTTACCAGACCCGAATTTCACCATGCACTTCTAAAATGAAAGCAAACAACATATTTGTTGCTGTCAAACGCTTGCCAAAAGTTTATCACGATCTCATCTTTTTATGATTTCAATGATTAATGAGAATCTTTGTCGGTTTCAGCTCTTTCATCTGCGGGGACCATTTCACAAGTTGGACGTGATAGAAATATTGGATCTTAATGATCTTAATGATCTTAATGATCTTAATAATCTTAATTAGAAGAAACTTTCGGCATTCAAGAAGCTCCTCGCCAATTTAAAACAAGTTGAATGTGGAAATTGATGATGGAAACAATTTCAACGATTTTTTTGGAGAATTTAAAAAGCTGAAGTCACCGATCGAGCATCATTGGAGACAATTGATGACAAAAACATCTTTGTTGATGTGAAACTCTCGCCAAAAGTTCATCACGATCTGATCTTTTTATGATTTCAATGATTGATGAGATTCTTTGTCGGTTTCAGCCCTTTCATCTTCGAATTTATGATGAGAATATGAGATGAAAGTCAAACTGAAAACTGTCTATATTTAGAGGCAAAGTCCCTGAATCGTCATTTTCTAAAATGATCCTTCTTCTTTTGATATCTACTTTATTCGTCACTCAATGCCAATCTGTAAATTCATTATCACAAATCAATAGACGCGGTAATTTTTGAGTTTTAATAGTATATCGTTGTTTCAGACTTTGCCATGTGCTTTAAGAGGCCATTGAAAGTCGGTGATGTCATCAATGTGAAAGGAAAAATACAGAATGGACCTTATAGGTACGGTAAAAGTTCTGTTCCACTAAAAATAACAAGTAACATTATTTTAAATTGAATTTGACATATATTTTAGTAAAGAATTTGACACATTCGGTGACTAGACTTGACTAAAACTATTAGACTATTCACGACGGCGGTATTTTACACGTACAGTCGCGTAGTCGTTAACTGTTTTACTAATAATTTGTTGTAAATTCAATGATAAACTAAATTATTATTGTCATTCGATAGCTTTGAATCTCCTCTTAAAAACTAGTACAAAGTTATTAAGAACTTTCTGCGAAAGAAAGAATAAAAGTCTTTAAAAGCTTGAGTTGACACCAAAAAAAGTCGTCATTAGTACAGCCCACCGGTGAGTCGCATCGTCGTGAATGTGTTAAAGTTTTAAGATTGAAAAATTGACCCAAACCATTGTTGAGACACAAATACTGAAACACTTTTTAGATAGACTTTAAAATCGTTTTCTAAAAAGTGTATTTTAGGGAAAAACGGAGGTAGGACAAATGCTACCTTTTTTGGCCCACCCGGCAAAAGGCGTACCTTCTTTTGCTGGAAAAAGCCTCAGGAAAAGCCGTAGAGCTTCAAAAATGTTTTCATTTAGGGGAATCGTATACGCAGATTCCGAATTTCAACAAATCAGACCTCGCTGACGTTAAATTTAGGCTAAAATGCAAAAACTACGAAAAAGCATGAAGTTTTTGCCTTTTAGCCTAAATTTAACGTCAGCTAGGTCTGATTTGTTGAAATTCAGAATCTACGCATAGGATTCCCTTTCAAGAAATCATTTTTGAAGCTTTACGGCCTTTCCTAAGTTCTTTTCCAGCAAGAAAAGGTGAGCATTTGTTCCATGCCCGGAAAAACTACCGTATCTTGTCTAGTAAACCAATTTTCAGTTGGGCTTGCAACTTTGAACAAACTTTTCTCAACAATGTTTTCATTCATGTCGTTTCTCGAAACTTTGAAAGGAAAACGGTTTTCAGTGCAAGGCCTGGTTGTTGTGCGTCGGTGAGTTCAGAAAAAATTCTAAAGTAACAAAGCTTTACAAAACTTTACAAACTTATTACCTCGATTCAAATTCTTGACAAAATTCTATTTCTATTTCTATTTCTGTCAATGTCAATTCTATTTTATTTTATTCTATTTATATTCAAATTGTTGAGTCTCTGTCTAGGAATGGCAAAAAGGCGATCACCACGACGGACTTCCCTACATTGGAGGTGCTCACTTTGAAGCAAGATTTGAGTGAGTTTCTATTTAATAACTTGTTTTATTGGCTTGATAATTGCTTAGTATTGCATTATTTAGAGTTTTGAGTCAAAACTCGATCCGAGTCACCTATCCAAGTCATAATGGCGCTTTTGGCGGTGCGGTCTACGAACAACGCGGTGCTCCTAAATTGCATGTGAATATGGCGAACATGAGAGCGATTAGAGTAAATATTTCATCGATAGTGATTCTAATTGTTTAACTTATATTCTTTCAATTTAGTGCTACGGTTCCTTGGACTCGGTAACATTTGAGGGCGATATTCTTGAGAAGCGAATGCATCGAGGATTGGGCAGTTGTCCGGCTGAGTTCCCGAAAAATTGGAGCCCAGACCGGCCACATCCACAAAACCATAGCAGCAGTCACGAGCATGGTTCTGTCACCCGTCACCCTCAACCACATGGTAAAAACCTAATCAATGTTTTCAAGCTTAAAGTTGTATGGGGATCCCAGAGAGACTCACGATCACCGTCGCTGAAAGCCTCTTGAAAGGAGGTATCTCCTGTGCGCTCATAGCCTCATTGGTCGAGCTTTTGCTTGGAAAGCGAACGATCCCGGGGTTCGATCCCCTGGTTCAATCCCCTGGTTCGATTCCCATAGAGCATGCACTCCTTTTAAGAGCTAAGAGCTTTAAGAGCAAAACTTTACTCAGTTGGCTAACAGATCGAGAAGTTCGACCCAGTTTATGTCCACTAATGTTAGTCTGGTATTATGACTGTGGTTATTACAGTCTATATTAATTTACAGCTAGTAGAGATAGCTCTTCGGATTCTGATGAGCATGGTGGAGGGAACGCCGCAAGAACGCATTCGCCACAAGTAGGAGGTGGAAAGGGGAATGCTGGGAACAATGGAGGAGCGGGTGGTGGGAGAGGTGGACGAGGGAACGCTGGAGGTAGGTCTACAAAGTAGATCACGGGCTCAAGTTGCGCTAATTACTAGGCAAAAATGCTGACTTTATCCTGGTTTGAGATTCAACTCAAAAATCATTCAAAAAAATTTCAGCTGGTGGCAATGGTGGCCATAAAACCATCGAGATTATCGTCCAAAACGAGATTTTCGGAGGTGGATTGGGAGCCATTCCCATACCTGTACCACATTCAATCGGTGGAAGCGCAGCCCCAGGCCAAGCAGCAGATCCAACACCTGATCCGATCCCAGCAACCAATCCTCAGCTTTCCGGTGAGTATCTGGCCCAACTTCCGTGGACACCGATTCTCCCTGGACAGCCACAATACGTTCAAACTCAAGATAAAAACTCGTATTGGGAATAAAGTTGATTTGGTAGATTTGCGTTAAAGCCGCACAAAATTTGCATTTCAAAAACAGAAAAAAACCTCTGCATTATAACCCCGCAAAATTTGCATACAAAAATTAAATGATTATTTGTTGAGTTCCTTTGCGAAGTTAATGTTAAATGGTTAATGATCAGGATCGAGGTGGAAAATGACAATTTATTTCAATGGATTTTCAATCAAATTGTGCTGCAATGGCCTTTAAAAGTCAGGCTTTAATTTTTGTTTTGTGTTCTTTTTTAAAACTTAAACTTTGTGGGGACGTAATGCGGATGATGCAGGCGAATTTTTAAAGGTAAATTTGGTGGTAATAAAATGCAAATGACGCATGGGTTCTTTTTGTGGGAATATAACGCAAAAGTATCGTTTATTTTGAAGAACCAGCTTAAGATCTTGACTTTACACGAACTTCTTTAGAGACCCAACTCTAGAAGATGGATTTTGATGAGTAAACAGGAACTAAAGATTGTAAAAACTGCCTTATAAAGATACTATTAGGTTGGTGCATAAGTCTTTATAATTTTTTCGAATTTTGTTTCCATGGAATCCTTTACCAGCTCGCCTCTACTCGATACAAAAGTCGATTAGGTTGGTCCAAGTTTTTACAATTCTTTTCCAAACGTTTTTAAAAAATAATGCCGCCACCAACAGAATTTCTATCTAAACTATTAAAAAGATTGATTGTTTGATTGAGCCTAAGCCTAATGCCCTTCCCGACCAGTTTCGTTTGATCTTCACCGTGTCTGATTTTAAAAGGGCTGCTTCGTTGCATTTTAAGTGACTTTATGATCTTTTACCTGGTACATTTTTCATGTCGCTTTCGCACTTTATTTCTTTCTAAGTACCGTAAATACTGTAATAGTACCCCACCCCCATAATGATGGTGCGGAGTGTTGTGTAGTCTAGCTTTGAACGAGTTTTTCTCGACACTGGTTTATGCTACAATGCGCGTTTAGATATCAAAAAAATAGCCCTGAATTTCAGCTATTTTTTGATACCAAAGACGCATTCTTTGAAAGTACGGACGCTTTGAAAAAAATGAAATACTAAAAAACTTTTGCGACTACGCGACTGTACGAGGTGGGTGGGGTACTATTACAGTATTTACGGTATATTATATATATATATATATATCTAGCGTCAGATTTCACAATCTTTGTGCAGTTTTCGGAAAGAAATGATTCATAAAAAACTAAAACAATCAAAAATTCAATAAATAATTTCAAAAAGAACAGGAATTTCTTTAAGAAATCCTAAAATTCAAGCTTTATTTTGTGTTTTAAAAGCGAATTAATCGCATTTTTTCACTCTACAGCCTATAATCTATGTTTTAAACAAGAATTGTTTGAAAATAGTAACGAATTTTGTGTAAAGAGTCACGTTTAAACGAATCTTAAAATCTGCAATCTCTAAAATTCAAAAAACCTTTCAAAAATTCAAAAATTTGACATTTTTAAAAGATTTGCCAAAAAAACGAGAGAAAATGAATCATTTCAATGAAATGAAATGAAAACGAGCAAAAAGAAGAAAAATAAAATCATTAATCAACACGTTTTTTGTCTTTTATTTCACTTTTCATTCATTGATAATGAAATTTTAAATCAATTTTGTTTAGTATTTGTTGGAATACCGCATTCTCTCTAATAGTAGTGGGCACTACTATTTTTTGAACCCCCTCCTGGACCGCAATACTATTAGAGAGTGCAGTACTATTAAAGAGTTTTATCATTTACCAAAGTAAGACAGATATACAGTCATGGACAAAAGTCTTTACCCCTACTGAGGTCAGCTTTTAAAACGCAAAATTTTTCAACTTTTTAACAAGTTTTAAGAATTGTTTTCAAAGTATTTTGTAGCATTTTTACTCTAGTTTTTATATCCCATAACCAAAAGAAACAACGATTTATTTTAGGCAACAAAGAACGACGTTAACAAAAAAAAACCCTCAAAACAGGTGGACAAAAGTTTTTACCCCTCGAACAAAAAGTGAGAAAAAACCGAGTATTTTAATATTTGGTAGGGCCTCCTTTTGATGAAATTATTGCTTGAATCCTTCTCGGCATCAAGTCGACCAAATCCTGTAAAATTTGAGGACCGATCTTTGTCCAGACGTGTCGAATGAAGTACCATAGCTCAATCTTGGTATTGAAGCGTTTTCCCTTCAATTTCTGCTTCAAAAACGCCCACAAATGTTCGATAACGTTCAAATCCGGAGTGTAGGGGGGGCAGATACGAGCTGAACTCCATTCGATCGGAACCATCCGGGTAGACGAGCTCTACCACCGTTGGCAAGGCGAACAACTCGTCCCATTAGCAGTTGCGACTTGTGGCATGGAGCGTTGTCCTGGTACAGCAACCATCCTTGTCCAATTTTGTGGTCGCAAATGGAAGAAGATCGTTCTCCAAAATCACCTTGTATCGTTGAGCGTCCAAAGTTGAATTGAGAAGAACGAGCGGACCTGGTGAACTTCTAGTATCGCTCCTGAAAAAAAAGTCAATAGGCATAAAGAAAAGTTTCTTACCCCACAACATGATTGATCCGCCACCAAATTTGACTGTCGCACGAAGGTATTTGGTGCTATATCGTTGTCCGACAGGTCTCCGGATCAAAGATTGCCGTCGGGATTGAAAAAGTTGACTTCGATTCATCGGTGAAGATGACATTGGCCCAGTCGTTGCTTGTCCAACTTTCATACTTCTCGGCAAAGTCGAGTCGAATCTTCCGGTGTTTGGCGACCACAGGGGCTTCTTGGCAGGTCTTCTAGTCATCAATCCTGCATGAATCAAACGTCTGCTTACTGTCTTTCGATTGATGTCCTTGTTAAATTGATGCTTGATTAATCTGACTCCATCGGAAGCATTAAGATTTGGATCCTTTTGTGGGCCAAAATTAGAACCTTGTCTTCTCTTGGTGTTGTGACGGGTGAACGACCTGTTTTGAATGCTCGGTGAAGAATTCCAGTCGTTTTTCTTTCTTGCAAAGCTTTTTCACCGTTTCGGGGCTGCATTTGAATACGCTCGCAACATCCTTTACTTTGTCGCCTCGTTTCCTTGCTTCCACAATCTTTTCTTTGTCGGGAGTGGTCAGATAGGCTCCAGGCATCACTAGAATTAAAAAATAATAAAGCATTGTTATGTGAAAAATAACGAAACAACAGCAAGAAAATAAAAAGTTGAAAAGGGGTAAAGACTTTTGTCCACCTGTTTTGAGGGTTTTTTTTGTTAACGTCGTTCTTTGTTGCCTAAAATAAATCGTTGTTTCTTTTGGTTATGGGATATAAAAACTAGAGTAAAAATGCTACAAAATACTTTGAAAACAATTTTTAAAACTTGTTAAAAAGTTGAAAAATTTTGCGTTTTAAAAGCTGACCTCGGTAGGGGTAAAGACTTTTGTCCATGACTGTAAGATTTGTTCCAAAAATTCTTGCAATTCTTTCACGTACTCCTTTGGCTCTTTTTGACATACAGTTGTGGGCCGGCGAGTTGACAATTTGTGTCTTGACAAACAATAAAAAGATGTTTTTGCACTTTGCACAACAATTTTAGATTTTTTGCTAACTTTTTTATGTGAAGAATAGTGAATAAATGAATAAAAAAGGCTCATTTTTGCTTGCTTGAATAGCTTTAGAATGTCACATAAACATAAAGACAAAAAGGTTTAGATGAAAAAGAAGCAAACAGAAATTCAAATTTTTGGGAATGCACTACTATTTTTTCAACCCCCTCCTGGACCGCAATACTATTAGAGAGTGCACCTCTATTAGGGAGAATACGGTAAATCATTTCTGCAATATGCATTTGAACCCATTAAAGTCGAATCCATTCAATCCAGACCAATAAAACCCTCGAAGGAATTTTGGTGGCAAAATTCCACGTTCACAAAGGAAGAATGAAATTTTTGAGGCAAAGAGATAACACTCTTTTTTTTTTGACCATTTGTCCTTTGTTTCCTGTGTTTTCTCTTACTATCTTTGGGTTCTTTATTCAAAAAATGTATTTCAAATGTTTATTCAAATTAAATATCAACGATTCTTTTAAAATTCAAAACATTTTTCTGGAAATTTTAGAGTTTAACTGAAAAAGTATGCTTAAAACCAAAATTTGCTTCTTTGAATGGATTAAATTGACTTCTTCTTCTTTATTCTTTGTGCTCAAGGATTAAAAAGCACTTCTTCTGGTATAATTAATCTCGTTTGCTGACTTGATGCAAGTAGTACTTTGAACTAATAGCTCTAACTGCTCTCAAGTGATCAAAACTTCAACTCTTTTCCCAACTCTGGACCGAGATCTAAATTTTTCAAGCTAAAATCAAACCAAAGCAAGTTTTTCCAATTTTGGGATATCTGACACGCGCGCCGCCCCTTTACCATTGGCAATCCAACTTTTAACTCAAATATCTTTGTGTTGAGCTGTCCAATTTAAATATCCTTGGCATCATTATATGCATCATTATATCATTATATTTAATATTCTTAATGTCGTTAGAGTCTTTCTCTATCGATTGGTACAAAAAACTATTTGAATTGAGCAGTCCAACCCCAAGATATTTGTGCTCAAAGTTGGATTGCCAATGGCAAAGGAACGGGGCCACTGTGGGACCTTTTGTATACGCCCGCCCTTTTTACCCTTGACGATCTAACTTTGAGCTCAAATACCTTGGTGTTCAGCTGTCCAATTTTAATATTCTTCATGTCATTAGATGCGCCAAGTCTTTCTCTGTCGATTGGTACAAAAACTATTTAAATTGGACAGCCGAACACCAAGAAATTTGAGCTCAAACTTGGATTGTCAATGGCAAAAAGGGGCGGGGCGCGTAAAAGGGTCAAAAATGACGGGGATAATCCAAATTGCCTTTGCCAGGGACAATCCAACTTTGAACTCAAATATCTTTGTGTTGGGCTGTCGAATTTAGATATTCTTGGTTTCATTAGATAGGTCAAATCTTTCTCTATCGATTGGTGCTAAAACTATTTGAATTGAACAGCCCAACACCAAGATATTTGAGCTCAAAGTTGGATTGCCAATGGCAAAAAGGGGCGGAGCTTGTAGCAAATGTCCGATAGCCATGGAAAAAAGGCCTTTTGCAACTGACCATATTCGCCAGGGTGCTCCAATCAAAAACCGTGTACAGGATCCCATAAAATTTTCCAACCAATACGGGAAAGTAAATCTCAGTCTCCATTGCGTGTGTGAACATTTCAAAAAACGTTGCTGAAGTCTAAAAGTCTCCCCGCCCCTTTGCCATTGGCAATCTAACTTTGAGCTGAAATATCTTGGTGTTGAGTTGTCCAATTGAAATAGTTTTTATACCAATCGTCAGTGAAAGATTTGGCCTATCTAATGAAACCGAGAATATCTAAATTCGACAACCCAACACAAAGATATTTGAGTTCAAAGTTAGATTGTCCAATGGTAAAAGGACGGGGCTTGTTTCAAACCAATTTTTCCGCCACTTCTGCTTCTTTCTCGTTTCTTTTTGCTAACAGTCTTCAAAACTTAATTTTCAGATTCACCATGAAATTCCCAAAGAAAGAAACGTTGAATATTCTGCAATTGGGTCTTGGAATGATGCTCGTTTTCTTTGCTTTCATTTCCCAAGCATTCATCGTGGAAACTGTTTTGGAAAATCGACATGACAGCGATCCATCAATCAGTAAACACGCTGGATATTACAGGTTTGATTTATTTGAATTCCTTTTTCAAACTAATTCAGTCAAACGATCGTCTATGGGATGTTTCTTTTTGGCAATCTCTTGGCTCCGCCAGTTATCTCATTTATTGGTATTGTCAAGATTGTTGAACTTTTCAAAGCAAATTTTAGGCTTAAGATTAGCTTTCATTTTTGGAAGCCTTCCATATGTCCTCTACATGGTCGGTTTTCTATTCCTCAATTCGTATTACCTCTACGCCTCGGCTGCTTTCGAAGGACTCATGGCTGGGTGTGAGAATTTGCATTCGATACAGAATTTCAGTAATTTTAGTACTTTGGACTTCTGTAGGCCAATATTTGGCATCAAATAGTAATGAGCGGACGATTTCCAGAAATAGCAACATGATGTGGATGCTGTATATGAGCAGGTTGAAAGTGAAATTCTGAAAAAGCAAAAGATCAATGCGCGGCTCGAACCTGCGATAGTTAGATTATGAGTCTTGCGCTCTGTTGACTGAGCTACACTACTGGACAATGAAATATCCTATTTGAAAAAAGATCGTCACTTTCGCGCGTCTGTAAGTTTACAATCAGGGAGTCTGGAAAAGGATTGCCTAGGTCCTATTTAGTTCCTATTTAGTTCCTATTTAGTTCCTATTTAGTTCCTATTTAGGTCCTATTTAGTTCCTCTATAGGTCCTATTTGGTTACTTTATAGTTCCTATTTAGTTCCTATTCAGTTCCTAATTATCCATTGACAAGTTCCAAAAGCAGACTAAACTAACCTTTGTTTCCGGTAAATGCCACGTAACATAAAGATGACAAATGATCGATGGGATCATGAAAATTGGCACAAAGCATAGTGACCCATAAATCTAAAACATTTGTCGTAATGGTTACATACAGTGCTGGACAATGAAATATCATATTTGAAAAACGATCGCCACTTTCGCGCGTCTGTAACTCCCTTGTCTTTGAGCATAAACTATTAGTGTTATACATTTTCTGAAAGCTCTTTTCAAGGGCTACACAATGGTAATATTAATATTTAGAAATACCGTATTTTTTGAGGCATTTCAGTGACGAAAGTGACGATCGTTTTTCAAATATGATATTTCATTGTCCAGTACTATAGCTGAGCTTTGGTTAGGCCAGGAAATTCAGAACAAATATTGAAGTGTCAATGAGTTTTTGAAAGAAAAAGTCAACAAAAGAAACAAAAGTTAACAATTATAAAAGCTTTTACAGCTCTAGTTTTCGCAGATTATTTAAAAAGTGTTCATTTCTAAGATAGGAAACTTTATACTATAGAAAGTTAAAGATTTAATCAAACATGACCAAGAACACACTTCATTTTCTCTCTTTTAGTATGATTTTCGGTGGTGGCTTTCTAATTGCTGTATTTGGCTCAAAACCCGACAAGAATATCAGTATGGGAACAACGAGAGTATTGTATGGGACTTTTGCATCAGTTTGTTTTGTTGGAGTGATCACATTGGGTCTCTTACGACAAAAGACGCCAGGGAAAAATGCTGCGAAAGCAAATCATCTACAAGAAATGTGTATGTTCGAGCTTAGCTATTGATCTTTGCATTTTTTTAGCAAAGGTGATCAAAATGCTCCAAACTCAAGACCATTGGTGGATCGCTATTCCATCGGCTTTCACCGGAATCGAGAACTCGTTCACTAGTGGAGTCTACCCAACAGCACTGTCGTTTACCAAAAATTTTTCAATAAATACGAATCAATTGATGGGATTGAATGTGATGGCCACTGGAACAGGGCAATTGTGCGGTGAGGTTTACTATTCAAATCTAAGTTTGAAATCCCAAAAATGCATGGAAAAGGCGTTTTTGACTCGAGAACAAGTCCATCTTAACATGAGATAACAAGTCCATCTAAGCAACATGAGAGCGCGCGTTGTCGTGGAGGAGAACGATCTTTGACTTGAAGGACCTATTCTTGTTTTCTTTATCTGCGAGTCCCGCGAAATAGATTTCAGATTTATCTTTGATATTTGATCTATTGGGTTGGTGAAGTGAAAACTGCGGGACTTTGAACTAAAATTTATTCAATATAAAACCATAAATTCATTCCAAGTAATTTCCATTATTATTGACGACTTCTGCTCATTTTACAGGCAACTTGCGGATTCCTCTTTCGTAGTAAGATTTTGGTTTGTGTGTGAGACTCAAAAATGGAGGACTGGAGATGTCCCAGTTTGAGCACTTTCTTCAAAAGAAAACCATTTTGGTGTCAATAGAAAAGTTGTCGAGAATCAAAAAATACGCTTATAGCCAAGTTTCCAAAAAGATTCACTTAGTAGTTTCGCTTAAAATTCAAGTTTTGTTTTCATAAATTTGGCATTCGTAAATTCTGCATTTCTTGAAAACCAGTTTTTGAATCGTTCTGAAAATTTGGATATAAGCTTGATTTTTGATTCTCTACAACTTTTCCATTGACACTAAAATGGGTTTCTTTTGAAGAAAGTGCTCAAACTATGACATATGACAATAGCCGGCAGTTTTTAATTCACCAACCCAATAGAATTGGCCATGGGGATCTCGAATCCGTCTTTAGTTTTTGCAGAACTCTTCTTTCAGTTCTGCAAACAATTCTGCAAAAACTAAATTGTTGTTTGTTTGTTGAAGTTTGTTGAAATTACAGAAAATAGGGTATAAAACTCGAGTTATAGAAAATCAACTTGAATTTTGAGTTCCTTATGAGGCTGCCAACGCTTCCCAAACAACTGCTTCAGTAGTCTAATGAATAAGCTGCTAGACTACCGAACCTATTACACTTTTTACCCCAAGTTCGAGTCTCACTCTCGTCGAACTTCTTTCCCTTTTTAAAAAACCGTTTCCCTATTTGTCAAGAAATACTAAAATTAAAGCTTTTTCGAGTCCCGCTCTCGTAAAACTTTTAAACCTCAACGACAAATCAATAATAGAGTTGAATTTTATACATAGCTTTCTGTAGCTTTCAGAAATGTGGAATATTAAACAAATATTAAATTTTCAATACTTATCTACTGATTCTGATACTTTAGAAAGTTTTAGCTTTTGTAAATTATTTTTTGAAGTTATAAAAAGTGGGTATAAAACTCGAGTCAATAATTCAATACCAAGACGTAGGGAAATAGTTTTTTTTAGAAAAGAAAAGAAGGTTTGGCGAGAGTGGGACTCGAACTTGGGGAAAAAGTGGAATAGGTTCCGTTAGTCTAACAGATTATCCACTACACCATCGAAGCAGTTTGTTGAAGAGTTGAATAATAAGAGAATTCTAAAGTATCAGAATCAGTAGGTAAGCATTGCAAAATTTAATATTTGTTTAATATTCCACATTTCTGAAAGCTACAGAAAGCGATGTATAAAATTCAACTCTGTTATTGATTTGTCGTTGAGGTTTAAAAGTTCTACGAGAGTGGGACTCGAAAAAGCTTTAATTTTTGTGTTTCTTGACAAATAGGGAAACGGTTTTTTAAAAGGGGAAAGAAGTTTGACGAGAGTGGGACTCAAACTTGGGGCAAAAAGTGCAATAGGTTCTTAGTCTAGTAGACTATCCACTACACCATCGAAGCAGTTGTTGAGAAAGTGTCTGACGTTTTCTTAAGGAGTCCAAAATGCTTGACTCGATGCCTTTCCCTCGTAAGCATTTAGGAAGATCAATTCTAAAGCCAATATTTCAGCAGCTCTCCTCTTTGCCTCGATCGGCAAATGGTCGGATCGAGCGGGTCGATGGTATTCGATGTGGGTGGGAACAGTTGTGAGCTTGATCTGTTATGGCTTGATCACTGTCAACTTGCCAGCCATTGCCTCATATGAAAAGACATATGACAAGCCATTACTGTCAAATCCAAGGTAACTCTATTGAAACAAATTTCTACTTATTTAACAATTGAAATCTTGCTCTAGAAGATATCCAAATATTCCTGCTGTTTTAGCGTTGTTATTGGTTTAATTTGCGGCTTCATGCTTGGTTTCAATGATTGTTGTGTGAATACTCAGATTTATGCTTTGATCTCTGTGCGTTATGTTGGACGAACAGGACCAGCATTTGCTTTGAGCAAATTTTGGCATGTAAGTTAGGAAAATCATGGCCATGTTTACTTGCAAAACAAAATGACTATCGTATTTTCTCTAATAGTAGTGCACCCAACTGAGCCGAGTTGGTGACTATTTTACGGTTTCCAAGCTTTTGCAGAAGCTCAACACTCTAATCCCCCACTAGATCTCCTCGTCAGCTACATTTTCCGACCCCACATCGATAGGTTCTGATCAGCGGTTCTCGAGATTTCGAGGAATTTAGGCGACGCTCTGGGTGCACTACTATTAGAGAAAATACGATAACAAAAACGAACAAGATGTGCTAAATATTTAGCACAGCAAATATTTGCTTAATATTTACATTGAGGTTTACAGATTTACATTTAAAAGTTGTTTCAAACTAAGAAAACCTGAAACGACTACGGAAAAGTGCTAATTTCGGTCAAATGTTGTTTTGTGACAACTGAATACCTTTTTCTTCCTCAAACTTGTGATCTGTATCGCTTAAATGTATTCATTTCCTCACTGTTAAGTCAGTAATACAAGTTAAATCAGTTAAATTGTTACTTTCATCCCATTTCGGACAAATCTTGATCCATTTTGTGAAGTCAGTCATTTTAGCTCCGTTATTGAATTCGTACAAGTAACCCATTGGGTTTTCGGGCAATTGAGGGCTGTCTGTCCGTCCGTCTGTACGCAACGTTCATCTCGAAAACGGGAGAAGCTAGAGCTTCAAAAACAACACCTTTATAGGTTTTCGGGGTCGTGAAGTTCCCCATTAAGGTGAGATTTTTTCTACGGGCAACGGAAACAGTAGTATTGCGTAATCTGACCCTAAATCTCAGCCCCCAGTGTACCGATTTTCATGGTTCATGTATCATTTTGTAGGAAATTAAAAATTAATAGGTACAATCCTGTTTGCACAATAAAAAGCTATTATCATCTAAGGGCACTTCCTGTGCAAAATAACCGTCGGGAAGGGACGGCACTCTGATCGTCAGGCAATGGGTGGCCGAAAGAACTTTCATCCCATTTCGGACAAATCTTGGACCATTTTGCTCAAAACCTTTCGCATTTTAGCTCCGTTATTGATCTCGGGCAAGTAACCCGTGGGATTGCAGTAAATAACGGGTAAATTGTATTTGATTAACAAAAGTTTGCAAAATAAGAAGCAAAAGACTGAAAGTCTTGATCAAAACACACATAAACTAAGACAAGAACTTTGTTAAGACAAGAACTTTTTCGTACAAAAGACTTACCATGTAACTAACGAATTTTTGAGTGATACGTTTACTGAAGCCTTGTATTTACCCTTGTATTTAGCCTTGTATTTACTTTATTTTAGGCTCTCTTCACCGCAATTTGCATGTTCTATGGCAGTGTCGCTTCTCTCTACATCCAACTCGCAATTTTAGCCGTTGGAACGATTCTCTCATCATTATCTTTCACGTATGTCGAGCGAAAGATGTTGAATCAAAGGAAACGATTACCGACGATTACCATTGATTTTTGTTAGGTTAATAAAAAAGAAAAATTTATTCATTACATACAAATTGCAATATTCTATTTTTCTCCAACAGGGATGTCATCCTTGACGAAATCGCCGAGCATCAACGGGCTCACCAAAGATGTGCCCCCATCCAATCGAATGCATTGACCGATCATGTAACGAGATTGAGTGCTGAAAGATTTGAAAGATGTTTTTGCAATTTAAATATTCTTAGTTAGACGCGCCAAGTCTTTCTCTATCGATTGGTCTAAAGCTATTATATTTTTGAGCTATTTTTGAGTGATTGCATACTTTTAAAATAAAACGCTTCATCGATTACATCGTTTCCCAAAATTTCCAAACAATCCAATCGATCGAACCGTTCTCTTTCTTTTAATCTTTTTTTAATCTTGCTTAAATTCAAACGAAAATGGATTCAATTAGCACAAAAGTACATTTTGAGGCTAATTTGAAAATCAACCTTCCGAAGATTGGATTGTTCTGAAATTTTGGGAAACTATGTAATCGATGAAGCGTTTTATTTTAGAAAAAAAGCAATCACTCAAAAATAGCTCAAAAATATAATAGTTCATGAATGCTAGAAGCCAGGATTTTGAACTCTTACATTAAAATGCCTGAAAAAATTCTAAAATAAAACATTTTTCAAAATTCAAAATAAAACATTCAAAAAAGCCATTTTGTAGATTAAGGATAGGGCTTTTGAATCAAGCAAACCGTTTTTTGATTGGATAAGCCGTTTTTTCAGAAAACACATTACCCAAAAACGATCGTTTATAACTTGCCAACCTAATACTTTACAGAAATTAGGACTTTAAGAAACTGTATGCCTATTCAACTCACTGATCGCAGAGGAAAGCGGCGAGCCGAGCGACATCTTCAGGTTCAGCAATAAAGCCAGCTGGAATCATTTCAAAGCGACTTGCAAGACCGTCATTAATCTAAAAAAGTTTTGTATTTTGACTGATTAATTTGAAAGACTGATTATCAGATTACTCTCACTACGAAAGGTTGTTTTTAAGGTGAAATTTTAAAACGAGACCAATTCTATTTTTTTCAGTTTTACATGGGCTTTCCGAATCCGTTTTTAGCTTTTCCTAAATGATATAGAAAATTCAAATCATATCATATGCATATGGTTTAGGTTTTTGCTTGTAGTTGCATTCAAAATTGGTTTTGATTTTGGTTTTATTCACTTCTGGAACTTGAATATGTAAACCTGATTTTGCTAATAAAGTACAGGGTGCGGTAGGATTATTGCTAGAGTGTGTTCCTCATGAGTAACTCACGAGACTGTTGCAAACCAAACCAAAGCCTTGCCGGTCTTGAAAATAGTTTTTAATTATTTTATAAAATCACAAAAAAGTTTGTCCGTGAGCGGTATCGAACCAGGGAGGAAAAATGATGACGCCCAAACTGACGCCCAAACTTTTCGATAAAGTGTGCTCCTCGCGAGTAATGCCTCGCGATTCCGGGATTCAGGTTGGCAACGAAACCGGACTTACTGAATCAAGGGCTCGGATCCCGGATTTGAGATTTGTATCTACTTTATCTAACTATTTTAACTAGCTAAACTATCTATTCTATTTGATTTTAACTTTTAAAATAAAATAGAATAGTTATACTTTCACCCGAACGGAGTTCTGAATTCGGATCTCCAGCACAGCGTAACGCAAAATCGAGTTCATTTCGTGTCATGTAAACAAATGCATAGCTCATCTGTACGCAATTACAGATAGAGTGTATTTCTCGTGAGTAATGTCTTCTCTAAAACGCATTTTCAGAATCTTAGCAAAAAATTTTTGAAAAATATTGTCACCGGTGGAAGTCGAACCAGCGACCCTAAGATCAATAGCCTTTCCGCCAAAAATTTTTGGCTAAGATTCTGAAAATGCGTGTCTAGGGGTTATTTTTGACGCTGATCACGAAACACATGTTTTTAGCCTAGGTTTCTGCACGGAAAATTAACGAAACGTGAAAACAGCCATTTTTTGGCTCTGCTGCCCTTTACTAAAATAGCTGTAAAAACTTTTAGAAAAGAGATATCTCAAAACGGTTTTTACCAATCGATCCGTCTTGAATTCAGCTTTAGGATGAGCTATAAAACGTCTAAACTGGACAAATTTAAGGTACTCTCCCAAAAAATCGGAAAGGACTTTTCCACCAACCCAATATCTTTAAAAAAATTGCTTATAATAATCCTGCCGTACCCTGTAGATCGTTTGAAGAAAGAGAATATGACAGGAATCAGAAAGTCCAAATTTTCAAGCCAAATTCCTTGCGTTTGCAAGTCCTTTAAGAAAAACTAAAAATTGGCCAAGATACGAAAGATCTCGTTTTGAAATTCCACCTTAAGTTGGCGACCTTCCCGTGGCAGGAGTTCTTTGTGCTTACCTTCTCAGCTGTTCCTTGGTCGATACCTTGCTTCTGCATGAGAGTTGTGTTGACGGCACCAGGCCTAAAAGTTTCAGTAAGTGGATTAATTCTTAGAAATTTTGCCTAAAAATCTAGATAAATTGATTTGAAAATACTAGATTTGAAAAAATTGATTTAAAGATTTTAAAAATACTAACTTGATTGCATTGACTCTAACTCCTCGTCGAATCATCTCCAATCCAAGACTCCTCGTCAAAGCATCGACACAAGCCTTGGACATTGCGTAGAAGGTGAATGAGCACTGAAAATGTAAATAGCTACAGTAATTTTGCAGCGAATATGATATGAATCAAAAAATTAAAGTCAAATTCCTTTGAAAGTGATAAAATCACGATGAAAATCCTATTTTAATAAGACTTACTCCTTGAACTTCTGAATAAGCAATTGAGCCGACATTCACAATGGCGCCCTTTGATTTTTCGAGATGGGGAGCGGCTTTACGAGTGAGGTAAACAATGCTGAAAAATTCAACTTATAAAGCTAATGGATTTTTTTAATTTAGCACAAATTTGCCAAACAAACCATCTAGAGTTGATCTTCATAATGTAGTCGTAGCTGTCCATGTCCTGGGTGAAAAACCCTGGGATTTTTCCGGCACGATCAGCATCACCGACACCAGCGTTGTTGATCTAAGGCTCTTAAGTCATAGTAGGCTAAATTTTTCAAGTGGAACTTGAACTAGTGCATATTTTGCTACGAAAAGCTACTGGATTCACTGTAAATTAATTATTAACTGTAAAGAATTGCGCAAACTCGACTCATGTTCAACTTTCAACCCAAAATCTGATGTTTCTCTTCAGATTTTCTTTAGAGAATTAGTTTTTTTGTTTAAAGATTCAAAATCTTCATCTTTACAGATTCAGAATTCAATTTTCTTTTCAACAAGCTGAAATCTAATGATAACCTATTAGTTTTCCCTATTTATTGGGTTGGTGAATTAAAAACTGCCGGCTATTGTCATATGTCACAGTTTGAGAACTTTCTTCTAAAGAAACCCATTTTGGTGTCAATGGAAAATTTGTAGAGAATCAAAAATCAAGCTTATATCCAAATTTTCAAAACGATTCAAGAACTGGTTTTCAAGAAATGCTAATTTACGAATTTTCATAAAACTTGCATTTTAAGCGAAACTACTAAGTGTATCTTTTTGGAAATTTGGCTATAAGCCTAATTTTTGATTCTCTACAACTTTTCTATTGACACCAAAATGGGTTTCTTTTGAAGAAAGTGCTCAAACTGGGACATCTCCAGTCCTCCATTTTTGAGTCTCAGACTTGTCTTACACACAAAACAAAACCCTAACACGAAAGAGGAATTCGCAAATTGCCTGTAAAATGGACAGAAGTCGTCAATAATAATGCCAATTATTTCGAATGAATTCATGGTTTTATGTTCAATAAATTTTAGTTCAAAGTCCCGCAGTTTTCAATTCACCAACCCAATATTTTACTTGATTCTAACCCAAAACCCAGGGCTCTCAGCCAATCTTTTTCATATCTTTTTTCAAATTCTCACCAAGAAATCGATTTTCCCAAACTTGGCCACAGTCTCGTCAACTAGACGATCCATGAAAGACTCCTCGCCGAGATTCCCAGCAATGCTCAACACATCTCCTTCAGCCGCTCCTCCAGCCACACATTCTTTCTTTGTTTCCTGGAAATCAGCATTTCTAGATTTATATACTCTATATTTATTATATACAATCTATTCTTTAGTTTTCTGTGAGAGCAAAGCTTTCTGCGACGCTCTTGCTATCAGTTTAATCTTCAAACAGCTAAGAATAAGACTCTTTGATCTGCAACGCTTACTCACACCTTATCAAAGGAAAATTCCAACCAAGAAAGGTTAAAAAACTTGTCTCAAGGTTTGATTTAACTTTAAAAATTAAAAAAACGTTTACTTTACAGACGTTCACTCACATCAAGCGCCTCCTGACTTCTGCCGGTGACTGTCACCTTGCAACCCTGCTTGGCAAAATAGGCGGCGATTCCTCGACCAATTCCATTGCTTGAGCCTGAGATAATCTTCATATAAAGATCTTGATATATATAATAATAAAGCTTGATAATCAAAATTTGAATAACAGAATTTGAATATGAACAAGTTCAGCCTTATAGATTTTCCTATCGCTAAAACCTTGACCAATTTGGGAGTGGGACAAATGCTACCTTTTTTTTGCGCACCCGGACATTTGCGCACCTTTTTTTCCGCACCTTGCCCATTAGCGCACCTTTTTTCGCGTTTTAAAAAGCTCTAAAAGGCTAATATTAACGAATTTCTATTCCAAAAGTCGTTTTTCTAGGTA